>NW_004624859.1:2014239-2044270 GCF_000247695.1 Heterocephalus glaber | reverse complement strand
GATAAATGTATACCTATTGTATACCTAAAATGTACCAATAAAAGAATTTAAGCAAAAAAAAAAAAAAAGAAGCTGAGTACTTTGCATCATGATAACAGGAAAGATGCCTTGAGGGCATATGAAGAATGCAAGACTCTACTCATCACAAGCTCATGGTTGCAAGGCTATAAAGTTTTCATTTGAGAAGGCTACATAGGGAATTGGTTCCTTCTGGAATCTGTTCACAGTGCTGAGCCATCCAGGTACTTGGAGACCTCTGCAGTCATGATGCAAAGGGGCCTGGCTACTGCTTGGTGGCAGACTGGTCAACTTTAGTGTCATCTACGTGGTGCTGGTTTTATAAACATGCAGAATGCAAGAGTTGTGGGGTCAGAGAGGCTTCCACCAAAATTTTAGAAAGCCTGAAATGTCAGACAATGTATTCCACAGAGGGCAGTGCATGAAGTTGTGAGAGTGAAGCCAAAATGCAGTGAAGACTCTAGAAAATTTAAGAAGCCATAAATGTGGAATGTCTGCTGAGAAAGGCTGAAGTAGTGTGGCAAAGCCTGCCCAAAAGAGAGGCTATGGGAGTTTTGGCAGGTGGTGCTGTAGGGGCAGTGCTACCCAGGCCATTTGGAGTTGGCATCTCACCATGATGTACCTCAAGTACTGGACACAGATCTACAGGATTTAATGTTTTCCCTCTTGGGTTTCAACATTGCTTTAGCCCCAAGGACATGAAAGATTTCTATAATGAAAACTATAAGACTGATGAAAGAAGTTAAAGAGAACACAAAATGAAAAACATACCAGCCAGGGATTTAGCTCAGTGGTGCCAACACCTGCCTCACAAGCACAAGGTCCTGAGTTCAATCCCCAGTACCAAAAAAAAGCATACCATATTCATGGATTGGAAGAATTAATATTATTAATATAGCCATACTAATCAAAGCAATGTATAGATTCAATGCAGCCCCATAAAAATACCAAGGACAGTCTTCACATAAATAAAAAACAATCATAAAATATATGTGGAACTACAAAAGACCTTGAATAGCCAAAGCAATCCAGAGCAAAAAGAACAAAGCTGGAGAAATCACAAAACCTTACTTCAGAACATTACAAAACTATAGTAAGCAAAACAGCACATGCCAGCATAAAAACAGACACTGGAGAACCTAGGGAAAAATCCATATACAGTTGTACTTCAGTTCATGATCACTTTTCTTTGCAAACAATTTGGTTTGGAAACAGAAGCACTTGGTAAAATTGGGTTTTTGTTTGTAAACTCTGCCTTGGGTAACAAACACCACCATGGCCATCTTTCCCATATAGACACAAATATGGCCATCTTTTCTAAAATCATAAAACAAATTAAGTTCATGAGCTAAGGTACCACTGTACTTTCAGCCAAATTATTTTTGATAAAAGTGCTAAAAACATACATTGGAGAAAAGATGGCTTTTCATTAAAAGGTTCTGGGAAGACAGAGTGTACATATGCAGAAGAATAAAACTAGGCCCCATATTTAAAAAAACACAAAATGGATCAAAAAATATAAGACTTGAAACTATGAATCTACAAGAAAACATAGAGCAAATACTTCAAGACACTGGTTTAGGCAAAGATATGACCCCAAAAGTCACCAGACAATAAAAGCAAAAATAGATAAATGATATTATATCAAAGAAGCTTCTGCACAGCAGAGGAAATAAAAGAGTACCAAAACAATCTAAAGAATTGTAGAAAATATTTGCTAACTATCCATTTGACAAAGAATTATTATCTAAAACATATAAGGTACTAAAAAACCCCCTCAATATCAAAAATGATCAATATCATTAGTCATCAGGGAATTGCAAATCAAAACCACAACAAAGATATCTCACTCCAGGTAGAATGGAAAAAACAACTATAATGCTGACAAGATGTCGAG
The DNA here is from genome assembly GCF_000247695.1 of Heterocephalus glaber. The sequence goes on along the minus strand of NW_004624859.1, from coordinate 2,042,355 downwards.
ACAAGGGAACTCAGATACTGTTGGCAGGAATGTAATTCAGCACAACCATTGTAGAAAACACTATGGAGGTCCCTTAACTGAAACCAAAACTATCAAATGCTCAGCAATCCCCCTATGGGCTATATATCCAAATAAAATGGAATAATGTATCAAAGAGATACCTGATTCCCATGTTTACTGCAGTACCATTTACAAGTTCCAGATATGGAATCAACCTAGATGTTCATCAATGGATGAATAGATAAGAAAGTGCATATATATACAATGAAATCCTGAGCTGTGTAAAGAAATAAAAGTCTCTTACTGTGGTAACATGGATGAAACTGGAGGATGTTATGTTAAGTGAAGTAAGCCAGGCACAGAAAGACAGATACTACGTGTTCTCACTCATGTTGTGGAAGCCAAAACAGTCGATCATATAGAAGTACAGAGAATATTGATTACAAGAAGATAGAAATGAGAGAGGAGAGATAAATGAGAGATTGGACAATGTATACCAAAATACATTTAGACAGTAAGAATTAGTTCTACTGTTCTATAATATAGTAGAGTTAACTATCCTCACTAATGTTATGTATTTCAAAATAACTAGAAGAGTTGGAAGTTTCCCAATACATAGAAATGTTAAATGTTTAGGAAAACAGAAGTGTGTATTACCTTAATTTAGCCCACACAAATTATATTCATATTTGGACTTACACATAAATACGTACAAATTTATATCACATCAAAATAAATTTTTTAAATAAACTAAGCAAAAAATAGAGTTTACTTTTGAGAAGAAAAAAGGCTAGGCATTAAAATATGCTCATTCACGATAATGTAAAATAGGAAGAAAAGGTTCAAAGGGGTAGGAGTAGTGGGAGGGGCAGGGGAAAGGAAAGAAGGGAAAGGAAAAAATGATGAGAAATGGAAAAAATGGAAATAAAGTCTTTGTAAATAGAGAAGGGTGGAGGGCGTGAAGGGAGGGCTAGGAATGGGGAAAAAATAAGAACCAAGATGCATTATGTAAAGGTACAATTCCCAATGAGAAATGTAATTGTGTTGTATACCTACAATGTACCAATAAAAGAATTTAATACAAAAAAAGAGAGAGAAAGAACAATAAAATAAAGATAAAAAAAAGAAAATATTAGTTATAAAAAACAATTTATATATATGTTAATTTCACTTATACTTTTAGTTAATCTTAGCTCATTGAAAAGAAAGTTTTGTGTTTCTTTTTTGTAAGAATCTTTTTGGTTTATGTCTTGTACTCTACTTTGAAGGTAACAAAGTAGTTATCTAAGTATTAACTATTGTTATCTCTTATTATTTTGTTATGAAATTTTATTTTTTTATAAAATAAAAAAGTAAAATGAGAGTTTTACTTAAAAAAAATGTTCATTCGGAATTTAACTGTTCATGTTCTGAACCAATACCATTCTTGGTTTAAAACAATAACTATTAAAACAATGGCATTGTCTCCCTCTGTAGCAGATGTCCCTTGTACAAACATCACATATTTACAACTTGACTTTGATTTCAGCCACCTGTATATTGGACCATTCCCATTCACCTTATATTACCTGTGTTCTTTTCAGATTATCTTCCATTTTTCCTTGGAGGTTTCTGCAGACATTATGGGAGTATGCTCAGCCCATTTGGCTAATCCAGCCTATGGTGAGGGGAGAAAAAGGGAAAGGGGGAGATCTGAGGAGACAAAGGTATAAAAGAATGAATAGTTTTCTACTAGAGAGGTAAAGTAAAAGCACTAGAGTAAGATAGTATAATTTCTGAGTAGCATTAAGGGCCCACTTGAGATTAATGATCATAAATTTAAAATGAAAACAGTAATATAATTGTGTGTTCTTCTCCATCATATTTAACTCTGTGAGTGTCATGGTAGGAAATTGAATTTAACTAATTTTGCCATATGAGTATGACAAAATGAGAGAAAAAGAAAGGGGTTTGTGTGGAAGCCAGGAGTACTTATAACTACTGACCATGGAGTTTAAATTAAGTAATGATGGGCCAGGAATGTAGCTCAGTGGCGCCGTGCCTGCCTGGCAAGTGGAAGGTCCTGAGTTCGATCCCTGGTACCAAAAAACAAAAAAATAAAAATAAATAAATAAAGTAAGTAAGGATGTTGTGAAATAATAGGTAGGATGAAGAACAAGTAAAAGATTTCAGGGGAATTTGAAGAATTACTGAGTCATAATCTTATGATGAGTAGAAAGACAGGAGGTGACAGAGAGCTTAAATAGAGATTATGGAAAGGTTATTATAGTTGTAGGTAAGATAAAATCTAGGGTGTTATTCTGACAATGAATGACAAAAAGGTAGGAAAATAAAGTAATAAAATGTGTATGACATGAAGATTACAGCCTACTTTAAGAGTAATAGGAATAACTTGTGAGATCTGGGCATTTTGTAATACAGACACGTGGCATGACAAGATTATTTCTGAAGGTTCCAAGGAAGATTTCAGTGGTAAAGTAGTGCAAGAGAGAGTAAATCTTGCCAAAGTTGAGAGTTTTGTGCTACCCCTTGACCTCTGGTGGAAGCACTGAATCATAAAAAATTTAACATTTATTAGATACCAAGTTTGTTAGCCTTTAGTCATGTGATAAAGTACCTGAGATAAATGACTTAAGGGAAGAAAAACTTATTTTGGCTAATGATTTTACAGGTTTCAGTCCATGGTCACTTGGCTCCATTACTTCTGGATCTGTAGTGAGACAGAACATCATGGCCAGAAACATGGTGGAGCAAGGAAGCTCACCTTATGGTAGACAGAAGGCAGAGAAAGAAAGAGAATAAGGAGCTAGGGACAAGATGGACTATTGAATGGCATGTGTCTTAGTTACTTTTCTTATTGCTGAAACAAAATATCTGGCACGCAAAGTTGAAGGAGGAAAGGTTTATTTGGCTCATAGTTTGTAGAGGTTTCAGTCTGTAGTTGGCTGGCTCCAAGACAGGGTGGGATGGCAGAGGGAGATTACAGAGGAGAAATAGTCCGTGGTAAGCAGGTAGGCGAGAGCACATTCGCCCTCTTTCTGTCTCTTATATTTTATGCAGGCTACCTGCTCTAGGGCAAGTGTAGCACTGCACCCTTAATCCTAGCCAGAACTATGCCAAACCAATCAGTGGGCCGATTTAGTAATCACACACCCTTGATCCCAACACCACACACTCTAGATCCAGCCATCACTGAAAAGCCCTCCCTATGACTGCATGAGGCTTTAGACACAAGCCATAACAGCATGCATGTCCCCAAGGACCTACTTCTTCCAATTACCATAGGACTCACCTAGAGTTTCCACAACTTCCCAGAACTGCCATCAGCTAGGGACCAAGCTTTCAACACAGGAATTTGGGGGCGGAGGTGGAGCTTAAGATCTAACTGTAGCACCAAGGCATTGCAATCAGAATAAATATATGAAAATCTTGTGGTCAACTTATTGCAGTCTGTTTTTATTTCTACCACTGTGCTAGAGGGTGTCAGAGATGAGATTATTTTCATGAGAAGCCTTCATTAAAAAAGGACTTTTTAGAGAGAGAAGTGATTTCAACAGATAGATGGACTGCCAGAGCTGTAGTGGTCCCCAGGAACTGGAAAGGGGCCATGCAAAATGCAATGCAGAAAGATTCAGAGGATAGGCTGTATCAGTCTAGTGAGATTTTTCTGCCCCTCTCCTTCCTCTTCTTCTCTGCCCCACCTCAGCTACCTCTCCACCCCCCCCCGCTCCTTTCCTTCTTCATCTTCTCCTTTTCTCTCTCTCCCTCTCTGACTCTCCCTCTCCCTCTCCCTCTCTCAGATGGAACCCAAAGACTGCACTGAACTACACTCCTGGCCCTTTTAAAATTTTTTTATTTTGAGATGTCTCACTGAGTTACTAAAAACTGTGCAGGCTGGGCCCAAACTTGTGATCCTCCTGCCTCAGCCTCCTAGAGGGGATTAGAGGCATATGCCACTATGTCCAGCTCCTCCCTCTTATTCCAGTTCAAACATAGCCTTGTGAGTGTGGGAGGTACAGTAGAATAGGAAAGTGGTAATGTAGAAAAGAAGTCAGTTGTTTTGCTCTCACCAACAATTTTTTTTTAACCATCCTGAGGATTGAGCCCAGGGTCTTGCACATGGTAGGCTAGCACTCCACCACTGAGCTACATCCTTAGTCCATTTTATTTTTTTATTTTGAAACATGTCTCTCTAGTTGCCCAATTACTTTCTTTGCAATCTTCAATACATTTTTTAAAAAACCTATTTTTCTTGTTGCAATGGCTAGGATTTCTAGTATAATACTGAATCGATGGTAGTTAACATTGTCATGTTTCCAAATTCAGAGGGAAAATGTTATCTCTATAACCTAGCTTTGGGGTTTGTATAGACACTTTTTAGTAGATTTTAAAAGTTTGTATTTTAATTTGCTGAAAATTTTATCATGAATGGGTATTGAACTTTATCAAATGCTTTTACTACAGCTGTTGAGATGGTCATATTGTTTTTCTTATTCTATTAAAGTGATAAATTAATTACTTTTTCAAATGTTAAACTAATTTTGCTTCCTGAAATAAATTAACTAGATCATGATGTACTATCCTTTCCATATATTACAGAGTTTGATTTGTTAATACCTTGTTTGGAATTTTGGCATTTAGTTTATGGGAGATATTGGCCTGTAACTTTCTTTTCTTAAACTGTCTCTGTCAAGTGTTGGAATTAGAGTTATATTGGCTATATCAAGTGAGTTAGGATTGTTCACTCTTACACAAGTCTGAAAGAAGATTTTGGTATTGGTGTTACTTCTTTCCTTAAATGTCTGGAATAATTCTTCTCCTTTTTTTTTTTGGTACCGGGGATCGAACTTGGGTCCTTGTGCTTTTGAGGCAGGTGGCAGAACCACTGAGCTAAATCCCCGGCCCTGTCTGGAATAATTCTTTACTGAAACGATATGGGCCTGGACTTTTCTTCATGGAAAGAGTTTTTTTTTTTTTTGTACCGGGGATCGAACTCAGGTCCTTGTGCTTGTGCAGCAGGCAGGGAACATGGAAAGGGTTTTAATTGTGAATGTAATTTCTTTAACAAATATAAGACTATTTAGATTTTCTTCTCTCTCTCTCTGTCTTTTCTTATGTTCTTTTTCATATTTTGAAGCAATATTATTAGGTGCATACAAATTTAGGATTGTTATGTGTTCCTTTTGAATTGATACTTTAATCATTATAAAATATCTTTCTATATCTAGTAATATTTACTGCCTTACAGTTCATGTTTCCCCATATTAACATAGCAATGGCAGTTTTTTTGGATTAGGGTTTATTGTCAACCTTCTCTGTTCTTGTCTTTACATGTCTGCTGCAAACAACATTTGTTATATCTTGTTTTTCAGTCATTCTATTTATTTTTTAATCGTATATACAGAAAATCCTAAAATGTCTTCAAAAGAGTAAATTTAACAAGGCAGCTGGTGCCACTGAGTTAAATCCCTGGCCCAGATTCATCCATCTTAATGCATTACAGTATTAGTATTTTTCCTTATTACTGTGTAGTATCTCATGATTTTATCACAATTTTGTTTATTCATTCTACTGTTCACTAGTATTTGCACTGTTTTCAATTTTTTGCTAAAATAAAATGAAAGTACTATGAACATTCTTTGCATGTACTGATGGGTTGTTTGAATTCTTTGATTGGTATATGCACTCACTACTTTTTTTTTTTGGTAGCAGGGATCGAACTCTGGTCCTTCTGCTTGCAAGGCAGGTGGCTGAACCACTGAGCTAAATCCCCAGCCCAAATAGACTCTTTTTTAATTAATTTATTTTTTTGGTACCAAGGATCGAACTCGGGTCCTTGCGCTTACGCAGCAGGCAGCAAAACCACTGAGCTAAATCCCCGGCTCTGCACCCACTACTTTTAAGTGAGTTCTCTTGAAATAAAATTAGTAGTAGATAATTCCGAAAAGTTTTCTAAAGTAGTTGTACCACTTTATATTCACCAGCAATGTATAAGAACTTTTCAATACCTGGTATTCAGTCCTTTTCATCACCAGCTATTCTGGTAGATATGAAATAATGTCTTTTTATAGTTTCAGATTGCATTTTCCAGATGATAATGATATTGATATGTATTACCAATTTGGATAGCTTCTTTCAGGGAGACTCGTTCAATTTTTAAATTTTTAAATTAATTTTAAAATTAAAAATATTTTCCCTTATCTTATTTGTAAGAGTTCTTTATAAACTTAGAAAAATAAAGGTTAAATGTGTGTATGGATATCTTTTCTAGACTGCAACTTTCCTTTTTACTCTCTAACTGATAATTTAGAATGAAATTGAAAGGGAAGGAGTGCTTCCAAAATCATTTCTAGAAGCCAGCACACTCCCCCCAAATTAGACAAAGACCCACCTAAAAAGAAAAACTACAGGCCAATCACCTTAATAGATATTTATGCAAGAATCCCCAATAAGATTGGTAAATGGAATGCAACAAATTGTTAAAAAAAATCACATATCATGACAAAGTATGTTTCATCCCAGGGATGTAAGGATGTTTGAACATATGCAAATCAGTAAATGTAATGCACCACATAAACAGAAGCAAGAACAAAAAGCACATGATCACAACTGCTTTAGAACAAGCTTTTGACAAAATTCAACACTAAGTTATGATAAAAATCCTGAAGAAAATAGGTATATAAGGACCTTACCTCAATCTGATGCAAGCCATTTATGACAAACCAATGGCCAACATCATAATGATTGGGAAAGCTTTCTGGGGGAGATAATGCTTGAATTAAGGCATGAAGTTGTATAGAAATTAGTAGGGGAAATTTAGGATAGGATAAGGAGATGATAAATGTGTTTCAGGCAAAGAATAGCACGCATATATATGTATATATGCAAAACGGTACTATGGCTACCACTTAACAGTCTGACGTGTCATATTCAGGATAAATTGTGAACTATAGGAGTTTACTGAAGATACTTTTTGACCTGGAGCTTGTCTTTTCAGGAATATTTCTCCATTCTAACAATAGGCTCCTGTTTATTTGCTATATCAAAATATTTAGTGTTCTATCGCTTCTCGGCCTTTTGGCTAAGATCAAGTGCAAAATATTTAGTGTTCTTTATACCACACACCCTTAAACCTATTGGCATTGCAAAGTAATTTCTACACAACTTCAAGCCTTAATTTAATCTCATCTTCCCAGAAAACTTTCCCAAGACATTTCAAGCACAATTAGGTAATTCTTTGCTGTGTTCTGCTTCTTTTTTTTTTTAATACCAGAGATCAAACTCAGGACCTTGTGCTTCCAAGACCGGCGTGGTGCCCCTGAGCTAAATCCCCGGCTCTTTGCTGTGTTCTTTTAGCACATTTTCAAACAGTATTGTAAGTTTCTATTACTTATCTGACTCACTAGATGGTAAAGTTGTTGAAGACAGGCATTTTTGTTTTATTTTAAAAATATCATTGATAGATACGATAAAGCAATAATGGCAAACCTTTTAGAGATCAAATGCCCGAAGTGCAACCCCAAATCCAGTTATTTATAGCAAAATATCAACACTGCAATTCAACCTGAGTACTGAAGTTTTAGTTTAGAAAAAACAACTCATACACTAACAACTTTTGTCTTAAGAAAAACACAATAACACGTATTCCATAGGTTTGCCACCAACTCCATAGAGTGTGCCATGAAGTAGATATAATAATTTTTGTAAGTGACTTAAGAAGAACAATTAGGGGAAGTTCTGGTAGGCTTTTGTATTGAGTTTTTCTACATGTTCAGTGGTCTGTCTTGGGCTTTTCTATGGTCCACAGGCTCAAAAGACAGAATTCTAAAATGCTTGACTTGAATACTACAAGGATGGTACTAAACTTTTTTTTTTCAGTTATAGGGAGATTTCAAATATACAAAATTGTTCATAGCCCCAGAAACCAGTTTAGCAGCCAAGTGATGTAGATAGTGGACAGATGACTCTAGGGTAGATAGCCATAAAACAATAGAAAATATGGAAATGGATGTCTTCATAACACAGTGTAACATATATTACGTAATAATGTAATATACACCTGCCTGGTAAGAACAAGGTCCTAAGTTCGATCCCTGGTACTGAAAGAAAAAAATAATAATATAATATAAAGTGACTAAGATTTTAATGTGTAAATATCTAAATAGCATTGGCCCATTAATTCACTAATCTTACTGTATTTATTATTTTTAAATTGCAGCATGAAAAGACTTAAATTTCATTTATTACAGTTAAATTTCTGAAAACAACTGTCTTCACTTAAACATTATTAAAATATTTTTCTAAAATATCATGTATAGCTTTGTACAAGACTGCCATTTACTGAACTGATGGGTGTTTGATTGATAATCTGTGCAAGTATACCTAAAATTTAACCTAATTTTGTCATTGAAGTACAATATACTTTTTACCTTTAAATCAACAGATGTTTTCAGTACCACACCAAAGGTATTAGAAACTAAGTTCTTGATCTCTATATTAATTTTTAAAGTAACCTTTAAATTGAAAATATTAACTTGGCAAAACTATAGTTAATGATAGTTTTAAGACACAATTATCCCATTTCTTTCATTGTAATTTTTTAAAAAAAATTAGAATCTGAAGCTAAAATTCTCAAAGGATATAAATTAACTGCTAGTCAGTTTCTCAGGAATCAATGTAACATATCACATGCTAAAATCTACAGTAGCTGCTAATTTTGGTGTAATTTATATTTGTGATTACTTCATCTATTACATTCTTATTGATTTTGATAGTGATGGAATGTAAATTTTTAAATCAGATAATCTCTAAAACATATAATAAAATCTGGTACAGCTTAGTCCAATGACTTCTTTAAAAAAAACAATATTGAATCCAGGGCCTTGCGAGGCAAGTGCTCTACTACTGAGATACATCCTCAGGTCCATATAAAGCTTTTAATAGGAAGAAATCCTGTTGCTGAGTTTTAAAAGTATTTATACTTCTATGGATTTTAGTGGTAATTTTTCTCATGTAAACATAAGGTCCAAGTATTATTTTTGGGAATGTGTATGCCAAACCAAATTTGGAAGAAAATGAACTATAGTAAACTTTCAACAGAAAGGCAATTTGAGAATTTAGAAATTCATTATTTTAATGACACAAGAAATAAGCATTTCTACTAAGAAGCCACCTGTAACACATTAACTATAAATCATAGTTTCTCAAGTACTGTTTTGGGATTTTATGTTGCAATTCCAGATGCATAAGTTAAGTTGGTTAAGCAAGGCGAATGTTGCACTTGGGGTGAGCAAAAAGAAAGTGATGAAAGACAGGCCTTAAAATAAGTTAGGGGAGAAATATTTTGGAATTTAAACTTGATGTAGAGTAAAAGGGGGGGGAATAATGTAAGATATAGTGACTAAGATTTTAATATAAAACATCTAAATAGCATTGGCTCATTTAATTCACTGATCTTATTATTTTATTATTTTTTAAACTGCAGCATGAAAAGACTTCCTCTTATTTAAAAAGGCACCAAAAATCTAAATTAGAATAAAAACTATGTGTTTCAACAATTAAATGCACTGTATAACATATAGAATTCATTCTTTTTTAAGAATAGGAAGCATTTATTGAGGGAAAGATAGCTTCTGTCTAAGAGACAGAAAGGAGTCCAGAAAGTGGTTAGCCCACTGACCCCACTTCACAAGGTGTTTTTTGAGTAAAAAAAAAAAATGGTTTATTGAGTAAAACCAAGAGGTGAGACAGGTTCAAGGTGGAACAAAACTATAGTCAACTAATAAGAATAAAAGTATAGTCCCTTAGGTAATATTGATCCAGTGGGAAACCACAATGGGACAAAACTATGGTCAGCCAATAAGATTACAGTAAGTATAGTTGCTTAGATAATATTGATTAAATGGGGATCAAATGGGGAAGCAAGTCACATAGCAAGTGCATATGGAATGAACAAGGATTTCCAGAAAGGAATGGGCTAGGGTGGTTTTGGTCCCCACCCAAGGTGATCAATGTCTATTTAGAATATCAATCACTATTATTTATCACTAAGGGAAGTATGTGAGTGTAGTAGTTCCTCTTTTTTGAATCCTGGCCTTCAGTAAGTGTGCCTCAATTGTCTTCTGTATTGAATCCCTTGAGGGCCCAGCCCTGTCTAACTGTTTATAATATATCTAATTAACTTAGCTGACTACAATATTAGCCTCTCTGAAGAAGTAGCTTTAACTGTGTTTAGGGGAGAAGGGGTGTAATTTCCACCTAACTGCTTTAAGATGAGAAGGGTTGATATAGGGGAGACCATAGTCAGGGTCCCTCTCCAAAGAACTAATTTAATGGGCCTCAGATAGAAGTCATATTGTAGTTTAATAGTTATGAACTTTCTTTACAAGATTGATCTGGTGGATCCCGGTAAAAGGAGTCTAGCACAGGATTACTTGGAGTTTGGCAGTCTCTAGGCAAGAATAAAGAAAACTTTCAAGAAATTAGAGCATATATAATCAAAGCATGAGCACTAGAAGGGAAAGGCAGGTTGGGGAAAGAGTCATATTTAGAAACTGTTCTCAAGGAACTGAAATAGCGATTGTAACCCACTGGCTCTTAGACCCCTCGACTGATGGAACTTATGCATAAGTCTGATATTTTGTCATAAGTCTCTCTAGTTTTAGCTGTAAGAAGATAGAGGGTTTGGTGGGGGATTTTTTTGGTACTGGGGATCAAACTTGGGTCTTTGCGCTTGCGTAGCAGGCGGTGAAACCACTGAGCTAAATACCCGGCCCTGGTTTGGTGGTTTTGGAGGACAATTTTAGCTAAGAAATGTACAAACTCCTGTTGAACTCTTATAGATTCTCCAGTAGTAGAATTTTTCCTAATGACACATAAAAGTGGTGAGCTATCAGTGTAGCTGGAAGCTGCCAGAAGGGGTCAGCAATTGGAGCCCCTTTTTATATCTAGCTTTATTACTATGGCATTGTTTTTATATTTCTTTTTTTTTTTTTTTTTTAGTACCAGGGATCAAACTCAGGACCTTGTGCTTTCGAGGCAGGCACCGGAACCACTGAGCTAAATCTCCAGCCCAAGAGTTTTTTGGGTTTTTTTTGGTACTGGGGATTGAACTCGGGTCCTTGTGCTTGCGCAGCAGGTAGCAAAACCACTGAGCTAAATCCCTGGCATATATATCTTTTAGTTATACTTTTCTGTTCAGTGTTTAAGACCAAGTTAAAGCAAGACCTGTATTAATTAAAGTTAACCTCTTGCTGTCTATCAAGGTCAACTAAGTCTCCTAAGGCATTACTTTGGAACCGTATATACAGCCTCTGAGCTCCTCTGTCAGTGTCAGCCATCAAGATGGGCCATGGCCTTGCTTGACCATGTTGCTTTCAGAGAAATCTTGGGAGACTTTTTTTCTCTTTGTGACCCTCCTTTGGCATGCTGTGTATCTGTTGATATTTATCCTCTGGAGTCTAGAAATCTCCGTTTCGGAGGTTGGGTGACTCACCAAAGTTGTAGAATCCTGTAGAAAAGGTTCCCTCATGTCCTGGTTCCTCATTGACCTTGGAGGGCCAGGTCCAAAATATTGGCTGTCCTCTTAGCCCAGTTACTTTTCTAGTTTTGGTCTCCAAACTTCAGTTGTTGAATATCTAGAAGAGATCAGTGACATTACTATTGCAGTAGGGACAGAGATTAACTATTATAATTTTATCTGGATATCAAACAATTTGACATATAAAGTACAGCCAGAGGACCATTATTTTTTATGACCATGGTTGTTCTCATAGTTGAATCCCTGAAGAATGTTAACAGACAATAGTTACATTGCTTTACAGAAAAAACTTGAGACCAAGAGCCACAAATTGTATTTTAGCATGACAATCATGATGACATTATTTTTACAATACATTTAAATGTCTATCTTAGTATAAAATAGCCTTTTAGTCAAACATCTCCATCTGATCACAAGATATTAAATGACACAAAAAAATTCTCACCTAAATTATTATTCTCTAATAAGATGCCATCTAAGGAGAATGTACCAGCCTATAAATGTACCTCACTAGTTTATAATGTTTAGCCTCTAATTTTTAGTGTCCGACATTGTTTGGACTGCTTGGTGCCTGAGCATCCCTAAGTGTAGTGACACATACAACATAGGCATCACATTAAAAAACTATTATTTAATTGGTGATCTCATGTTGGCTTGACATGTACCTCTTATCACAAGCAGCTGGAGTGCAAGAGAAAGGCAGATACCTGAGTCAAAAAAGATTATTACCATAAAAAATATCTTAGAAGATCTATACACCCAGAAGGGATTTATTAGGGCAAGTCTTCTATAAAGCTATGGAAATTATTGGGGTCCCATTAGTGAACAAAGACTAGAAAAATATTTCAAGGCAGCTGCTCCTTTTATCATCAATGGGAGTCCTGTCCAGAAGTTTCCTTAAGGCTAAGGGTCCCCATTTAATTATCTCAGCAAAGTTTCAGATGATCTATGAGAACCAGATTGTAACAATTAACACATTATTATTATTATTTTTTTTTTTTGGTACCGGGGATCGAACTCGGGTCCTTGCGCTTGTGCAGCAGGCAGCTAAACCACTGAGCTAAATCCCTGGCCCCTAACACATTATTCTTGACCCATGAAAGATTCTTATACACACACAACAATATGCATCGGATTTGCAAAACCAGTCTTGACATCATTTCAATCATCTGGCAACCTGGGGGGAAGCATGCCTTTAACACTAGTGACATTTACCTTATAAGCCAACTTAAATTATAGGCAAATATTTTTAAAAGCCAAAAAGGCAAAAAAAAAAAAAATGTTGAGCTCAAACAAAATAGCCATAAGACAGATTGGATAGACAGGCAAACACACATAAGACAATTTTTTTATAAAACCAGAGTACTCTCAGATGTATTTGGACAAGTCGAATTAGAATAGCTGTTTTTTATAGTTTTTAGGTTTGTAACTATAATAAGACTAGTCAGAACTTTTTGTAGGTCAATTAACAGATTTCTTATAATAAGAATCAGAAGGAAAAAATCTTTTACACCTGTGAAAGCAAAGACAGTTTTTAAGATGGGCCTTAGGCTAATGGTTTATCTGATGGGAATATCTAGCTGTATAGGCTTTTCATTGTTGCTTTGATAGGCACACTTGTGAGATAGTCACAGCTGATAGCCAAAATTGCTGTTTTGATAGCCACAGGTAACTGTTCCCTCTAGAGGGGCAGACTGTTAAAGGATAATTTTAACTATTTCTTTATGCACTGTAAACCAGGTCAAGAGACTAAGTGACACTCATTGGAGCTAAGTATGTATTCTAAACAGTGGGGGAAGAAGGTCTGTGAGGGATTTAATCTGTCCTGCTAATGTCTACCTATGACAGTTTTTTCCATGTTGCCTATGACTCTTGGACCATATTTAGCTATAGGCCTTTCTTTTTTGAGCCTCATTTAGCATATCTCTGATAATAGTGGCTGGCCTAGCAAGATGTTCTGAAGAGAAATCATAACAAGAGAGGCAGTCCTCTGGGAACTGGAGTTGTGCCTATTTTTGATACCTATTTCTGTTTAAAACTGTTATTAAACTCATAAAGTTCCCCAGGAATGTCTTGTTCATTTTTTTTATTCTATTAAGTTTATTGGTACATTTTGGGTATACATTATGGTCCCATTCATCATTGGGAATTTGTACCTGTATATGATATATCTAGGTTCTTATTTTTTCCTCATTCCCCTTTCTTTCCTTCCATCCCTCCATCCCACTCTATTTACAAAAACTTTGTTTCCATTTTTTCCTTCTCTGCTCATATTTTTTCCTTTCCTTCTTTTCCCCACACCCCTCCCTAGTTCCCCTTCCCATTTGGACCTTTTCTTTCTATTTTACATTATATATTATACATTTTGGTCCTTATTTACTCTTTGAGTTTCTCACACCAGAGAAACTATTTGGTATTTACACATGTGTGTCCTATTTATTTCACTTAAGAGTATGGCCTCAATGTGCATCCATTTAGCTATAAATGCCTCCAGTTTATAATTTTGTATGGCTGAGTACTATTCCATTTTATTAAAAAACTACATCTTTATTCAGTCACCAATTGATGAGCATTTGGGCTGTTTCCAGGATTTAGCTATTACAAACTGTGCCACTATAAACATGGGTGTACATATATCACTGTGGTATGATGCTTTTAAATCTTTTGGGAAGAAACCCAGCAGGGGAATAGCTGGGTCAAATGGTACCTAGTTCTTTGAGGAACCCTAGTTCTAATCCTAGTTCTTTGAGGAATTTCCACACTGATTTCCACGGTGATTGCACCAGTCTACACTCCCACCAACAGTGCAGAAGGGTTCCTTTCTCCCCACAGCCCCACCAGCATTTGTTGTTGGTTGATATCTTGATAGCAGCCATTCTTTCTGGAGTAAGATGGAATCTCAGTGTTATTTTAATCTGCATCTCTCAAATGACCAGTGATGTTGAACATTTTTTCATATATTTATTTGCCGTTTCTACTTCTTCATCTGAGAAGTGTCTTTTCATTTCAGATGCCCATTTTTGGATTGGGTCTTTAAATTTGAGAGGTCTGATTTTTTAAAGTTCTTTATATATTCTAAATAGTAATTCTTTGTCTGAGGAACAGCTGATTGTCTTTTCATTCTGTTGGTGGTTTCTCTTTTTGTGCAGAACCTGTTTAATAAGAAGAACTTTCAGTTGTTGATTCTTTGTGCTAGTTCCCAAGCGGCTGAAGTTTTGCTCATAAAGTCTTTTCCTACACCAATGTCTCCAGACTTCTACCTAACCTCTCTTTCAGCTGGTTTAGTGTTTCTGTTTTGATATTTAGATCTTTAAATCATTTTGATTTTACTTTAGTGCATGGTGAAAGATATGGGTCTAATTTTAATCTTTGGCAAGTTGAGACTCAGTTTTTCCAGCACCATTTATTAAAGAGGCCGTCTTTCTCCAAGGAGGATGTTTGGCTCCTTTGTCAAAGATGAGGTGGCTGAGTGTGTCTAGAGTTGTTTCTATGTCTTTTAATCTATTCCACTGATCCTTGGGTCTATTCTTTTGCCAGTACCATGCTGTTTTTATCACAGTGGCTTTGTAGTATAGTTTCAAGTTGGGGATTGTGATATCCCCTGCCTTGACTTTGTTGCTGAGAATTCCTTTTGCTATTCTGGGTCTCTTCTGGTAGGAATGTCTCACTCTATCAATAAACTTATCTGTGTTATAAAAATCAGTGGTCTGCTCTGTGCTATAAAAACAAGTCAGCATCATTCTTGAGGGGGCAGAGAAGTAAGAGGAGTTAATCTCTAGTTCTGCCTAAGGACTGAAAGACATACAAACTTGGACTAAACTTTTACATTATTTTTGAGAGATTTACAACTAAATCTATACCAGTTTTCAAATATGGCCCAGAGATAAGTGAAAGTCAGCTTAATTTTGGAAGGATCACAGGGAGGGGAAACTTACCATTCTGGCAACTAGGTCCTAACATCCAGCAGCCACAGAGGAGAACATTTCCTTGAATAAAACACTGTTGAAAACTGCATTATTTTTCAGGGGCAGAGCAGTGGAGAAAGGACAGAAGAATGAACATTACATCATTCTAATCTTGTTCATAGGTCTGAGTAAGTTCTTCCCATTTCCCAACATCCATTTTACATTTCAGTCCTTATTTCCACTTTCAGTTTCTCACACTGGAGAAATAATGCAGTATTTAAACATGTTGTGTCCGATTTTTTTCACTTAGGAGTATGGTCTCAAGGTCCATCCATTTAATCCATTTAGCTATAAATGTCTGAAGCTCATCCTTCTTTATGGCAGAGTAGTACTCCATTGTATAAAAACCTCCACATCTTCTTTATTCACTTTCAGTTGATGGACATTTGGGCTGTTTCCAGGATTTAGCTATTATAAACTATGCCACTATAAACATGTTGTACATATATTGTTGTGGTACGATGTTTTTAAATTTTTTGGGAAGAAACCCAGCAGAGGAATAGCTAGGTCAAATGGTACCTCTAATCCTAGTTCTTTGAGGAATCTCCACAGTGATTGCACCAGTCTATACTCCCACCAACAGTGCAGAAGGGTTCCTTTCTCCCCACAGCCCCGCCAGTATTTGTTGTTGGTTGATTTCTTGATAGCAGCTTTCTGGAGTGAGATGGAATCTCAGTGTTGTTTTAATTTCCATCTCTCAAATGACCAGTGATGTTGAACATTTTTTTCATAAATTTATTTGCTATTTCCAATTCTTCAGCTGAGAAGTGTCTTTTCATTTCAGATGCCCATTTTTGTATTGGGTCTTTAAATATGAGGGGTCTGATCTTTAAAAATTCTTTATATATACTAGATAATAGTCCTTTATCTGATGAATTACTGGTAAAAAATTTTTCTCTGGCTGGGGATTTAGCTCAGTGGTTCCACTGCCTGCCTTGCAAGTGCAAGGTCCCAAGTTTGATCCCTGGTATCAAAAAATATTTTTTTTCCCATGTTGTGAGTTTGTCTCTTCACTCTGTTGGTGGTTTCTCTTGCTGTGTGAAAGCTTTTTAATAAGATGAGGACCCAGTTGTTGATTCTTTGTAGCATTTCCCCTGTGGTCTGGGTTTTGTTCATGAAGCCTTTGCCTACTCCTGTGTCCTCAAGCATTCTACCTATTCTCTCTTCCAGAAGATTTAGTTTTTCTGTTTTAATATTTAGATCTTTGATCCATT
Source organism: Heterocephalus glaber (assembly GCF_000247695.1). The sequence goes on along the minus strand of NW_004624859.1, from coordinate 2,025,637 downwards.
TCAATTTTAAGTTAGTGCATGGTGAAAGATATGGGTCTAGTTTCAATCTTCAGCATGTGGAAAGCCAGTTTTCCCAGCACCATTTATTAAAGAGGCTATCTTTCTTCCAGGGAAGGTGTTTGGCTCCTTTGTCAAAGATAAGTTGGATGAGTATTTCTGGAGTTGTTTTTGCATCCTCTAGTCTGTTCCATTGATCCTCTGTGCTGTTCTTTTTCCAGTACCATATTTTTATCACAGTAGCTTTGTAGTATAATTTTAAGTCAGGGATTGTGATACCCTCTGCCTTGCCTTTGTTGTCAAGAATGGCCTTTGCTATTCTAGATCTTTTCTGTTTCCAAATGAATTTTAGGATTATTTTTTCTAATTCTGTGAGATATGCTGTTGGGATTTTGATTGGGATTGCACTGAATCTGTATAACAATTTTGGAAGTATGGCCATTTTCACTCTATTGGTTCTTCCTATCCAAGAACAAGTGATATCTTTCCATTTTATGACATCCTCTTCATCCAGCAGGTATTTTAAAAGCACAGGTTGCAATTAATTTCAGCTGTAACAATCATGTTTAAAGAAAGAAGCATTGCTAGCAAAAGTAATAACCAGGAGACCTAAACACCATTGCTTTTTAATTGAGAGAGAGAGAGAGAGAGAGAGATATTGAGGCAGATAGATTAAAGGGCAGCACTTTTCATCCTGTAAAGGAGATCATCTCTAATTTATGTGTTGCCGAAGCAAGTGCAGGAGATCACCTCTAGAAGTAAAAAATAGCTTGGAGGAATTTTGTCCATGAAGAAGCCTCCAAGGTACCTGTGTTATCTATCTAATTATCTAGGCAACCTTTCTTAGAAGCAAGCCAAGGCTATGCTGTATTCAAGCTTTAATCTAAAATTTTATGTTTCTGAAGCTTCATAGGTTAAACTTATACTCATTGCCTAGCAGCCACAAGTCACATGTTAGTAAAGGCACATTTTAAAGTTTCCAACATGCACATTAAAAGAAGAGAAAGGTAGGGCTGAGGATTTAGCTCAGTGGTGCTGCCTGGCAAGTGCAAGGTCCTGAGTTCGATCCCTGGTAACAAAATAAAAAATTTAAAAAGAGAAAGGCTAAAGTTCCTTTTTATTCTAGTTAGCACATAACCCCCCCCCCCACCACCACAAGTGTAAGTAGCTGGATGATTGCTATTTCCCTTCATGAAAGGCAAACTGTTGCAAGCTGCCTCAGCCTGACTTCCTGGAGGGAGGGGAAGTCTGACAACAAGGTAGTTCTAAGGTTAACTCCCAATGAATTGGAGAAAAGCTTTGGGGGAGTTTCTAACTTACTAGAAGAGAGAAGAGGCCCAAATAAATGCCTAAGCCACTTATCTCCCTCAAATCATTACTTAGCCTTTTACAAGTTTACAGTAAAGGTTTTTTCTTTTTGGTACCGGGGATCGAACTCAGGTCCTTGCCCTTGTGCAGCAGGCGGCGAAACGACTGAGCTAAATCCCCGGCCCTACAGTAAAGGTTTTAAAACCCACAACTTATTGTCAAGGATATTTTCCTCCCCTACATATAAATAATGAAAACCAGACCTAGAAGGGGAGAGAGAGAAGGTTGGGTTTTCTCCCTTAAACTAAATGTATTCCTCACCTAAGGTGACTTCCCTGTCTTTGGTGTTAACAAAGTGCTCACTTTCTATGGCTCAATGTAAAGGTCCTTAGCTGGAAAAGGTTGCAGCAGTTTTAGAGATCCTTTCTTTCTCTAATTTTACATGCCTCTCAAAGGAAAGTGTAAAGGGCAGGGAATGATCAGAAAAAAAACCAGGAAAGGAGGTCTTTTCTTCTCATGCTGAAGGTGAATTATTGAGACAACTTCCTCCTGGGTTAAAAGATCAGACCTGAGGGGCTGGGGATTTAGCTCAGTGGTTCTGCTGCCTGCCTTGCAAGCTCAAGGACCCGAGTTCGATCCCCAGTACCAAAAAAAAAAGATCATACCTGAAAGGAAACTGAGGCAGAACAGGCCCAACATTTTCTCTAGAGTGCAGAGAAGGATTGAACCGAAACATCTCAGTGAAACCTGTCCCCTAAGTTTTAAGAATGGCCACCGACCTATTGTCTTTTCACTGGTGGATAAGGTCCTGTAATTTATTAAAAGACATGTACATTTCTTAAATATAAACTAGATTTTATAAAAAGACCCATTTTACAGCCCTTTAAAATTTACTTGTAGTTACCATCAATTTCCACTAGGGGTGCTTTAACACTACTTTTTCCCTAGCACTGTTGTCTAACAAAACAAAGAATGCTAGCAGAATCAGCAACTTCCACAACTAGGTCTAAATACAACATATGCAAAACAAAACAAAACAAAATAAAATGTATTTTAACAAAGGAAAATGCATAGAAAAAAACTTGAGGCATACACAGTTGTAAGACATAAGATGCAAAATTTAAGACAATACCTAAATGAGCCACAGTCCAGAGTCTATAAAACAAAACCCAGAATTTATGAAACAAAAGCAAACTCTTACCTTTCTCAAATTATCTCGGTGGAAGACCTCTAGATGAAGTAGGGTGTATGATCTATGGACCTCCAAATGATATAAGGGAAATAGTCTAACTCCCAACCTGCTAGTTGTCTGAAACGCAGAGTTTATGTTCTCTAAAATTGAAGAATGAATTCTAGGAACAATGGAGGCTAAGAGTAGGAAGAATTTTCTTTTTTTCTTTTTTTTTTTAGTTCTTTTATTGGTACATTTTAGGTATACAATTCGTTTACATTTATCATTGGGTGTTTGTACCTGTACATGATGTATCTTGGTTCTTACTTTTTTCCCCATTACCTGTGCACCCTGCACCCCCTCCACCCTTCCCTATTTACATAGATTTCATTTCCATTTTTTTTCTTTTCTCACAGTTTTTCCTTTCCCTCTTTTCCTTTCCCCTTCCCCTCCCTTCACTCCTTTGTCTTTGGACCTTTTTTCCTATTTCAAATTATCAATTATTCATTTTAATCATTTTAACTCTTGTTTACACTATCAGTTTCTCACACTAGAGAAACTATTCGGTATTTACACATGTGTGTCCCATTTATTTCACTTAAGAGTATGGCTTCAATATGCATCCATTTAGCTATAAATGACTCTAGTTTCTCATTCTTTATGGCTGAGTAGTACTCCATTTTATTAAAAAACCACATTTTCTTTACCCAGTTCCCAGCTGATGGGCACTTGGGCTGCTTCCAAGCTTTAGCTATTACAAACTGTGCTGCTATGAACATGGGTGCACATATATCGCTGTGGTATGATTCTTTTAATTCTTTTGGGAAGATACCCAGCAGAGGAATAGCTGGGTCAAATGGGACCTCTAGTCTTAGTTCTTTGAGGAATATCCATATTGACTTGAGTAGGAAGAATTTATTGAGGGAAAGATAAAGATGTCTCTCTTAGACAGAAGGGGTCCAGAAGGTAGGTAGCCTCAAATTCTCATTTTTAATTGCACTTTTATAGAACTTATGATGTGGCAGTTACTGTTCTAAGCACTTTACAAATATTAAGTCATTAAATCCTCATGCTAATTGCATGAGACCAGCACAGTTAATCTCTTTTTACAAATGAGGAAACACATTGTTTCTGGCTAGGTAAAATATCCACATGGCAATTGTATTGGTCATCTTTTCCAATGGTGGGACAAAAAAACTGACATCAGCAACCTAAAGGAGAAAATGGTTAATTTGGCACATGGTTTCAGACGTTTCAGTCCATGGCTGATTGGCTCCAAGGCAGTAACATCATAGCAGAAGGACTTGATGGATTAAAATTGCTCAGTTCATCGTGGCTAGGAAGCAATGCACAGGGGAATAGCTCTTCCTCAAAGATACACCCTCCAAAGACACTCCCTCATGATCTACATTATCTTCCAGTTGGACCCTACTTCCTAATAGCACATTCAGCACATTTAGTACCTACACAATCCAGTTATCTTTCCAGGAATCTCTTAATTCAGTAAAGTTGACAATTCAGTTTAACTGTACAGAAGTTAAGTAATTGACAAAGGTCACAAAGCTATTAAATTATAAAGCCAAGACAATCACTCCAACAGCTATGATTTTACTTAGTATATGCTATGCTGCTTTCCCAATGCAAAATGTAAAGCCTTCAAAAATTATGTAGTATCAGTAAATATTTGAAAATTTTTAACAATGAAATGTTGAGAAATCTAAAGGCTAAGGTGATCAACTATATTCTACTAAAGCTCTTTATAAACACTTGAATTCTTCATAAAAATCTTAAAATATCCTATAGACTTTATTTGAATACTTCTAGTGATGAGGAACTAACATGCAGGTAGACAATTTTATTTTCCAAAATTACTTTTCCTAAAATCTACCTCTCTCAAGTTTTTAAACCATTTCTATCCTAAGGACACACAAAATTACTAAATTATTTCTAAAGACACACAAAATTAATTTCACCTTTTTCTTATGCTACTGTCCTACAAGTATATGAAAAAAACAAATTATGGTCTAGCTTTTGTCTAACTTCCAGGATAAACATTCTATTTTCTTCAAAATTCCTTATGTATGTAGTGGAATTTCCTTACATTTTTATGCTTTCTTTTCTGGTCATGCTCCAATTTGGCTTGTATGACTCCCAAACTGAATTCTACATTCAAGGAGTATTTTAACCACAATAGAATAGTACCATTACTTTTCATAAACAATATGAATTTAGATGAATATTGAATTTTTAGATATCAAAACCTTGTAGACTTGCATCAAGTGTAGCATAAATGCCTAAGATTTTTCTACATTTGTTGCAGCTAATAACTATTATTTAGTTGTTTATTTAATTTTTGAAACTAAATTGAAAATTATTTAAGTTTATGAAATTGCATCTTATTGGAGATCAGTCCATCATTATATTCTGTTGAGGTCATTTAAAATGTTAATTATTTTATTTAATGAAGTAATTATCCCTTTTAGTTTTTCTCAATCATAGCTGATTTGGACACTATCAATGTTTATTGAAGATAGCTATTTAAACACCAAATATGAAAGATACAAAGCTGGATGCTAGCTTTAAAAATTTTTATTTAAGTAAACTTCATAGTTTGTAAATGCTTTTTAATGACACTACCTAAATAAAATACAAGGCTTATCTGAGATAACTTCTGATTGAACACAGGCTCTGTGCAAGCAGAACTGAAATGGAGTTAAAGAAAAAAAGTACCATAACCTTATTAGAAAATTAGTGTAATTCAGTAAAATTTAAAAATGCAAACAAAACTATAGCATATATAGTTGGAAGGCAATATGTGGCAAACGATTTTTAAGTACCCCTCTTTACACCAGGTAGATATTCATTAGACTAATTGTGAGCCTACAGTAAGTTTTCTAATCTCAGAAAAATAGAATTTTAGAGACAGTTTATAAAATCAAAGATGATGAGAAAGTTTGGAAATAAAATTAGAGGTTGGGGAAAATATATAACTCTGGAGAAAATAACTACACAGTAATTTAAAAGTGAAGGGTCGGGGATTTAGCTCAGTGGTTCCTCCACCTGCCTCAAAAGTGCAAGGTCCTGAGTTCGATCCCCGAACCAAAAAAAAAAAAATTGAAAGTGCTCTTGAAGATTGAAAAATATTTTGCAACGCCTAAGAAACATTTAAACATTACTTAAGATATTATTTGACACAGTGTATTATTTTTTGCACTGGGGATAGAACTCAGGACCTTGCACTTGAAAGGCAGGTGGCAGAACCACTGAGCTAAATCCCCAGCTGATGAAGTGCATTTTTTGAGAAGGGCTTAGGATCCTTTTTGAGATCCCAAACCAAGAGTCTCTCTAGAGATCAAATTCAGGATGACATTAATTTAATGACTTAGAAGCTGTGTCTAAAAGCAAAACAAGTATAAAATCAATTATTGGTGGCATAATATGTCCCTATAATAGAATCTAGAATACTTAAACATCAGCTTATACATAAGTTTAGTCATTTGTTTTATTTGTAGTTTCAGCATATACTGCATAGATATCTTTTATCTTGGAATATTTTAGTGCAAGAACATATAGGTTTGTGATGACCCTGGCCAATGCATATAGACAAAAGTACAAAATAAAAGGTGGTAGTTTTTAAAAAATTATCATTTGCAGATAATACAATAAAATACTAGAGAAACTAAGAAAATCAACTGAAGATTTTTAGAAACATAAGAAATTTTAGTAAGATGGTTATAAAATTAATGTGCAAAATAAAATTTTATTACATACAATAATAGAGCCCTGATCATGACAACCATCACAAAAAAAAACCAACCCAAAGAACATACAGTCATGAATTTGATAAGAAACATATAAGAATTACATGAACAAAGGCATACACATGAGAGATATAAAGGAAACATTAAACAGAAAAAAATACATAAGCAGGAAAAAATGTTAGTTTTCTTTATAAATTTGCAAATTTAAAACATTCACAATCAAAATTAACTTAGTTTTTGGAATTTGATACATCATACAAAAATTCTTCGAATGAAACTACTACATGATAGGTTTTTTTCCAGCAAAATAGCAGCATAGACACTCCAAAGGGCTTTCCTGCTACATACAATGAGATCCTGGATAAAATACAAGCATAGTTTTTTTGTTTTTTTTTGTTTTTGTACCGGAGATCAAACTTGTGTCCTTGCACTTGCTCAGCAGGCGGCGAAACCACTGAGCTAAATCCCTGGCCCACAAGCATAGTTTTTTAAAGCTTTGCTAGGCATTCAATTTAGTGAAGAAATTTTCCAAGAGTCTAAATAGTGACACAGTAATATGAAACTTAAATTGTGAGAGCTTAGTCAGTGCAAAAGTAGAAGTTCTGTTGGAATTAAATGCCAGTACCAACTCTAATACTGGTAGCAGCATGAGAAGCCTGTTCAAAAATCAAAGCTACCAGTACAATGGAGAGTCTAATAATTAACTGAATTTTCTTAATAGGGCTAAAGTAATCCCACATTTATAGGATTTCTGGCTTTTATAAGAAGCAAGCAAAATATACTTTAGAGGGCTTGGGATGTAGCTCAGTGGTCAAACACTTACCTAGTATGTACAAGGCCCTAGGTTCAATCCCCAGCCCCACCACCAAAATATAAAATAAAAAATCTTTAAAAAAATTTTTCTTGGGTGGGGGATTTAGCTCAGTGGTTCCACCACCTGCCTCGCAAGTGTAAGGACCCGAGTTCGATCTCCACTACCAAAAAAAAATTTTGTTTTCTTTAGAATAAAGTAACCCTAATGTAGACTTACATGATTCTATATACTGAATTTAATAAATTCTATGAATTCATAATACCAAACACACTATGAAAAAAGTCATGAGAAAAATGACAAACAGGAGGTTTAGATCCCTAGAGACCTCATATATTAGCAGATTAAAGAATAAAAAATAAGTCAACATTATTATATTTAAAATCATCAATAAAATACAATCAAAATGACTAGGCAAATTAGAAGTTAAGTAAAATTTTCAAAAGTGAAAAATACAATAAAAGGAATTGAAAAATTCAATTAATGAGGCAAACAACAAATTAGCTACAGCAAAATATAGATAATAGGTGTGAAGTAAAAGGAAGATGTAGATAAGGCAATTAAAAAATATATTATAAAGAAAGTGAAAAAGATTCTTTGCTCTCCGTCTGCCTCGAGGAGAGCACCTTTTTCACTCCATGCTCCTCTGCCCTGTGTCCTACCTTGAAGCCAGCAGACTATATACAGAAACCTCAACAAACTGAGAAAAACTGAGCTGAAGTAATTTGGCCAGGATCACACAACTAACAAGTGTCATGACGGGATTAGAGCCTACTATGGTCTGAGCTCAAGACTTGTCTGACAGATGAAATCTACAATCACTTTTTGTCAAATCCTCACCACCAGCACTATTCCAAAAATACCTAAAAAAATTAAATACCATGCCCTGAACCAGGAACAATTGCTTAGGATGTGTGTGTGTCACAACAGCCACAAAAACAAAAACTCTAGTACTGACTGGAAATGTTGACCTTATGAAGAAACCAAAAAGCACCGGAGAGGCATCCTGTGCCCAAATGGGAATACTGAATATCACAAGGTCAGGTTTTCTCCCTGGCCCCAGTGCAGGAGATTGAACTCAGGGCCTCATATATGCTTGGAAGTCAATTCTTTTCCAAACTAACATGGAAGTTTAAAGTTATTCTAGTCAAAATACTAGGAGAATGTTTTTCAAAACTTGGAATTGTCCAGAAACATAAACATAAGAATTTAAGATATGATAAAATTAGTCCCAGAAACCAACAGGGAAATAATTCTGAGGGGAATATTAAGGGGAAAATGTTCCTCATTTCATACCTTACATAAAAGTAAAATCTAAGTGGTCTGAGTAATTTTTTAAAAATCTTTCAAAACAGAGAAAAAAGAGAAAGAAAAAAATAGTTAACGTTAAAAACAGATCTCCAAATGGTAGTGTACTTTCTAAACAAAAATAGGATAAAATCATGAAGAGAAAAAAATCTCCATCACTACCTAAAAATGTAAAATTTTGCTAACCAGAAAACACCAACCATAAACAGAGTTCAAATACTGTACTAAGAAAATACTAGCACATAAATAGAAAAATATTTTAACACCAGGCAAAATGTTCTTGTCAATAAACTTTAAAAATGATTAATCTCAATTTTAAATGCAATTTACAAGATACCATATTTTCTATCAAATTACTATAACTTAAAACATAATATATTTGGTACATTACAAATTTTAGTAAATATTTGTTTTCTAAAGGGAATCATGAGATACAGTAAAAGTTAGCTACTTCTGCTGGTAGAAGTATAAACATTTTTCTTGAGGAAAACAAGAATATGCACAGAAAAGAATGAAGGAAGGGAGGAAGGAAGGAAGGAAGGAGGGGTGGGAAGAAAAGGAAGGAAGAAAAAAGAAAAGGCATCTCATTTGTGAAAATTCGTCTAAGAAAAGTAATTAGAAATGCAGGATTATGTCGGAGTAATTTTATGTACAACAAACAATTTTTATAAAAATAAATTACATATCCTATAATACTGTGGAATTTTATGAAGCTATTAAAAAAAACCCATTTTGAGAGTGTGTAGTGATACCGAAAACAAAATGTAATGTTATATAAAAAACAAGAGGGTGCTCAGTGGTACAGCACACGCCTAGCATGCATGAGACGCTAGGTTCAATCCCAAAAAACTTACTGGGACAGACTTTTGTAACCATTTCATTCCCTTTGCCTTTCCAACTGTGCCGTGGGGCAGTGGCCAGCTCTGATTCGGGCCCACAGTGTCCACTCACGGGCGCTCTGTCCGGTCCCCCCTCCCTGCCTCGCGCCTTCTCTGAACTCAACAAAGCTTGCTGAGTCTGCGCCGGCCCAGCACAGCCTGGGAACCCAAAACTGATGCAGAAACGAATAACCCTCCTTCTGTGGGGGGTTCTGGGCTGGGCTATATATGTCCCTTGAACTCTGAAATTCTATGCAAATTTCAGTGTGTGTACTAATTTCCTGGGAGAAACTCGTACCTTTCATCACACACTCAAGTCAACTTCGTGAGAAAGGAGAGCCACTTGTGGAAAAGAAACAATAGAAGAAAGAGGACAGGAGTCTAACACTTGCTATTTCTTGTGGAATTACAGCCGTGTAGAATTTTAGATGTACTCTTCTTGATTTTCTATATTTTAAATAAGGAACATGTATGAAGAAATTGAAAATATCATAGATATCCATCAAAAAGCAACTGATTAAAAAATCATGCTTAAATAAGATATTTTGCTGCCATTAGAATTTTTGGGGGTTTTTTTTAGTTGTTTGTCTTTCTTACATTACTGGGGATCAAACCCATAGCCTTCACATTAAGCTACATCCCCATCCCTTTTTAACTTTCTTTTCTTTTAATTTTGAGACAGGGTCTTGCTAAGACCCTAAAGTTTCCCGGGCTGTGCTCAAACTTGTCATCTTCTTGCCTCAGTACCCCAGAGTGCTGAGATGATAGGTGTGCACCACCATGCCTGCCTAAAAATGTGTTTTAAGAATTTTAATTTTAATTTTGTACAATTTATTCCAATCTAAATAAAGTGTGAATTTTGTTTTAAAAAAGAATTTTAATTTTAAATTAACTTGCATGCTGTAAATGTGTTTTATGTTTACATTTTTGAAATGTAAAAAATAAAAATAAAAAAGAACTATAATGACTAAAAAAAGAAAGTAAAAAAGAAAATATGAGAGTTTAAGAGCTTTTAAGAGAACATATGCCTAAGCAGATTCAAAGAAAGAATGGAAATGTGCTTCCTGAGAATATAACAGCTTAGAATATTCCAGAACTGATTAAAGGCATGAGTATATAAATACAAGAACCATCAAGCATCAGTCAGGATAAGAAAAAGAAATCCACTCCTAGAAATAGTGCCGAGAAAGCCAAAAGTATGGATCAAAAAGAATAGCAAGGAAAAGAAAGAAAATAATAATTATCAAAGAGGAAAAAATTATCAAAGAGGAAATCAGTGCAATAGAAAACAATTTTAAAAATAAATAAAACTGGAAGAGTCCAGATAGCAAATAGGAACACGCAACAGTTTATTCCTCTCTGCAACCTGGAAAACTCAGCAAGGAGAAAGAGAAAAAGCTCTTGGAATCAAGAAATAGGACAGGAAAGCTGAAAAGCATGGAGAAACAGAAAGGCAATGAAGAGAAAAAGCTTAACCCCAGCTGCCTGAGGGGAAGCAAACACAAAATAAGCCCTGAAAGGGCCAGCAGCCACAGTGATTGGATCACCAATCCTTGCCACATCTGGAGGTAAATGGATAGGTTGCTTCATGAGCAAGTGAGGCACCTCAGCAGTCTACATAGTTGGAGATAGCATGGATTTGGAGAAGGAAATAAACAAACATTAAAAGCCTGAGGAGTGAACACAACCCTGAGACACACAACACACCACTGACTGGCCCTACCCAGCAGGACAAAAGTCTGTTCAGTGGGTGTGGACAGGAAACACAACAGGCCACAGTAGTGACTCATTATTCCTCCCCCATATCTGGTGAATTCCAATACTACAGTTCCTAGAAAGAATCTACCCATCTAAACATCTTGACACGGAGGCTTATTTATTTGCTTCCTTGCTGGTTTGTTTGTTCTGGATTTTCTTTTCTTTCTCTCTCTCTCTCTCTCTCTCTTTTTTTTACTTTATTTTTTAAGGTTCTTTCCCTTTTTTCCTGCTCTCTCTTTTGGTCATTCTTCTCTTTCATTTTTAAAATTTCCTTTCTCCCTATTCTTTTTTCTTCTCTATTCCTCATTTTCTTGCCTGTTTGTCTTTCTTCTCCTCTTCTCTACCTTTCATACTTATAAATACACATACATATATATGTATTTCATATATAAGTATATCACATATA
>NW_004624859.1:1989303-2008390 GCF_000247695.1 Heterocephalus glaber | reverse complement strand
ATCCCCTTTTGTTGCCAGTTCAGTGGGTCCAGATGGTTGAGTATTAGAGTGTTCCATCTCATTTCCCTTTGGAGTTGCTGTAGGTGATCTGGAAGTCTGGTTTTGAGACTTATTTACATGTTTTCTCATTTCAACTGGTGGTGGGGGGGTGCTGTTGGTGCCCGTGTGGCTCACCTCCTCTGAGCTGGGAGAGGTGGGCCAGGGGCCAGGAGTGGCAGTAGAGATGGTGGCCCAGAAGCCCCTTCCTCTGGTCCAGGAGAGGCGGGACAGAAGGCGGCCCAAAAGCCCTTTCCTCTGGGCTGGAGCACTGGGAGGGATGGTGGCCGGGAAGCCCCTTCCTCTGGACCAGGAGCAGTGGGACGGGGGCTCACTTCCTTTTCTTATTGACTTACTCACTTCCTTTTCCTTTTCCCCTTTCCTTCCTTTCACCCTGGACATCCCAGACTAATCACAAATAGCAATGTAATATAGCCCATAAGGAGCATTGTTAAAAGGGTGATATAGGGGCTGGGGATTTGGCTCAGTGGTTCCACCACCTGCTGCTCAAGCAGAAGGACCCAAGTTCGGTCCCCAGCACCAAAAAAAAAAAAAAAAAAAAGGGTGATATTATAAAAGCAAGTTTTAATGTTCTTGATTGATGTATGGTTGGATTTGTTGATGCTGTGATATCCAGTAGAAATTCTCTCTTTACAACATATTGACTGGGTCCAACACAATTAAAATGAATACACTGAAGTGGTAGACAATACCTCTTGACAAATAAAGCCCAGGTCATATCACTGGCAAGTAGAACCTAACTAAAGAGATGTTCATACCAACAATAAAGTCTCTACTTGATTTCACTTTAATCCTCAGCACACACACACACACACACGTGCACACACACAATAGAATCATGATAAAATGAGGCAACAAAAGGCCTTCCAAAACTCCCAACTAACCCAAAGCAGAGACAAGAGGCACCGATGGAGAGGAAACCATGCCCCAACTGGATGAATTGCACAGAATTATCAAAGAGGAAGCAAAGAAATTGGATAAACTCAAAGATATTTTAATAAAACAGATAGTGGAATTAGATTGTTTGTTTTATTTTATTTTGGTACTGGAGATTGAACTCAGGACCTTGTACTTGCCAGGCAGGAGCAGCACCACTGAGCTAAATCCCCAGCCCAGATAGTGGAATTAATATACAAACTGATCAATGCATTTGAAGAAGAGACAGATTCAAAAATTAGAAGAACTAATTGAAAACATGAATGACAAATTTACAAAAAAAGGAGTTTATGAAAAGATGCCAAACAAAAATCCTGAAAATAAAGTATTATATTTAATATTTGAGTAGCAGAAGCAACCAATGGGAGGACAGAGTGTCAGATCTGGAAGACAGAAAGACACACAAGCCAGGTGTGGGGCCACATGGCTGTAATCCTAGCACTAGAGAGGTTGAGGTAGGAGGATCACCATAAGTTCAAGGCTAGCCTGGGCTACATAGTGAGTTCAAGGACAGCCTGAACTGCCTAGTGAGACCCTGTCTCATAAAACCAAAAACCCCCAAAAAACAAAAAACAAAAAGGAAACAAGACATAAGACTATTTACTCAGAGATACCTTAAAAACGAGAGAATGTTGAAAATTGATCTAACGGCTATTACATGACACTAAGAAGATTAATCTAAGACTAATTGCAGTTAGAGAAAAAGCAGAGGACAAAACACATGGTATAAAAAATTAAGAAACTGTAGCAGGAAATTTTCCAAGTATGGGGAAAGAACTCAATGTACAGGTAAGCGAGGCATACAGAACTCTAAATAATTATTACGAGAGGAAAAATTCACAACACATTATAGTCAAATTCCCAGAAGTACAACATGAATATAGAATCTTAAAAATTGTCAGAGAAAATTTTAAAAATCACTTATAAATATAAACCCACTAGGATTAAAGCAGACTTCTCAACACAAACAGTAAAGGCCAGGAGAGCTTGCAATGAAATGTTTCAAGCACTAAGAGTAAACAACTTTTGGGCCAGTGGTTCTGCCACCTGCCTTGAAAGTGTAAGGTCCTGAGTTTGATCTCTGGTACCAAAAGAAAAAAAACAAAACCCTAGATTGGGGCTGGGGATTTAGCTCAGTGGTTCCGCCGCTTGCCTCACAAGCACAAGGACCCGAGTTCGATCCCTGGTACCAAAAAAAAAAAAGAGTAAACAACTTTTAACCCAGACTATTATATCTTGTAAATTGATGGACAGCCAAGCGTGGTGGTGTATGCCTATAATCCCAGCACTTGGGAAGCTGAGACAGAAGTCTGAGCCCAGCTTGAGCTACATAATGAGTTTAAGACCAGCCTGAACTACATAGTGAGACCCTATCTCAAAAAAAAAAAACAAAATTTTTTTAAAAAGGTGAAAAAATTGATGGACAAATAAGGATTTTCCATGACAAAGAACACTGTAATAAAGTCATGACCACTAAACCAACACACTGAAAAACTCTCAAAAATATCCTAGACAGAGACATTGAAACCAAAATTGGCCAAAAATCTGATGGAATAAATACAACAAGCAGAATGAGCAGTTCAACAGAAGGGAAAAATGAATCAACAGCAGAAAAATAATGTAATAACAGGAGTAAGTCAACATCATTCAGAGCATCTGAAATGAATAGATACTTCTCAGATGAAGAAGTAAAAATGACCAATAAATACATGAAAAAATGTTCAACATCACCGGCCATTTAAGAAATGCAAACTAAAACAACACTGAGATTCCATCTCCAGAAAGAATAGCTATCATTAATAAATCAACTAATAACAAATGCTGGTGAGGCTGCAGGGAAAAGAGAACACTTGCTCATTGTTGATGGGAGTATAAATTGGTACAGCCACTATGGGAATCAGTATGGAGGCTTCTCAAAAAACTAAAATTAGAAATTCCATCTGACCCAGCTATTCCCCTTCTAGGAATCTTCCTGAAAGAGATACAGTCATAACATTACAGTGATACATGTATACACGTTTATAGCAGCACAATTTATAATAGCCATATCTTAGAAATAGCCTATATGCCCATCAACAGATGCATAAATAAAGAAAATGTGGTATTTATATACAGTGGAGTACTACTTTGCCATAAAGAAGGATAAACTTGAGGCATTTGTAGGTAATTGGATGCACTTCAAGACCATAATTTATTTTATTTCTTTGGTACCAGGAATCGAACTCAGGTCCTTGCACTTGTGAGGCAGGGCATGGAATCACTGAGCTAAATCCCCTGCCAAAAATTTATTTTAGTAAAATAAAATAAATCAGACACACAAGTTTAAATATTATGTGGTTTTTCTTATATGAGAAACCCAAAGTATAAATAAAGAGCAAAATAAAAGGTAGTTATAGAAAGTAGGGAGACATTTTTCAAATAGAAAGAGGAACAAGAGAGGGGGGAGGGAAGGAAGGGAAAGAATTTTAAAATGGGGAATTTAAGAAAAAAATGAAAATAGAGCTTTTGCAAATGGGAAGGGGGAAGAAGTTGGAGGTAACAGGGAAAGATGGGAGGGGAAGGGGAAAAAATAAGAATTAAAATGTGTTATACACAAACTCCCCATAATAAATGTAATCATTATGCAGTGAAAACATGTGCTAATAAAAAATAAAGAAAAATTTAAAAATGCCTCTCAATGTTTTTTAAAAAGTCAACATCTCTCAGTAATAGATCTCAATGTAAATGGCTTCAACCTTGCAAATCAAAGAAACAGAATGGCAGACTGGATAAAAACAAACAAAACCCCCCAAAAAACCCAAATCCAACAGTGTGTTGCATTCTTTCTCCAGAGAAAGCCCTCACCCTTGAAATGCCACCTGGCGGGAGAGCCCAGCTGGGGACAGCCCCCCAGCGTCTGACGGTGAGAGGGCAAAGTCACAGTTGTCCAAGGGACAGAGAGGTTGGGAGGGGCAGGGGCCGAAGGGTCATAGGAAGTAATCGGCTACAGGCTTCTTGGAGGGGATGCCCATGTCTCCTGCGGAGCGGCCTCGAAAATAATGAAGTCTTCCTGGAGATGCTCGTCCAGCTCCAAGGTGGCTGCCACATTCCCGCAGCCGTAGCTTAGTTGGGTGCTGACCACACAGTGAGCGCGGTCTCGCTGAAGCGCCATTTATAACCTTCCATCACTAATTGGTGGGCACAGCAGATCATGTCATTGCCATCAGCTGCGTTGAACTAGGCCACCACGTCACTGCCGACCAGGTAGCCAGCCCCAAGGGGGCTCACGCCCCAGCCTGTTGTGTCTTCAGTGTCTGACCAGAGGAGGTCACACAAGGGCCCATCACGAGGCACCTCTTGCTTTCGGTCAGTCGTCCGGATCTGGTCCAGGGTCTGGATGGAGGGCGAGAGGCCGCCGTGCGCACAGAAGATTTTGCCATCAGTGATAGTGGAGAAGCTGAGGTAGTCAAAGATCTCAGTGCACCGCGCTGCCACAGACTTGGGTGAAGTGGCGGCTTTCCTGGTTGCCCCTAATCAGGGTGATACGGTCGGGAGAGCGAACCTTCAATGCCAGCAGCAGGAGGAAGGTTTCAACGCTGTAGAAACCACGGTCTACAAAGTCCCTCATGAAGAGGTAGTTGGTCTCAGGGATGTCGCCACTCACTCTGAATAGCTCCTTCAGGTCCTAGAGTTGTCCATGGATGTCACCACACACTGTGCATGTTACTCTCTACTACCAAGATCTCTCTGGCCTTAGCACACAGGGCCTTAACTTTGCTTTCTTTGAGGAGCTCGCATCGCAGCAGTTGCTGGATCCGCCAGTCCCAGTCGCTGATCTCTGACATGGCCCAGCCCCTCCTCCCAGGTCAGAGTTGGGGCCACCACGCCTCCGAACCACACAGAGGTCTCTGCCTCTGCCACTCCCGCTTGGGTTCTCGCACTCCCTGCCTACTTCCTGCCCTCTAGTCTCCATAATCTTGAGGAAGTAATTACCACCTCAGACTCTGACCCTTTCAATTCTCCTCTAAATACATAAAGAAAGCAAAATCAAGAAAATATGGTATTTATACACAATGGAATACTACCCTGCTACGAAGAAGGATAAATTTGATTCATTTGTAGGAAAATGGATACATCTTGAGGCTATAATGTTTAATGAAATAAAATCAGACACACAAGCTTAATACCATATGATTTCTCTTCTATGAGACACTCAAAGTATAAAAAAGTAAAAACTTAAAGATAGGTAAAAGGAAACAGGGAGATAGATATTCTGCAAATGAGAAGGGGACCAAGAGATGCAGGAGGGGGGAAGAGAGAGAGAGAATTTCAAAAGAATTAGGATGCTTTATGTACATGTACCAAACAGCCATCATGAAAATAGTCATTATGCACTGCAAACATTTACTAATAAATAAAAGAACCTAAAACCATGAAAGAGGGAGAGAAATAGAGAGACTCTGACTATTCCAAGTAAATAACATAACTACTGTGAACGAAAAAAAATGAATGAACCTAGGGGCTTCTGAATCCAGTTTTGTTGTTGTTGTTTGGGGGGGTTTTTTTGGTATTGGGGATCGAACTCGGGACCTTGTGCTTGGGAGGCAGGCAGCGGAACCATTCTGGATCCAATTTTTGATAAACTGATTTTAATCTAAAAACAAATAGAACTCCAAACAAAATTTAGCCTGTGTTTGGCTGATTTGTTGGTTTATTTTTCTACCTGTATGGGTATAGTAATTGTTAAAGTATTTTGTGTCTTTTTTTAGAATTTAGTAATGAGTACATATATTGATCCCTTGATGCTGCTGGTAGTCAGGGAACATATATGTGTACATATTTTGTTGAACAATATGAAATTGCCATTTCCCTAGTTCATTACCTATAAGGATCTAAAAATAATGATACTGCAGAACCAATGAAAAGAGACAAATGTAGATCTGGAACTGGAAAATAAAAGCTGAGCCTGGAATATCCTTGTAACATTAGAAGGTAAGAAAGTGCTTTTAAAATGATGTGGATGTGTCAAAGGAACACAAAGTCAAATTGAAGGCATTCCCACTGACCAAATTAGAGACAATTTGAATGTCAAAATGAAGAAGGAGGCTCGGTGTGATGAATTATGCCTGTAATCCCAGAATTTGAGAGGCTGAGGCAGGAGGATTACTGTGAGCTAGAGGCCAGCCTGGGCCACATAGTGAGGTCAAGGCCAGCCTAACTACATAGCTAGAGCCTGTATCAAAAAAAGAAAGAAAGAAAAGAAAAAAGAATAAGGATAAAAATGAATTGAACTCAGAACCTCACACATGCTAGACAAGTGCTCTACCACTGAGTTACATCTTCAGCCCACTCCCTTTATAAATTTTATTTTGGAACAGAGTCTTGCTAAGTTGTTCAGGCTGATTTTGAACTTGGCAATCCTCTTGCCTCAGCCTCTCAGTAGTTGAGATTACAGGCATGTGCCACCATGCCTGACTAATCTTTGTATTATTGTTATAATAATTAGATAAATGGCAGAGAAGGGATTATCTATAGATGCTAAAATTATTCAGTGAGAGATTGAAGAGGAACATAGTCTCCACCTATGTCCCTACAAATTGCTTATAGATGATGGAGACACTATCACTTATGTAGTATTTGGCCCAAAATGTATAAAATGAATCTACTGATGAGGAAGCATCTAGAGAAACCCAAAATGAGAAATATTCTGCAAAACAACTGGCCTGTATACTTAAAAATATCATCATTATGAAAGACAAAGAAAGTTGAAAATCCATTTTCTGATGAAAGGAGACTAAAGACACAAGGCAAAAAAATGCAATGTGTAACTGGACACTAAGTCCAAGAAAATAAGGAGAAATATGCCTTTTAGTCCATTTTTGTATTAATCTGTTTTCCAATGCTTTAACAAAATACCTGGACTTAGTACTTTACAAAGAAAAGAGGGCATATTTCTGGAAGCTGAAAGTTCAAGATTAGGTGGCCCCATCTTGGCCTGCTTGGCCTCTCATGAAGACCTTCTGGCTGTGTCACAGATACAGATGAGGAGAGAGAGTTAGAGAGAGAGAGAGAGAGAAAGAAAAGAGAAGAGAAGAGAAAGAGAGAGATCATATGGTGAGAAGGAGGAAATGAGAGATTCAGGGTGCTATGATTTGTCCCCCAAGGGTCCATGTGTTGGAGGCTTGGTCTCCAGGGTGATGGTACTGGGATGGTGTGAACATCTTAAGAGGCAAGACCCAGTGGAAGGCAATTAAGGTATTATGGTCTAGATCTAGACTGTCCCACAAAAGTCTTAGGTATTCAGAGGTGGGGCTTTTAGAAGGTGATTGAGTCATTGATCCATTGATGAAGTCATAGTTAAATGTGCTATTAGGAGCTGAAACCTGGTTGGAAGAGATGTCATTGGGAATGCATATTTGGAGAGTAAATCCTTGTTGGCTCTTCCCTTCTCTCTCTGCTTCCTGGTTATGATGAGGTGCAGCTTTTCTCCACCATGCCTTTCTACCATAATGTCTCTTTCATTTTTATTGGTATATGCTTGCAGTATACAATGATTACATTCATCATAGGGAATTGGTACATGTACATAACACAACTTAATTTTTTTCACATTACTTTCCCTTACCCTTCTGACCCTCCCTCCCTCAATCTCTTGGTCCCCTTTCCATTTACAAAAGATCTATCTCCCTATTTCCTATTATCTATCTATCTATCTATCCATATATATATGTATATATATATATATACATATATATATATATATTTTGTGTGTGTGTGTGTGTGTGGTACTGGGGGTCGAATTTAAGACCTTGCGCTTTCGAGGCAGGTGCGGTGCCACTGAGCTAAATCCCCGGCCCTCCTATTATCTTTTATTTTGCTCTTTATTTATACTTTGGGTTTCTCATATAAAAGAGGCCATGCAATATTTAGGCTTGTGTATCTGATTTATTTCTCTTAATAATATGGTCTCACTGTGCATCCATTTTCCTACAAATGAATCAAATTTATCCTTCTTCATAGCAGAGTAGTATTTCATTGTGTATAACTATCACATTTTCTTTATCCATTTATCTGGTGATGGACATATAGGCCATTTCCAAGATTTAGCTAGTATGAGTTGTGCTGCCCTTCCATCACTATGTTTCTGCCATGGACCCAGGAGATGATGGACTGAATCTCTTGAGCCATGAGCCAAGGCTCATGTTCCAGCACCAGGGAAGCTCATTAATACATGGGGGTGTAGCCTCAGAAGGGATTATAGGGCCCCACTCTCTCTTTGGCTTTCTATTCCCAAATGTAATCTCTTCCTCTTGCACATGCTTTGCTATTTGTCATGGAGCCTCCTCACCAGAGCTAGTGCTATGCTGATTATATTTTCAGCTTCCAAAACTGTAAGGTAAATACACTTGCTTTTCTTTACAAGTAACCTGCCTTGGACATTTCATTATAGCAACAGAAAACGAACTAGTCCAAGAGGCCAGCCTTGCTGTTTTTGTAACAATCCACTTTCAAGGATCCAAAGAGGGTGTTGTGAGAACCACATTAATCTCACCTGAAGGCATCACTCTCATTGATCTAATCACTTTCCACTGTGCCCCTCCTTATGGCTGTTCTACCACCTCTCAAGATTACTACAGTGGGCACCAAGCTTCCAGTACATGAATCTTTGGGGAACTAACTCATATCATACCCAAACCATAGCAAATGTCATAGAGAACATTACTGAGACAACCGGCAAAAATTGAATGTAGACTATATTTTAAGTAATACTAATGAATCAATATGAAATTTCTCCTTCTTTCCTTCCTTCCTTCCCTCCCTACTTCCTCCTTTCTTCTTTTCTCCAGTACTAGGGATTGGACTCAGGGACTTTTCATTGAGCTACATCCCCTTTTAATGTTCTATGTTGAGATAGTCTATAAGTTGCGCAGGCTGGGTTAGAACTTGGAACCCTCCTGTCTCAGCCTCCCCAGGTGCTGGGATTACCAGCATGCACTGCCACACCTGGCTATTATTACATTTCTTAAAGTTGGTAGTACAAAGTCTCATATACCCTTCGCTCAAATTCACTAATTATAAATGTTTTGCCATATTTTTCTTTATTATCTCCCCCTACACACACACACACACACACACACACACACACACACACACACCCCTATACACTTTGTACTATTCTTGCTACATTTTTTAGGTTTGAAATTATTTCAGGATTTAAAGTTTTTTTTAAAGATGCCAATTAACTTTAGCCATCCAATGCCCTGTATTTTTAAACTAGTGCCTTCTTTAAATGAGCAGATGATTTGATAATATGTAAGGAGAAACAACTATTGAAAGAGAGAAAAAATAAAGCACTAACTGAAGGACTGCAAAGTTTAAAATAAGTTCCAAATGAAACAAAATTTCTGAATAGTTGCATCACAAAATAGAATGTATGAAAGGTGATTCTTTAAGCAATGGATTATGTTGCAAACAGGCTACTAGATTAAAATCTGGGGGACTATCTAGAATTTTTTTCAGTAATTCAGGAATGAAGTAGAAAGTATATTAGAATTATTGCACAGAAGAATTGGCAAGATTTTGTGATGCTTGAGTCATGTCAAGTAGAAAACTAGGGACAGAGGTAACTAGTTATTGTGCACCATGATAGGAAACGCAATGGGACAATAGTTCAGTGATAAATTTAAGAAATAATTACTTTTAGGTGTTTGTAGGAGATCCAGAGACAAGATTTTCACCTACTTTTAGCTTCCTCTTTGGGTGCTTACCAAAATTTCAATGTATTCCTGCTGCACACCATTGGCTATACTGGGAATTTCTTGCTATTAATCAAACTCACCTTCAATCTTTTTCCTTCAGAACACTCCCTTAAAATGATTATATGTTTCACCAACATAAACATTCTTACTACATTTATGGTGACAAAATGGCAACAGTTTCAAATACTACTAATAATTATATATGATTAACTACTAATAATTATGATTAATTATAAATAATATCTAAGAATTAACTATGGCAATTTCAATCTACTTTAAAATATGAGTCTTTAAAAAAATAATTGCTTTCTGGGCCAGGAATTTGGCTCAGTGGCACTGCACCTGCCTCGAGAGCACAAGGTAATGAGTTTGATCCCCGGTATTTGAAAAAAACACTGCCTTCTGTAAGTTTGGTATTTTTCTTTGTTAAAGACTGTCTTCTGGGTGGAGGTGTAGCTCAGTGGGAGAGCATTTGCCTAGCATGCACAAGGCCCTGCGTTCAATCTCCAGGACAACACACAAAACAAGATCCAGCTGCTAGAGCTTCCATAACAAAATAACCTGGATGTAGTGACTTAAACAACAGACATCTATTTTCTCACGGCTCTGGAGGCTGGATGTCTGAGATCAGAGTACTAGCACAGTCAGTTTCTGGTGAACGCTCTCTTCCAGGTTTGCAGATGGCTGCCTTCTATCCCCTCTCATGGTGGAGAGAGAAATACATCAAGCTTTCTGTCTCTTCTCACAGAGGTGACAAACCCACTAATGAGAGCTCCTCAAGACCTTATCTACCCCTAATCACTTCTCCAAAGGCGCAGCTCCAAATATCATCATACTAGGGAGTTAGAACTTCAACATATGAATTTTGGGGCAACTCAATTCATTCCATAGCAAAGACCTTTCACATACCTAAGTTTAATTTACTCGAGTTAATAGGATGCCATTTGGGTATTTATTTTTAATCCTGTCATTAAACTGAGCAGGAAATCATTAAAAACGTATCCACTGATTTGTAAGGTAAGAAAGATGCAATTGAGCCCTTACTTCGCTCTTCGCGCGGGAGCGGCGCCTTGTAGCTCCTCTCCACCATCTACGACGAGCTGAGCGATGAGCGAGCGTCTCCGCCCCGGGAAAAGAAGGAACGGCGAAGAAGATAATCCCCCGCCCAGCAAAAGGATAGTAGAATCTTTCAGGATTCCTGGGACGCAGAGTCTTCGAGCAGTGACAGAGTGACAGTGCAGTGGCGGGAGCACCAGCAGCGGCAGCATCCATAGCCCAGACCGAGCTAGTGGGCCGGAGAGCGGCTTAAGCCAGGTCATGCCCGGATCCAGCCCCAGCACCCCTCAGCCCATGCCCGAGCAGTCTGCACTGTGCCAAGGCCCTTACTTTCACATCAACTAGACCCTGAAGGAGGCCCACTTTCACAGCCTACAGCACCAGGGCGGCCTCTGACATGAAGCACCGGAAGTTTCTTATCTTCTGTGAAGGAACAGTGCCGTGCAGATTTTTTTGTTGTTTTTTGTTTGTTTGTTTGTTTTTTGTTTTTGGTACCGGGGATTGAACTCTGGTCCTTGTGCTTGCAAGGCAGGCAGCGGAACCACTGAGCTAAATCCCCGGCCAGTGCAGATTTGATACTTCAACTTACGATTTGTTTTGAAAAATTGCACACACAAAAACCCACCTCTTGGCTTTTCAGTCTATTTGAAATAACAGGTTTAACAGGCAATTGTTTACTTGTGGTTCTGCTGCTCCACTATTGCAATTGCAAAGGGGCTTTGAAGCAATTTTTTACAGGATTCTTTTGAGGGAGGGTATCAGATTCATGTCAAGGTAGTGGTGTGAGGAAATTTCATCTGTGTGTCACATCCATAATGTGTCCAATTCAGACTGATTCCTCAATCTGTCAACTAGAAGTTCTACTTTATGTAAAGGGGTCTTTTAAAAGTACAGGATCTTCAATTTTTTTAATTCAATAAGCTAGCGAAGAGTATCTAGTTTCCATGAAAAAAAATAACTTTTTTTCCAAAAGATAGAAAACTTGATTCAATCTTTCACTGAAATTAATTGCCATACTACCTCTTAGTATATAGACATCCTATGGAAAGTACGCTGTCTGTTTTAACAGAACAATCAGATCCAATTTACTGTGGAAGTATCCTCCCTAGTGACGGTCTCTACTCTTTGTTATATATTTGTACTTCCAGGCAGAATGTCCTTCAGACTCTTGGATAGCCAGATAACTTCTATATCACTATTCCTCCAGAGTCTGCACCTCAGACTTTACTAGAAAATACTGCACGGTTCTGAAAGTCAAGGAATATGTGAAGACTTTTTGTCCTACTTCAAGCGTGTAAGTTATACCAGCAGCCCATGTGACCTTACACCATTCCATCTCGTAGTGTCAATAGCTAAGGCATAGATGACTGCTAATAAAGCATAAGCTAGCGGAACTGATGTCCAAAGTAACAGTGAAATCATCCCCAACAGGACTAGGGGACCACATTCCATTACTGACTCTGGAATGGTATGGCTTAGAAAGAAATGAGCAGAGGCACTGTCCAGAAAACAATTCAGTAGTATTTAAGGAGATGGACATGCTCCTGTGTCATTTTGTCATACTTGAGAGCCAGCCAAGTTTGAATAACAAAGGTGAGGATGGTTCATCTTTCTCACTGATGAGCTGCCTGAAGAGGGAGTCGGGCTGTATCAGGTCACCTGCTTTGGAGAGTGCCAGGGGCCAACCTGCCACTGGATGTAGAGGAAGTGCCTTAGACTCCACTTGAAGCCTCTGGCTGCTCTCCTTCTGATCCCTCTGCACTGCAGTCCACGCCCGTCCGTTTGGAAGCTACACTGCACACACAGCAGAGCTGAGATGCTTGGATAGCTCTAGTAAGAGAACTTTGCTATTTGTCAGGGTTGAAAAGGATGTGGGGAACAGCATGGGGTTTTATTATCTGATAACTCAAATTTTGAAAATGAAGACTGTTCCAGAAGAGAGTAATATTCACCTGGTTTCCATAGTCTGTTCCTCTAATAGGGATAGAATTTAAAGGCCAGCAGTGGGACGTGGAAACTAGTGTTATGGGGGAATAGTTACAGCACAGGCCATGCTTAAAGAGCATGGGATTTTGACAAAGAGTTTTTCTTTTTCTTTTTTCTTTTTTAAATTCTTTACTAACTCTCACCTAGATTTAAAAACCAGATGTTTAACAAGAACTTTGGATCTTGATGGATTTGATGGTAGGGAATATGGAAAGGACATGTTGCTAACATTTTGTCTAACAATAAAAGAAACAACAACTGAATGCTCTAAGAAGACAAGCTGAGCTCTCAAAGAGACGTGTATAAAGCACAATTCAGAAACACCCAGGAAGACTCCTTCAGGCTTAATGGATGGCACCCTACTGAAGCAAAATGTGTATTAACAAGAAAATGTAAAAATGGAGGAAGCAAACTCATTTCCCACTCAACTAAAAGATATGGAAGATGAAACCATCACCAGAACAAAAGGATTTTCTCCAAATTGTACACTCACAATGCTGGGTTGGCAGTTATCCCTCTTACTCTACTTAATGCAAGAAACCATCTTCATCCTGTTTTCATATTGTCTACAGCCTTACAGCAGGGGATACATTTCTATTATAAGGCTATTTGGTAGTGTCGACAGGCATATGTTAAATCTTCTATTGGTTCAAACTAGTAAAACCTTGTTTTTCTCTATTGCACCACCATTAAAAGCAGCATTAGTGCAAAAGAAAAAAAGAAAGAAAGAAAGAAAGAATGTAAGAAAGAAAGATGCAATTTATATGTTAGGAATTTGAAAATCATTTCATTACTTAACATGTCCTATGAAGAAATGTATATTTCAAAGAATAAAAAATTTTGATGTAAAAATGAATTAGAACATTTGCAATGTATGTGTTGTTGTAGCAGCATGAAAGTTTGATGGTAATCTGTTATATATTAGTGTGCTAGATAATTTTCTCCCTTTTTATTCTCAAATTTCCATGCTAACATGTTAACCATGGCACCATCTTGTGGATATTTCATCAAATAGCTAGGCTGTAAAAACACTTACATGGAAACAACTGTAAATGAAAATTATTTATGAAAAAAATGACGGTTTTAAAATTAAGTTTAAATTAAAATGTTGGCAAATAACCTTGCTCACTCTTTTAAAGGAGTCCCACTATATACATAAGGTATTAAAGTAACTCCAGCATGGTTATGTTTTCTTTTAAAAAATATTTTCTATATTAACTGTAATTTCAAACTGGCCAGTTGGTGCTAAAACATCAAAAATATATTTTAGTCTGATACAGTTTAGTGTGTATAGTGTACATACATTTATATATACAAATATGTATGTGTGCTACTGATATTTTTATGTTGATTTAACTTTAGGATCTGTTAAAAATTGATACAGACTAGGTTAAAAAAAAGAAAGTGGCCAGGGATTTAGCTCAGTGGCATTGTGCCTGCCTCGCAAGTGCAAGGTCATGAGTTTGATCCCTGATACCAAAAAAAAAAGAAAGTAAAGAGAAGAAAAAAGAAAAACCTTGAAGAAATCTCAGTTTAATCACCCATTTGCTATGAATCACTGTATTAGTCCATTTTTTATTATTATAATGAAATATCTGAGGCTGAGCAACTTTATACAGAGGTTTTTGTAGCTCAGCATTCTGGAGATTCAAGATCCCACATCTTATGATGGCTTCCTTGCTGGTTGTCCTGAGGTGGCACAGGGTGGCACATAGCAAAAGACTGGGAGCATGTATGCATGATGTCTCTTCTGGTCTCTCTCCCCCTATCTTATAGAGCCATCAGAATTCATGCATGGTGGCTGTACCCTGATTATTTGATTTAATTCTAATCACACCCTAAAAGACCACATCTAAACATCATAGTTGGGCTAAGTCTCTACCCTCTTAATACGTCACAATGGGGAAAGTAAATAATTAATTATTTATTTATTTGTGGTGCTGGAGGTTGAACCCAGGGCCTTGCACATGTTAGGCAAGTACTCTACCATTCAGCGATATCCCCAGCCCTGTAGTTATTTTAAAATTAAGTATTTAAGTGTTTATTGATTGTGATAGAGAGCATACTGAATATACTGATATTTTAAAAGCACTAAGCACAGAATGTTTTAATGACTTTCAGAGAATAATACAGAAAATAATTGGTGAATTTGTAAAAATGATTATGAAAGTTTTTCTCTAATGCTTTTATTGTAAACACTTAATATTTAGTTTGTAATTATGTTTAACATTTTTCATTACCATATTTATTATAGAAAGGAGCAAAAGGAAATAACATTCATAGTAAACCTGTGTTAAACTAGCCATTTAGATACATACCTAATATAATTTTTCCAACAGTCTTTTGAATTAGTACTTTTATTATTTTTACAGATTAGTAAAATTGAGACCCAGAGTGGTTACATAACTCACCCTACATGATACAGCTAGTTAGAAGTCATGATTTTAATTCAAGTCTTCAAAGCACAATTCTTGTCACAACACTATCCTACTTCTTAGAAATTCAGACATATACTGAAACTTTAGTCTGTTTTTAATCTACTTAATGATTTTAATCTATTTAAATTAAAATAGAATTTATTGACCTGAGTATGCAAAGTCCTATAAGTATGCCAATTAAGATAGTTTATCATATGCAAACTTATAAATGTGGTAAATATTATTATTACATTTTGAGAAAAATATCTTAATAAAATAATATTATGAAACAATATAATATGAAATAGGAAGGCTGGATATATTATCATAACAATATATATATATAGCTAAAATAAGAATAAAATATAACTGGAAGATAAGTTTCCTTAATGATTAATATCCTTTAAATCATTTTCTTTTATTAAGAACCATACCTTTAAATTCATTTCTTTCCTTTCTTTCTTTCTTTTTGCTCTTTTTGCAGTACTGGGGATTGAACCTAAGGCCTTTGCATTGTGGTGAGTCCCCAGCCCTTTTTATTTTTTATTTTCATGCAGGATCTCACTAAGTTGCCAGGCTGGCCTTGAGCTTTTGATCCTCCTACCTCAGTCTTCTAAGTAGCTGAAACTACACATATGTGACACCATGCCCATCTTACACCTTTAAAATTTCTTATGACAAGTCTATTTTAATATATACATTTTCTGAAATACATCTATTATGAAGAGAAACGAAGTAGAAGTTAGAAAAACATTTTGACTTTTGTTCTGTTACATATATAGCTAGGTCATTGCTGTTGTCACATGTAACTAAGATTGTCTGTGACTAGAATCTTTGTTGGTTGCAAATTTCCCTCTCTTTTGGAATACTTTCTGAAAATGACCTCAAACTAAATAATAGAAGTATTCTCTAGTCTACAATGTCATACAAAAATATTCTGAAACTCCTATTTTCCCTTAAAAAGGTATTCAAGTAACATATGGCCCACAGAAAGAACTTAGAAATACTTCAGACACATTAAAAACCGTCTTCCCCATAATAAGAAAAATAAATTAGAATTACAATGTGATAATATTTTCCTCCTAAATTGGTAAAGAAAAAAGTTGATACACAACCTTGGTGATGAAGATGTGGAGAAATAGTCATTCCTCTATTTTGCGTGTGTGTGTGTGTGTTGTTTTGGGCATTCAACCCAGGGCCCTTGCCCTAAGCTACACCCTCAGCTCTTTTAAACATTTTTTCCATTGAGGTAAGATCTCACTAAATCACTAAATTGCTCAGGCTGGGCTTGAATTTGGAATCTTGCCTCAGCCTCCCAGAGTACTGGGATTAAAGGTCTGAGCCTCTATGCCTGGCTTCTCAGACATTGTTGAAGTTTGCATATACTTCTATAGAGAGCAGTTTGGTAAAATTTTTAAAAATTATTATTCTTTAACCCAAAAATGTCACTTATATTCACAGATGTAAAAAAAAAAGTGACATAGTGAAAGGTTATTCCATTTCTATTAGCAGAGATTGTGAGTGACTTGGTATTTCTCAATTGGAGCTAGCTAAACGATAATCATTCATATGATGAAAAACAGCAGCCACACACATATTACTACTAACGTTAAGTGCTTGGGTAGAAGGGAATGAAAGGGAAGGTCAAAATTTTACTATTCACACACTTGTATCTGTTTCATGTTGAGCCATCTGAATTTATAATGTCGTAAATATAAATAACAATTTACCCCTTGCTCCCTAAACCCACTGTACCTCCCTGCTCTGGTTCCCTAAGGACTTTAGAACTAAGATAGGCACCTCTAAGATCACAATACTCCTCACAAAATCTAACTATGTTGTGTGGACAGTCTCTGCAGAACAGTTTGACCCTGGCCTCTGGTACTCCTCTGACCCAACTCTTTTTAACATTAGTCTCCCCAAGGTCTGGGTGCCCCAGAGAACTAGTTGTAAAAGACAGAGGGATAAAATTTGCAGCCTGTAATTTGAAAATGCTGATCTACTAGCATGGGTCCCTGATAGAGCAGTTACTTGCCTCAGTTCAGGTAAGCACAGCCCCAGAATTATGTCACCTGCCTCCCAATCTGTGGTTCTCCCCCCAAGAAATACCTTTACCCTTTGAGCAAAAATACAGGTAGATGTGCTTAAAAGTACAATAATGAAGCAGGGGGCTTCTAAATGTTGGAGTGTGCTTCAGGATTCAATTCTTAGGCCACCTTTCTTTTTATTACTCCAGCTAGAATTTCTCCTCAAACTCCACATCTGCTTAACTAATTGCCCCCTTGGCATATGCACTTGAATATTTAATACTGTTTCAAAATTAATGTGTTAAAATTAGGCTTGATACTTATCTTCAAACCAACTCTTCCTGACAACTCTTTTCTGAGTTATTCAAACCAATAAATTTCATGTCATCTTCTGACTCCTTTCTCCCACATCTCATGTTCAGTTAGACAGCAAATGGCTATTGGCTTTACCTTTAAATATATCCAGAATATTTTTATTTTTACAATCCCCACTGTTGCCATCCTGATCCAAACTGCTGTCACCTCTCATCTCAACTACTTCATGTCTTCCTTGAGTGATCTTTTGGTTTTGTTCTTGTCCCCAACGTCCTCCCCAACTCCCAGAGTTAATTCTGAATACACCAACTAGAGTAGTTAATATTTGCCAGATTATGCCATTGTTTTCTTCAAAACTCCCCAGTGGGTTCCTGTCTCACTCAGATCCAAACCCTTACTGTGACCTCCATGGCGCTTCAGGATCTGGACCACTTAACTTTCCTCCTATAATCTTATGTTAAACAATTCTACTTTTTGCTTGCTCTGCTCTAAGCACACTGCCCTTTTTGCTGTTCCATGAGCATGTTAAGGATGCTCCTACTTTCAGTGCCATTTTCATCTGTCTTTCCCTCTACCTGAGATACGTCTCTAACATATCTACATAGTTCTCACTCTCACTTTCTTTACAACTTGCCTCAAAAACTCCCTTCACAGGGTAGTCTTCCCAGGCCAACCTATATAAAAAATTTCAACCCCTTCACAATGTTTTATATCACTTTTCTTTCATTCCTATCCCTATTTTAAATATATATATGTATCTATTTATCTTATTTATTTTCTGTTTTCTCCCATTATGACACATATGTAATGACAACAAGTCTTTCTCTATTTTTATTGGCTGTATGAAAGTACCTATAAATGTGCTTGGAACATAGTTGGTGCTCAATAAATATTTGTTGAGTAAATGAATGAAAGAATGATGTAAAATGAGGTTGGAGAGACTGTTACGGTTTACATCCAGATGACTCCCTAAAGATCTTGTGTTCATGGGTGGGATGGGTGATTGGATTATAGGAGCGATACAGTCGACTTACTTCTGGGAGTGGGGCCAAGTGGGTCACTGTGGGGGTGACTCAGAAGGCGATATCTTCTTTCCCAGATCCTCCCTCAATTCTCTCTGTTTCCTTGCTCCAGCAGCTCTCACGGGGGATTGAACCTCAGGTTCTTGCTCTTGCCAGGCAGGTGCTGTGCTGCTGAACTAAATCCCTGGCCCTCTTGAGTGTTTTTAATCATGCAAGGATGTTGGATTTTGTCAAGTGCTTTTTTGTATCTATGAGTACATGTTTTTAAACCATTGTTCTGTTGATATGGTATATTACAATGAATGTGGAGCTTGCATTCGCAGGACAAATCCTCATTTTGTCATGTTGCATACTTATTTTATATGTAGCAGGTTTCATTTTGGTGGCTTGTGTTCATATTAGTTTATATTCATAAGATTATTTGAAAAAACTGGCCAGTAGTCTTATCAAGGATATCTCATATGTGTTGCGTTGCTTCTTTCTTACAGTTTTTAAGTTACCCTCTGTGCCTCTGGCTCTCTAGTTGGTTATGT
>NW_004624859.1:1941877-1960949 GCF_000247695.1 Heterocephalus glaber | reverse complement strand
TCATTGTGTCCCATAGATTCCTGTATGTTGTACTGGTATTATCATTTACTTGTAGAAACTGTCTAATTTCTTCTTTAATTTCCTCTGTGGCCCACTGGTTGTTCAGGAGGGTGTTATTTAATTTCCATGTGTTTGTGGGAGTTTTGCAGTTTCTTATATCATTTATCTCCAATTTTATTGCACTATGGTCTGAAAATATACAAGGGTTAACTTCAATTCTTTCACATTTACTTAGACATGTCCTATGAGCTAGCATGTGGTCTATTTTAGAGAATGTCCCATGTGCAGCTGAAAAGAATGTGTATTCTGATTTTGTGGGGTTGAACACTCTGTAAACATCTATTAAGTCCATTTGTTCAATAGCTTGGTTCAATTCTAGAATTTTGTTGTTAATTTTTGTATAGATGATCTGTCTAATTGTGATAAAGGGGTATTGAGATCTCCCACAACAATTGTATTAGAGCTTATTTGGTTTTTCATGTCCATTAATATTTGTTTTGTATAGTTGGGGGTATTCGTTTTTGGTGCATCCATATTTATAACTGTCATCTCTTCCTCTTGGACTGCTCCCTTCACAAGAATGTAGTGACCATCTTTTTCTCTCTTAATTAATTTTAGTTTGAAATCTAGTTTGTCTGCAAATAGAATTGCTACCTCTGCTTTTTTCTGGGTTCCTGTTGCATGGAGAACTGTTTTCCATCCTTTTATTTTCAGTCTATGCATTTCTTTTTGAGTTAGGTGTGTTTCTTGTATATGGGATATTGTTGGATTTTGTTTCTTAATCCATTCTGTCAGTCAATTTCTTTTTACTGGTGAATTGATATCATTAACACTGATAGTTATAATTGATAAATATTGACTCATCCTAGTCATGATGTTTTACTATTGGTGATTCTTTTATTTCTTGTTTTTATTTATTTTTTCCTTTCTCTTTAGTTTCTTACTTTGCCTGGTGGCTTCCCTCTCTTGGGCCTCATGGAGTTGTGATCTTCATTGTCTTTTTTTAGGATATTGCTTAGGATTGTTTGGAGTGCTGGTTTGGTATTCATGAAATTTCTCAGGTGTTCTTTGTTGTGGAAGCATCTAATTTCCCCATCGATTTTGAAAGATAATTTTGCAGGATAAGACAGTCTTGGTTGGAAGTTATTTTCTTTTAGGGCTTCAAATACTTGACTCCAGGCTCTCCTTGACTTGAGGGTTTGTGTTGAAACATCTGCCATGATTCTGATAGGCTTTCCTTTATAAGTGATTTGTTTCTTTTCTCTGCCTGTAGGATTTTGTTCTTCTTTCGGGTTTCTGTGATCTTAATTATTATGTGTCTAGGCATAGATTTTTTTTGATCATGGCTAATTGGAATTCTATATGTCTCACTTGTCTGAATGTCCAGTTCTCCACTTCTGTCTGGGAAGTTTTCTACTATTATTTCTGTGAACAGTTTTTTTTAATATCAATTGTATTTTCTCCTGTTTTTTCGTGGACTCCTATCAGTCTTATGTTATTCTTCCTTGCATCATCTAGAAGCTGCTGCATTGATTTCTTGTGGTCCCTTTCTATTTTTAAGACATCGCTGCTATCATGGTCCTTAACCTCAATCCTGTCTTCTATATCTGATAGTCTATTTTCAGATTCCTTCAATCTGCTATGCATGCTTTTAGTGGAGTTTTTAATCTCCTGAATATCTGTTTGAATCTGTTTCATGGATTCCGTTTCTTTCTCATGTTGGGCGATCATGGTTTCTATTTCTTTCTTATGCTGGGCATTCATGGCTTCCAGTATATTTCTGAGCTCATCTAGTTTTTGTATCTGTTTCTGTTCTAGGGCCTCTAATTATGTCTTTCACTCTGCTCACCATCTCTGTAGTTATCAGGGAGATTATTTCTGCTTTGAATTTTTCTAGAGCCTCATTCATCTGTTTTGTTCCTGTGCTATCAGTTCAAGGTGTCCAGGTGGTTGATTATCAGACTTTTCCACCTCATTTTCCCCAGAAATTGCCTTTTGTGGGGTGGAAGCCTGGGTTTGTGACTTGCTTAAATGTCTTTTCATTTTTTTTTTTTTTTTTGGTACCGGGGATCGAACTCCGGTCCTTGTGCTTGCACAGCAGGCGGCAAAACCACTGAGCTAAATCCCCGGCCCTGTCTTTTCATTTTTGTTTTCGGTGCTGTCAGTTACAAGTCAGTAAGTCGCAGTAAGGCAGTCACAGACCTGTGAGATTCAGACAGACTTCCAGCTGCAAGTTCCAAATTGAGCTCCCCGCCCTCCCACAGAGCCGAACTCCACAAGGCTCTTCTACAGGTTCCAGCTTCTTTCCCCTGACAGTAGTCCAGGATCAAATGGGAGGTGATGATCCCTATTGCAGAGATTATCTTCACTTTTCCAGTGGGCTTCAGCTTTCATCAGGGAGCCTGAAAGAGGCCCTCTCTCTGCTGTTCACCTCTGCAACTCAGGACAATGGCCTTTATGTCCTCCTGTGCCTCTGTAGTGTGGAACTGGGTAGCTGCACAGCCAAGAGGCCAGAGGCAGGGGGTGGGGTGGGGGTGGGGGTGTTGTTACAGGCGCCGCACCGCCAACCCAGCAGCCCGTGGGCCTGCGGGGCCGGGGGCGGGAGTCCTCACAGTCTCTTGGATGTAAGTGGGCAGGGCAAACTGGGCGGGGCAAGCTGGGCGGGGCAAGCCGGGCGGAGCAGGGCTCAGCTACCGTCTCCCTAATTTCTTTCTCAGTGAATTCATTTGATGTACAGGAACACTATTGATTTTTGTATGTTGCTTTTGTATCCTGGTACATTATTGACTTTGGTTATTAATTCTAAGGGTCTTTTGGTGGACTGGTTTTTTTGTTATGTAGATACATATATCAACAATATGTGAAATACATTTAATAAACTGAAATGCAGTATCATTTGTAAATTTTAAGAAGCAAAGAATACATGAAGTATACTTAGCAAATGTTTTTAGTATTTTAACTTAATTATGATCAACTCAGGTGTTTTACTTGCGTATTTATCTAATTTAATTTTTAACAATTACTTCTACATTGTCCACAAAATGTAAAACATGTAACAAATGCAAGTTAATGTTCCAGAACAAATTTTTTTTGGTTGAGCAAAAAAAAAGAAAAAAACTGAAGAGCTGTAGTCAGTACCTGGAAATTGTATCTACATGTGCTGCAACAGAATACTATTTGAAAATCCTTCAAGGGTTTTCTAGGGCTTTTGAACTTGACTATTTATATTGACTGCAATGAATTATTTTTTTAACCAAACCTCTGTGTCACCAAAAGCAAATCATCCTGCATAACAAGGCTGTCCATATGTGAATTCACTTGGAAGACTGTAAAAGGAACTTTATTACTCATAGACACTTAAGATGTCAAAGCTCATAAGATCTAGAAAGATACACAAATATAGGGGGAAATACTGATGCTATGTTAGTGCCTGCTAGTTTGTCATTTCAGAGTTGTGGAAGCTAATGCCCTGCAAACGTGGATGCAGCTATTTTACAAAATTAGGAAGAAGCACAGAATGGCTGGACAATGTTTACTCAGATGCAAGTTAATGCATAAGAAAAACTGTCTTTGTTTTCATAGACAATATGGAAGCTCTCAAGTGGAATAGCCATTTTTTTCTATAAACCATAACTCAAATTTTAACTCTTTATTAATGCCTAGTAAAATACTGCCTCTTAGGACCCTCTCTTCTAATACTTTATACAATTGCTACCTAACATTTTCCGAAAAGCTAAACAATTTAAATTTTACATAAAAGAATGCCCAGCCAATGCTATATTAATATGTGTCCTTTAGCTATATACCCAGTAGTGGAATTGCTGAGTAATATCATAATTTTAGTTTTAATAGTTTTAGGAACTTCTATACTGTTTTCTGTAATGCCTACACTAATTTATATTCCTACCAACAATGTACAGGGTTTTTTTTTTCCTACACACCCTCTTTAACACTTGTTGTATTGCATCTTTTTAATAATAGCCATCCTAACAGGTATGGTATCTCATTGTGGTTTTAATTTGCACTTCCCTGATGTTTAACAATGTTGATCATTTTTTCATATGGCTGTTGGCCATTTGTATGTCTTCCTTTGAGAACTAACCATTCATATCCTTTGCCAATTTTAAATCGGATTTTATTATAAATGTAAATTCTGAGGAAAAACTTTGTTAAAGGTATGTTACATATGAATCATGTATCAGTTTTCTATTATCACAAATTTAACAATTTAAAACAATACAAATTTGTTATTCTAGGTCAGAAGCTTGGGTTTGGCTCGAGTGGATTCTTGATCAGGATCTCACAGGACAGCAATCAAAGTTGGGCTAGGAATGTGATCTAATCTGAGTCTTGAGGTACTCCAGTCTCACTCATTCTTGGAAGAATTCAGTTACTTTTGCTATGGGACTAAAGTCTCTACTTTCTTGCTTTCAATCAGGGCTGCTCTCTGCTGCTAGTAATTGAACACCATTCTGCCCCACTCCAAACAAGACAGTTTGTTCCTTCAAGGATAGCAGATGATTTTCTTTGACTTCTTCCATTTTTGACCTCTAACTTTTTATGAGTACCCCTGATTAGATCAGTTAACACTCAGGATAATCTCTCTTTTGATTGATTTAAATTCAACTGGTTAGATGCCTTAGCAGCACCAAAGTCTTTTAGTTTTTGTCATATAACATAACCTAGTAATGAGGGTAACATCTTATCATATGGACAGTCTCACCTACACTCAAGAGGAGAGGATTATGTAAGGTATACACAACAGGGACAAGAAATTTTGGGAGACATCTAAAAATTCTACCTACCACAAACAGGACAAAGGTATTTAAATATTAATTTGTGGAAAGCTAATGGAATATTCAAAATAGTGTTCTGGAGTTTTTTTCCCCCCTTGTTGAACACCAAGAACAAAAACACTGGAGTACGAGTTGCTGATTTCAAAGGACACTATACAAAGTGTAATATACAAACAAATAGAGATCAAAATAAAGGAAGATACCAGGGCATTACAAGAAGTAGTTTTGCTTAATCCTACTGGAGAATTTTAAAGTGGACTTAATGTGAAAGCATTTGGAGGAAGACGGAAGAGTGGTAGAGAGTTCTTTCCCCTTCTCCCTGCTCCAGGATGCAGTGTAAATTATGTATGTGTATGTGAGTGTGTGACTTGAGGAATTCCAAAGGAGCGTAGACATGAAACTCTCTTGTGTTGGCTAAATATTTGACAGTAACCTAAAAAGTATCTACCATAATTTAAAGAAGGTAGAAAGTGGCAGAAATGGGGGAATGACATTTCTTAGTGGGAAAGACCTGGCTGGGTACAGTCTTAG
Organism: Heterocephalus glaber; assembly: GCF_000247695.1. The sequence continues at coordinate 1,955,622 of NW_004624859.1, read as the reverse complement.
TCCCTGACCCAAAACAAAACTGTAAAATATCTCCATATGCAAAAGAGAGTAATAGGAAAGGGAGTTTAAGGGTAAGGGATCTTGATGAGGGACAGACAGGAGATCCTGTCATTTATGGCTTCAAGGTGGACAATTAGTTGGAGAGTAAGACTAAATTTCAACAGCAGACACTGCCTGTGTAGAAAGAAGAAACCCTAAGAACAGCAGCCTAGCTGAAGCACACCTGAAATAGTGGGAGCATGCATTGCATAGGTGAACTGGACTGCAGCTGAAGAAATAATTTTAAATTTGCCTTAAACAATAATAAAATTGAAATGAAATTACTAGAGACCCTTGTCTTAATTACTTTTCTTGTTGCTGAGACAAAATAACTGACACCAAGTATTAAAGAGGGAAAGGTTTATTTGGCTCAGAGTTTGTAGAGGTTTCAGTTCATACTTGTCTGGCTCCAAGGCAGGGTGGCATAGTAGAGGGGCATCGCAGAAGAGAAACAGTTTATGTGGGGCAGAAGGCGACAAGGCAGCAAGCAGCAAGTGACAAGTGACTAGTGACTCTCTTTCTATCCCTTATATCTTATCCAGGCTACCCACCCTTAGGGTGAGTAGTACTCACAGCCAGGGTGGGGAAGCCATAGTCCCAGCATCGCAGCACTAATCAGTCTCAGCATCACATCCTTGATCCCACCATCACACATCCTAGATCCAGCCACCTCCAGAAAGCCCCACCTATGACCACATGAAGCTTTGGGGGGATATGTAGATATAAACAATAATAATCATCTAGGTTTTTCCCATCAGTAATCAAACTATTAAGATAACTAATTGCCCCCTTAATTTTTTGGACTGTTGTATGTCTATTAAATATTATTCTTGTTACATATAAATTCACATAACATAGAGTTCTAATATATAAAAAAACTCATTTTTTTAACAAGTTCATTATTAATTAGAACTTTTCTGAATTCTGAAGAGAAAATGAAGCAGTACATCTCAGTAGTAAAGTTACCTCCATCTTGCTTAATACTGATTGCCAAAATTCAATTGTGTCTTAAAAATAAAATTTCAAGTGATTTTTTTATTGATTAGTATTTTTATCCTATCAGGTATCAGATCAATCCTCATATTTATTAAGTCAATTGTAGCAAAGAAACTCATTATATGACTATATCTTAATTTTTTAAGCTCTGAGACAAAGTTTTTGAAAAATTTCAATTCAAAAAATAGTCCTTAATAAAGTCTTACATTTTTAAATTCAGGGTAAGAATGGATCTGACCAGAAGTAAATAAATGTATATCAAATAAAATAAAACTGTTCATACTTAAAGGTAGTGTAAGTTTCTATAGTTTTGATTAAATTTGTGGAACAATTTTGTAATGGACTATAAGATATAGAAAACTTCCTGGAATATTTAATTATCTTTAAAAGTTTTGTTTAACAATCTGTAAAGATTTTGATCATTCTTTGTTTATAACCCACCCAGGTATGAATTTGACAGAATTTTAGTAGATTTTGTGACAAAAAATAAAATCCAGAAAACTAGAAGATTGTACCTTTAGACTAAATTTTAAATCATTCAAATTAACACAACTTTATAATAATTTAATATTACTTCAGGTGGCAAAAACTAGAAGTCAAATGTAATGACCAAGGCTAGAGGCTTTGGAATATAGCTCAAAAATGATAAACTTTAAGGCTAAAAAATGGTGACAGGAGGGGAAAATGATATATAAATGTTTTTTTCTCTTAGTGTGGCTAAAACTATTTTAGGAAGAAAACTTAGGCTAGTATAGACTCTTCAGTACCAGGGATTGAACTTAGGACCTTGCGCTTCTGAGGCAGGCGCATTGCCACTGAGCTAAATCCCCAGCCCAGGTTAATATAGACTCTTAAAACTGTGAGTAGGAAGTAAACCCCAATTTGCATCAATCTTGAATTTATTGCATAGCTACGAAAAGACAGAATTGTGCTGGAATCATATTAATAAAAACATTGAAAAGAGAATGGCTGAAGCCTCTCCACTTTTAAATCATAACCTTTTTGGAACTCTTCTTTGGGGATAAAATGGGAAACATCAACAAAAGACAAGGTGGAGTCCAATTGGTAAGTATGTTGTCAACACTAATTGTTTCTCAGCCTTTGTTGTATCACTCCTGATCCTAGTAAAATAATAGGATAGCTAGATTTGATGACATAGAGCTGTAATCCTAGCACTGGGAAGCAAAGGCAGGAGGATTGCAAGTTGAAGCCTAGCCTAGACTGTACAGTGAGAATATATCTCAAAAAGGGGGAGAGGGGTATTATTGCAAATACCATATTTTAAAAGTAATCTCAGCTCTAACCCTGGCTAATTAACTACTTGAAGTTAGAACCGAGTATCCCTTTTCATTTCCTAATGGGGGTCACAGGCTGACCAGAAAAATAAAAATCTATTACTATAACTATGATAGTGTTACTGGGTTTTGGGGTGCTGGAATCTCCTGCTGGTGGTTTCTAGGTTTTTTCTGTCCCAGCAAAGAATTGGTCAAGACAAGAGCAAATGGAAGCAAAGTTTTATTAAAGGTAGGAAAAGAAATAGGCTTTGCAGAGTGAGTCAAAGCCAAGAAAAAATAGGAAAAGAACACAAGGGCAAAAACTGAATGGCAACTGTCCTTTTTCTATCATCCACTCCTCAGGCTGGTGTCAGGTCTGGGCCATCCTATCAAAAACCTGTTCAAGTTCTCTTAAGAAGTCCATGTGCAGTGTTTTAGGAATTGTTCTGCATGTGTCCTGGGATTTTGTAATTAACAGATCACACCTACTTTCACAGCCAGTTTTGCTATGCCCTAATCTCCTGTCTCAGTAGTAGTTCCATTTTTTTAAGTCCTTTAATTCAATACTTTATAGCTTGACATATGCAATATGTCAGATTTTCTTGCATATAAATCTTGTATAATTTCTTGCATGATTTCTGTTTGGTCATCTCTTAAAACCAAAAATGTTTGGTGCAGTGCAAGGAATGGTGAAAAATAAGAAAAGTAGTTTTTTCTCATTTGTGCTTACTTTCATGTTAGATTTCAGTTTGTTCTTATCTCAGTCATTTGGGCTACTTACACCGGGTAATTTATAATATATAATTCTACACTGGGTAGAATTTTATTGCTCACTATTTAGGAGCCTAGGGAGTTCAGGATTAAGGCTCCAGCAAATTCAGTGTCCAGTGAAGTCTCTCTCTGCCTGTAAAATGGCACCCTGTTGCTGCGCCCTTACATGACGGGAAGGAAGGGAGGTCCCTTCAGCCTCATTCATAAGAGCAGCAATACTCATAATCATTTCCCAAAATGCCCCATCTCTTAATACCATTACAATGGAGATTAGGTTTCAAAACGAATCTTGAAAGGACACATTAAAATCCCATTGCCTTTTTTATCCAATGTGGTTACTCCTTTATGATAATTTAAATTTTTGGATTTTTAAAAACTTCCATTGTTAAAATATATCTTAAGAATATCATTTTGCACCACCTGCCTCGCAAGCGCAAGGTCCTGAGTTCGATTTCCGTTACAAAAAAAAAGAATATCATTTTGTTGATAATAAAAAAATCATTTAGTAGGGCTGGGGATTTAGCTCAGTGGTTTTGCTGCCTGCTGCGCAAGCGCAAGGACACGAGTTTGATCCCCCGTACCAAAAAAAAAAAAATTTATGTCTGTTATATTGGCTAAAGTACATGTCTTATTTGAACTGGGCTGTAATAAGTCTGTGATTGTTAGGGTAACATATTAGTCACTTTTGGTACTTTGTGGCAGCCACAAAGTAACAGAAAATAGTTGTCTGTAATAGGACTATTGACTGTTATCAGGTAGCTCCTTCTAAAAGTGGCTCGTCAATTAAACATTACCTGGTTTGGGTTTCTCATCTCTCCTTCTGCAGTTGAACTCCAGGTTCTTCTCATCTCGAACCAAGAATTAAACAAAATTAGCAAAAAGCAGTGGCAAAGTTTATTTTAAAAAGTAAAAGTGAAGAATGAGGGAGAAACTGGCTCTGCAGAGTGAGCTTGGTCAGAGTAAAAGAGGATAAAGCAAGATAAAAGAGCACCCTGGAGAAAGCAGTGTGGGTTATCATGAGCAAAGCCATGATAGAAAGATCCCCTTGGTGTCTATGTCCTTTTATACTATCCATATCTCAGGAAACCCATGAGAACTTTTACATATGGCCGCCGAGAGCCGGTGCTGAGATCCCATGCCTCAGGCTGACATCAGGTCTAGGCTGTCCTATTGAAAACCTGCTCTAGTTCTTGAAAGAAGTCCCCATTCAGGACTTGATAACTATTTTGCACATGTGTTCTGGGATCTTGTAATAAACAGCCTACTTTCCCAGTCAGCTTTGTCATGCCTTAAGTCTTATGTCAACACTATTGACAACAATTATTGGCCCTTAGGTAAAGTATGGTATGGTCAAATACAGTCCAAGAATAAGAAACCAAAAAAGGTCTTGCAGTTTGTTACAGTCAGAGCTCACTGGGGAGGAGCAGCATGACATAGATATCCACTTAGGGACAGTACCAGGTAAGTCACAAGGTGGATGGAAGGGGGATCTGTGGACAAGTAGCTTTACTGTGGTTTCCAAGGGAATGAATGGGTGGAACAGGGTAAGCATATTTAGGACTGGCTAGTTAAAATAATTTCAGCAGGCTGTTTGGATATTGGGAATACCCCTGTGTCATGGTTTGGACATGGTTTATCTTCCAAGGGTCAGATCCTGGAAGATTTTCCCCCAGTGTAATGGTATTCAGAAGTAATAGAACTTTTAAGACATGAAGCCTAGTGAAAAGTAATTATGTCATGGGGATAGCACCCTCAAAAGGGATTAATACTCATCTCACAGGAGTGGGTTAAGTCTCCCATGATTGGATTGGTAAACTTGAGGGCATGTTATAAAACAAGTCTACCCCATGTGTTTAGCCTCTGCTTGCACTCATGTTGCTTGCAGCTCACACATGAACTACCACCATGTGATGCCATCCACCAAATTATGATACATTATGAGGACCTTACCAGCTGTAGGTGTCTGAGCTTAGACTTTTCAGCCTCTAAAACCATAAATCAAAATAAATCTCTTTTCCTTATAAAGTACACATTCTCAGCTATTTTATTTTATCTTTTATTTTATTCTCAGCTATTTAATTTATTTTATCTAAGACACTCTGGTTGTTTGGTACCTTATCTATAGGGAGAATAGAGTGGTTATATAATGTTCCATAATGTGAGATCCCATGAAGAAAGCGGCTAGGGTATGGACTTCATTAGCTGCCGCAGAAAGGAAACGGACCAGCCTCTAGTCAGGGCCTCAAAACAAGGTTAAATAGCACTGATTTAGGTGAGTGTGGTGGTGGTGTACACCTATGATCCCAGCAATTGGGAGACTGTGGCAGGAGGATTGCTGCAAATTCAAGGCAAGCCTGGGCTACACAGTGAATTCAAGATCCTGTCTCAAAAAAAAAAAAAGACAGCATTTATTTAAAACTACGTTGTACACTGGATGTGGTGGGGCAAGCTTGATTTATAATCCTAGCTATTTTGGAAGCTGGGCCAGGAGAATCATAGGTTTGAGCCCATGGACAACGTAGTGAGACCATGTCTCAAATAATTAAAGAAAAAAGGCTGAGGAAGTAACTCAGTGGTAGAGCACTTGTCTAACATATATGAGGCCTTGGATTCAATCCTCAGTTCTAGGGGAGGGAAATGGATTATAGCACTGAATATAAAGAGATATTTTTCCTTCACATATGTAGTTTCAAGTGAATAGAATTATATAATATATATATTCTGTTCAATTGCTTGTACTAACTAAGCCTTACTAGTTGTATTTTATCTGATTTTCTGAAGCTTGGAAGTTTCAATTTGTTGTGGAACAGATGAATCTATTCTGTCCTTTTTGATCTTTCACTAGTTTTTAGGGGATCAAAGTAACTTGTAATCATAGATTTGGTCATTTCAGAATAGATAATAAGTTTAAATAACTTAATTGCTTACTTTATTTCAAAGCCTTTTATCAGAATTAGCAAGGAATAGAAGGAAAAATAGTAGTACTTAAAAAAATAGTAGTACTTAGTGAGATAATATTTCACAATGTTGTGGAAGTTGGAGTTGAGTTAACTCAGTGACAATTCACCCTGGAAACTGTCCCTTATTAGACAGTCAGTCATTGAACCTAAGTGGTAATCAAAGTACTAGTGTTAGGAGAAGTATAAATTTTGGGTAGAAGAGATTTACAAACTTGAAATTGTTAAGAAGTAGCAGCCATTCAGGAAATCTTAAAGCAGAATAAGAATGCTCTGATACCTCTCTTCTACTCTTCTAAGCATTCATTTTATGCTTGGAGTTTTGTTCTCTGTACCCAGACAGCGGCTGTAAGTGTATTTCTTGATAGGAAGTTGGTAACTTCAGTGTTTTCTTCTTGGTTCAGAAGCATCTGATGATCTTCTTTCTTTTATTCTTTTCCTATGCATTCGTGAAGATCTCACTTAAATTCCATTTCCTTTTCAGTTCTTTGGTACAATAAATGTTTGTGATGTGAGAGCAGTATATAATTTACTTTCCTGGCAAATAGCTCCTGTCTCAGATATCATATTGTAGGGCTTTGAGGTTGCTCATTAATCTGATAGTCATGGCTGTGTCTTTACTGGGCTCTGGGGACCCTTTTGCTTATTACAGTTCTTGGACAACAGCAATATAACTAGAAGAAAATACATTTCAGAAATAAAATAACACTTTAACTTTTTCTTACATGGTCTCTTATATATTATCAATACCTTTTGTGATTGGGCCATAAAGCATTCTATATGATCTTTGTTATTTGTTTTATAAATTGTAGTATTTTATTTAATCAACTTTGTATTACTCACTAGAAACAAATTACTTAAGTAATTTATCTCTTGGAATAAAATTATACTTAAATAATTTATTTTACATTTTCCAGCTGTACTTTAAAAAATTTTGAATAGATTTTAAATGTAAATGTAACAAGTCAAAAGGATATGCTCAATTAGAGAGTTTAAATTGTGTGAAAACTTTGTTTTCTAAAACTATGAATGGAAGGCTTTTAAAATAGCTTATTACCATTTATTAGTAGGAACAATATTATTTATACTTACATAATTTCATTTCTCAGATATTTGTTTATATCTGACAATAAGTACTAACATGATGCTTTATTAAGTTGGTAATTTTGTGAAAATAATAAAGTATTGTATATTTTATTTCTGTACCAAAAGGTATAAAAGCTGTTTCTTGAAAGCCGTAAAGAAAATTACTGCCCACCAGAGGATGCTACAACTGCATGAAGAATAATAAACAATGGCCTTGGTGACACCATATCTTGATTCAAGTCAGAGAAACTAATATCTAGCACAGTACTTATACTAGACAGTGGGGTGTGTTTATCTTTTGATCTATGACCCACTAACCTTTTGGAAGAGAGATTACAGTGAAGAGAACCTAAGCAAATTCAGGGAATAATTGGGAGATAAAACTGAAGACCGTTTTGATGAAGTCAACAGACTTCTGGTGTTTGCCAGTCCTGTCTTACTGTTCAGCATTTATTTTATAGCTTTAAACAAGGCTCTCTATCACTATTTGAAAAATGTTACCAGTGATTGACTCAGTGACAAATATGTGTTCCATTCAAGCTGACAATTCAGGTCTTTCTAGGGATGATAGTATGAGAACACACATTTTCTTGAGCTACTCTTTACAACTACCACCTGGCTATTGCCTGATTTCCTTGAGACCTTTATCAGTCTCTTAAAGTACCTTATTTGCTGTTATGACTTATATCTAGATGTCCCCCCAAAGCCTCACATGGTTATAGGTGGGCTTTTTGGAGGTGGCTGGATCTAAGGTGTGTAATGATAGGATTAAGAATATGATGCTAGGATTAATGGTGTGATGCTAGGATTAAAAGTGCCCTATCTTGAATGTAAGTGTTACCCACCCTAAGGGCAGGTAGCCCGGGTAGAATATAAAGCACAGAAAGAGGGCTGCTGCATGCTGCTTGCTGCTTCCTGCTTCACTACTTTGCTACTTCACTGTTTTCTTCTCTGAGGTGCCCCTCTGCCATGCCACCCTGCCTTGGAGCCAGTCAATTGTGAACTGAAACCTCTACAAACTGTGAGCTACAATAAAAGTTTCCTCTTTTAACTTTGGGTGTCAAGTACTCTTTTTTTTTTTGCATTAGACTTTGATCTTTAATATTATAACATTATTACTTTAGATATTTCCCTTGAACCAAGAATAGAATGCTAACTACATAAAAATATACACATATAAAAGTAGTTCTCCCTTTTCCCCGGAGAAAAAGCAATCTAAGTATATCTTCTAGAATAGTCAAGTTTTTGTTTTAATTATAATTAAAGTTTTGGTCATTTATTAGCTCTAACTTACATATTTAAAGAAATATTAGACAACCATTACAATTTAGAAAGGCAAGGTGTCATTACCAAGTAAGTCAATGTGTCCCTTCTCCCACCAACAAATGAAGCAGTGACATACATCAATTTTATTAGATATGATACACTGCTGCAAACCCTAATTCTCTTCTCCACCCTCGTGTTTACCATGTGTGTATGCGTGAGTTGGTTAGAATGCACCGACCATCTAACGATCAAGAACAGGATGAGTTAGGCTTGGGCTTTCAGTGAAGATTGATGGTGTCTGTCTGAATCAAGTGATCAGACCTATCCTCGGTAGCAAGCACTCTTTGAGCTGCTTCCTCAAAGGCTGCTGCAACACTGGTGGCATCTTTTGCACTTGTCTCAAAGTAAAGATAGTCGCCGTTGTCCCTGCACCAAGCTTGGGCTTTTTCTGTAGACACCTGCTGTTAGCTTATGTCGACCTTGTTGACCAAAATCACAAAAGGAAAGCTTTCAGGCTCTTTCACATCTGCACGATATATGAATTCTTTCTTCCAGTTATTCAAGTTCTGGAAACTCTGTGAATCAGCAACACTAAAAGTAAACAGGCAACAGTCAGAATCTCTGTAAAAAGGTGCCCTCAGACCAGAATCGTGCTTGACCAGCCATGTTCCAAATCTGCATGGTGACAAAATGTCCATCCACCTCCAGATCTTTATTTAAAAATTCCACACCTATTGCATGGAAGAGCTGGGTATCAAACTTATTCATTACATATCTGTTCATGAGAGAACTCTTCCCAACTACTCCATCTCCAAGGAGAATTACTTTTAAAAGTGATGATTTTCCTGCCATTATTAATTTTATGAGCTTTGACTTCAGAACCCTTAATAATTCAGTTCAAACGTCATTATCTCGTGGCCACACAGAGGACCCCCAAGAGCTTCGGGGCAGTTTGCCTGGCTGCAGTGAAGACAGAGAGCGGGTTGGGGAGTGGGTGTGCAGGAGGCGGAGGAGGGTGTCAAGTATTTTGTATCAGCAACAAGAAAAGTAAGTAAGACTTTTGCCTATGTGCTTATTATTTGTCCCTTTCTTCTAAAATATGAATCCAGGAACTTTGCCTTGTTTACCACAGTATGACTAGCTTCTAGGTCAGTACTGGCACATAGTGATGTACTTATCCTGAAAGTAGCAGAGGTTAATCTGAAATTAAAGATATTTGTAGATGGAGTTGAAAACTTGAGCAAAAAGAAGAAAGTTTAAAATACCTGCAGTGAAGAACAGAAGAAAGAACAGACTAAACATCTATATAGTTCATCATTGTTTGAAATAAGAAGTCACCAGAGAAATTGTTTGTAAAGCCCCTTGACTGTTCATATAAACTATTAAATTACAGAATCTAGATCTATGTTGTGGTGGTTTAGATGGAGAATCGAAAGCTTGCACTCAGAGGCCGAGCTTTAGGTGACTGGCTCAGTGGGCACTACAGTTGGTGCTGTTAGGAGATGGGGCCTAATTTGAGGAAGTTCACTGCAAGAGTAACCTGAAGGGCATCTCTCCCTCCCTGTTTCCTCCCTTCTCTCTCTGCTTCCTGCTCACCATGACTCGAGCAGCTTTCCTCTACCAGACCCTTCCGCCATGCCCTTCCTACCTCAGAACCAGCCAACTATAGACTGAAACCTCTAAAAACCAGGAGCCAGAATAAACTTCACCTCTGTTTAGGTTGTGGGTGTCAGGTGTTTTGTTGCAGAGACAAAAGGAAAGTGACTAAGGCAGTAGTTCATTTAGAATAGTGTAATAAACTTTTTATGAAATATATAATAATGGATCTATAACTTTAGAAAGCTAGGGGATTGCCCTTTTATGAAAAGTGGTGGATTATAGCCTATAAGTACAACTTTAGTAGCATCCCATGAGGTGTTTTTTGTTTTGTTCTGGTTTTTTCCCCCAGTACTGGGGATCGAACTCAGGATTTTGCACCTGCAAGGCTGGCACAGGGCCACTGAGCTAAATCCTCTGCCCCCATGAGTTTTGATATATTGTGTTTTCATTTTATTTGTTCTTTTACTTCATTTGCACATGGATTACTTAGAAATGTTAGAATATTTAGAAATTCTAGTGGTTTTCAACTAAACAATGTACCATGTTCAATTGAAAAAAACACACATTATTGTTATTGAATTAAGTTATCTATAATGTCTAGTAGAGTCAGTTGATTGATGGGGTGATATCAATATGTGGCTTCCATGGTTTCCCTAAGAATCATCTCTGTCCCAGTCAGGGAGAAGGGGCAGAGCAGAGTGCTCAGGAGGTTTTTATGACATCACTGCCCCTCAGATTCCATTGGTCCGAACTCAGTCACATGGCTCCACCTAATGGTACGTGAAGCTGGGACACATAGTCCAGCTTTTTGCCTGAGAAGAAATGGAAAATGTATTTGAACAAACAGCCAGTGATCTCCTCCTGTTCTCCGGAAGAAATTATATAAGATAAGAAATAGTCGAATCGTGGGTATATATATTATAGAAATTGTAAAGTTTCAGGGCTTGCTATTTTCTTTGAGGGAAATTTTGCAACTGCTGATTCAGTTCAAAAGATACATCATGTTCACTTAGGTTTTTATTACTTCTTTTTTTTTTTGAGAGTTAAAGAAACTTATTTATTCTTCTGATCTTTTTTTTGTTTCTGCTTCTGATTTAGTAGATCAGGATTCCCAAGGGCTCTGCTGGATGGTTTGTTTTTGGTCCACAGAGAGTCAGCTGACAGACAGACCCACTCCCAAGATGTCTAGTGATTTGGTGTACCTTGACTTCTTTTCCTCTCAACAAGGACATTCTTTTCCAGGCCTTCTTGGGCTTCCTCACAGCATTCCTGAGGATAGTCCTGCTTCTAACACAGTGGCTGGCATCCAAGAAGGAGGAAGGTTAAGTTGCCAGGCCAGTTAAGAGCTACGCACTGAACTAGTGCAACATTATGTAAGCCATACTCTACTGATTGAAGTGGTCCAAAAGCCTTCTTAGCTTAAGGCAGGTGGAGAAATAATGTCTCTGTAGGAAAGTGGCAAGGACACTCAGGGAGGGGTATTGAAGTTAGACATGTTGTTGTGACCATCTTTGAAAAATTCAATCTGCCATAGTATCGTATGATTCCACTTAAGTGAATATGCATGCTTCTTTACATTTACTACTTTAAACCAGGTGTTGTGGTGTATGCCTGTAATTGCAACACTTCGTGAGTTCAAGCCGAGCCTGAATTATATAGCAAGACCTTGTCTCAAAAAAAAAAATCAAAACCCAATAAACAAACAAACAAACAAAATTTTAGAAAACAGAGAGATAAAATAATGTTCTGTAGGACATAACAATTTTGGACACAATATTTTTTACTTAGATTCTTTAGTGCCTCATTTTGGTTTTTACAGTAAATATGAATTACTTTTATAATCAGCAAAATTTTTTAAAATCCCAATTTTATAAAGAAATGAGTTATTTAGCTGTACATGGCAACACACATATGTAATCCTAGCACTCTGGGAAGTTGAGGCAGGAGAATCACGTATTTTAACCCAGTCTGGGCAAGTTGGTAAGAACCTGCCTCAATCTATTGCTTATTGAGTCACTTTTTAAAAGTTGCTTTAAATATTATCATAGATTTATCGAAAGGATTTTCATTATTTTTACTCTGCTATGTCCATAATTATCTTTTTTCCTTGTTTTGAATATTGTTCACTTATGCCATCAGTTTTTTCCACCTGGTTAATCTTACTAGAGATTGGTCGATTTTATTAGTCTTTACCATAATATTAATTTTATTTCATTCATTTCTGGCCTTTTATTATTTCATTCCTTTATTTTCTTTGAGTTTATTTTGCTGGTCTTCTTTCAACTTGTAATTTCGATGCAGTTTTCATTGCTTTTCCACCTTCTCTTCTAATAATATGCATTTAGGCCTAACATTCTCTTTAAATTTACCTTAGCTATGTTGCTGCAAGAATTTACACCTAATATTTTCATTATTGTGTAGTTCTATGTATTTTCTAATTTTGATTGATTTATTCTTTAATGAATGAGTTATTTAAATATGATTTTAAATTTCCACAAGCATAGGAGATTTTCTTAAGCTATATTTAAGGACTAAGTTAGAAATTTAATTTGTTATCATCAGGGAATATGGTATCTATAATAATATTATAAAACTCAAGCCTCATTTATGATCTGGTGTATACATTTTAAGTCTGAGATGTTTTTCTATTTATTACATTATTAATTTCTTACATTTTCTGATGTATTTCTTACTGTATTTCTTAGATATAGATAGTATGATTCCCATTATTAAAGTGAGAACATTAAAATTCAACCCATATAATAAGTAACTTTTGCAGGTTCATAGATCCAGTTAGGCTTATATCCAATCAAAGCAGATATAAGGCATTAAAAATGAATATGGTCATCTTTATGACTGGTTGTGTTTCAGCCCTGCTTTTATTTCTTCATAGATGTTTAAACCTCAGGGTGAGGACTAATTCTTGCTTAAATGGCTGTTTTGTTTCCCATCCCTTTGGTGCTCCACATAGTATTTCTCACTTATTGGTGTTCAACAGATATTCGTTGAATTGGAGTAAATCATTTACAAACAACAAAAACCTGAGACTGAAATGTGGCAAAGCTCCAGTCAGTACTCTTATTCTGAGGATATCATAATGAAAAAGACTCATCCTATAATAAAGGATGACGAGGCAGGTCTGCGGATTCTGTCCCGAGGTCGCCAGTCACGTGGAAAGAACCGAATCAGCCCGTTGCAGACAGGCAGGTCTGCGGACACGGTCCCAAGGTCCCCAGTCCCACTGAAAACACCAAATCAGGCCGCGCCCCAGCAGCAATCCACTGCCCCCTGCCCCGCTCCTTTGGCCTCTTTGTACAGCCACCTGGTTCCTCACTACAAAGACGCAGAGGACACCGGACCACCAGACCACTCTACTGGAGCTAATCAAGTTCTCAGCATTTAAAGAATTCCTGCCCAGAGGTAGGGGCTTCTAAGCTGCTGTCCCACTGCTCCTGCTCCAGAGGAAGGGGCTTTTGGGCCACCATCCCTACCGCCACTCCCGGTCCCTGGTCCACCTCTCCCAGATCAGAGGAGGTGAGCTGCACGGGTACCAACAGCATCCCCCATGCCCCCACCCCCCAGTGGAAATGAGAAAACACGTAAATAAGTCTCAAAACCAGACTTCCAGATCACCTACAGCAACCGCAAAGGGAAATGAAATGGAGCACTCTGATACTCAACCACCTGGACCCACTGAACTGGCAACAAAAGGAGATCTGGAAAAAATGAAATCAGAAATAATTTCTCAGATAACAGG
>NW_004624859.1:1924928-1936907 GCF_000247695.1 Heterocephalus glaber | reverse complement strand
TACATTTAGTCCTTATTTACACTTTCAGTTTCTCACACCAGAGAAACTATTCAGTATTTATACATGTGTGTCCTATTTATTTCACTTAAGAGTATTGTGAGACCTTTTCTGCTGCTATTGAGATTTTTAACCTTCATTTTGTTGATGTGATGTTACATTTATTGGTTTGGAAATGTTGCACTATTCTTGCATCCCTGGGATAAATATCACTGGATCATTATATATAATTTTTTTGATGTGCTGCTGGATTCAATTTGCTACTATTTTGTTGAGAAAATTTTGCATTTATGTAATACAGGTCTATAGCAGTGGTGGTGAATCTATGGCATGCATGTTGCAGCGGGCTGTTTGTATCACTGAAGGCTCTAAAAGGTTCGCCATCACTGGTCCATAGTTATTTATTTTTCTGTGGCGTATCTGTCCAGCTTTGGTATCAAGGTAATGCTGCTCTAATAGAACAAGTTTGGAAGGGTTTCTTCCTTTATTGATATCTTTGAGTAGTTAGAGAAGAATTGATGTTTGATGTCTGTTATTTTTCCTTACTCCTTAATACAGTAATGACTCAGTTCACAGACAGTTTGTGAACAGAAGTGCTTGGCAAAATTTTGCCTCCATTCTCAAACTCTGGAACAGGTGATGAAATTGTCACAGCCATCTTCCCCAGAATTGTGGAATGAATTAAGTTTGTGAACAGAGGCACCACTGTACTTCTAGAAAAAGGATATTCTCATATTTTGTGCAGTATAGTTTTCAAATTCAAAAATTCAATGCTAATTCAATATTTTTATATAACCTACAATTCACATTCCCTTTTGTCAATGATCTCAATAATGTCCTTTATAGAATTTTTCTCTGTAGCACAGGATCTAGTGCAGAATCACATTTGATATAGCTGTCCCATCACTTTAGTCTTTTAAAAATCTGAGACAGTTCCCCAAACTTCTTTCCTCTTTTTTTTTTTTTGGTACCGGGGATGGAACTCGGGTCCTTGCTCTTTCAAGGCAGGCGGCAGAACCACTGAGCTAAACCCCCAGGGCCCTTCTTTCCCCTTCTTTCCTCTTTTATGATATTGGCATCTTTCTGAGAATACAAACCAGTTATTTTATGAATATTAGACTGTTTCTCAGCTTGTTTTTTTCTCATGATCAGCTCCAGTTTATCGCATCCATGATGTATTTTAATTTTAGTTTGATCATGTAGTTAAGATAATGTCTGTTTTTGCCCTGCTGTTATTATTGCCCTTACAATTCACAAGCACTTTGAAACCATACAAGTATCCTTTTCTTTATCAAACTTTACCTTCTACCTACAGAAATTATTCTTGCCTAACCCAATTTTTATGGAACTATAGTAAAGTGATGATTTCCCAATTCTACCACTTCCTAGCCTTCCCTTTCTTCTGTAAGAGAGAAGTATCTCCCTTTTCCTTCATTTGTTCATTGTAAATATAGATTTATGGATTTCTATTTTGGTCAGCACATTATAATTCCATTACCATCATTATTCTGATGCCCAAATTTAATCAACAGGTACCCTTTAAAACAGTTCCTCTCTCTTTTTGATATGTTCTCAGCATTTTTTAGTCCTTCCTTCCTTCCTGATATATAGCATCACTTTTAATAGTTGAAAAAATTTCCATTATATTAATATCTATGTATCACAATGCATTTATTTTCTTACTGTCAGAATTTTAAATTATAAGTTAAAATGGCATGCAAGTTTTAAAATGGCATTATGTATTTCTAGAAGTGTATTTGTTAATTTTCTTCCCCAAATTTTCCACATATTTAAATGCAGCAGTGTGTAAGAATGCCTATTTTGTCATTCCCTTAGGGCTATATTCATTCTGTGGTTTCTAGGTCTGCAATATCAGCATTACTGGGGAAGCCTGTTAGAAATACAAAATCTCAGCCCCATCCCAGACCTACTGAGTCAGAATCTGCACGTTAGCAAATTCTCAGGTTAACTCAAAGGCACATAAAAGTCTGAGAATCAATATCCTAATGTAATTTATACAGAAATTGGTCCTAAATCCAGACAAGGTAAGTTCAGGAAGCCACACTGGCACTTATTAGTAAAAAGTAAAAAGGGACAAAGAAGCAAAATTGGTTTGGAGAAAAGTGCTTACATATTAGGATGCGTGCATGTAGCTAGCCTAAATAAGGCTCTCTGGGGGACAGAAAAATGTACATTAACGTAGAGTATTAACATGTTTCCCTGCAGAAGACAAGAGATGTTATTCTCTCCAGTGTCAGACTTCACACACTCTATAAACACACCCTATGTGCTAGCCAATTAAGAAAACCTTGAATTACAATCCTTGCAAATGATGTTACCATGCATACTTCCAAACCCATTCCCTACTGCTCTGTAGAAACTGATAATATGCCCAAAGAATCAGCACTTCAACAAGCACACCAGGTGATTCTGATACCCTGAAATTTGGGAACGATTATATCACTATACTTCCTAGTAGATAACTGAAATATATCGTTTAAATAATGTTTTACTTGTTTTAGAAGAATATTCTTATTTTTATTAAAGGCCTTCAGCCATAGTTGTTACTGTTAGTCAATTAAATAAGTTGGCCAAGTGATAATGATAATCCTGTTTGAACTATATTTCATACTTTCATTACCTTTTGGGCTAATCTAAATTTTTGAACCAATCCTAATTCCTTTCAAATGGTTAATCAAAACTTTTTCTATTCTGTCAATATGATTTGGTGAAAAAAATTTACATTGTGGCCTGGTGTGGTGGTACATGCCTATAATCTCAGCACTTAGGAGGCTGAGGCAGGAGGATCAATTCGAGTGTGAGGGCAGCCTAGGCTGTGTAGTGAGTTCAAGGCCAGACTGGACTACATAGCAAGACCTTGTCTCCAAAAAAAATACATTTTTAAATTCATATTGTGGAAAAGAAAATATGTAATGTTAAAACTTATTACTCTTATATGAATACATAGATCAAATATATTATAGAAGTTATATTAAAATGATTTCATTTTTAAAATATAAATAACTTTTTTATATAGGGAGAGCAAAGAAAAAGGAAGAAACTCATATAAAAGGTACTTTGTCTCAATAATGTGTTAGAACAAATCCTAATCACTGTATAGTCTTAAAGTATCAAAAGGCTAAGTGTTTTAAAGTATTTTAAATGTCATGAAAATTCAAGGGAAATGTTAATTTATTATGTGAGTAGGCACATAATTTTGGGAAAAGCAAAATTATCAATTTCATATCCTAAAATTTGAAACTTTAATTTTTCTTTCCAATTTGAGCTCAAAAGTATCATCTATGATGCCTGAGGGTAAAAATGAAGTTTGAGGGCTTTGAGGGGTAGGGACAGAGGTCAGAACAAGAATGAAACAAAAACAAAAAGTGAGTTTTTTGAAACACTTTATATATTGCATGTTTTATCTTAGTACCTCAAAACATCACCTCCTAAGAGCATTGTTGCACGCCAGTAATCCCAGTAGTTGGAGGCTGAGGCAGGAAGATCTATCTCCATAGGTTCGAGGCCAGCTTGGGCTACATAGTGAGTTCAAGGCCAGCCTGAATTACAGTGAGACCTTGTCTCAAAAAAATAAAAATAAAAAAGTAAAAAAAGAATTGCTGAATATAAAATATTTATGGCAACTTTAAAATTAATGGACAATATCAAAATTAACGTGCAAAATATTATAAAATATATTTAGGATATTATGTGATATTTTCTAAAACATCATTTTTTACTCGTCAGTGTGTAGCCCAACTGATATAATGGCAAACACATGAGAAGGGTAATGAACGTCGGGCCAGGTGTGGTGGCTCACGCCTGTAGTCCCAGCACTTGGGAGCCTGAGGCAAGAGGATCCCCAAGAGTTCAAGGCCAGCCTGGGCTACATGGGGAGCTCAAGGCCAGCCTGAACTACATAGCAAGAACCTGTCTCAAAAAAAAATTAACAACAAGATAAATTAAATATAGAAGTGTGTCGAATGCTTTGTATTTAAGTTGTAAGACTCTTGAGGAATGTTGTTACTATTGATACAGGGTCCACTCATAGTCCCTTCCGCTGCGGGCCATTTTGTAATCTACCTGCTCAAGGAAGCTTGTATTTTTAAAATTGGTTTTATTAAATAAGGCAATAATTAGCCATAATCACTAAGAAATAATTTTGCATAACATTCCAGAACTAATCTAGAATCTTTGCCTATTATGACAGATTGACTCATTTAGAGTGTACTTTCCTACTCTTGTTTTTGTTTTTGTTTTTTGTTTTTTTGAGACACAGTCCTGCTATGCAATTCAGACTGGCCTTGAACTTACTATGTAACCCAGGTTGATCTCAAATTCATGCCAATCCTCCTGCCTCAGCCTCCGAAGTGCTGGGATTACAGGCATGATCCACCACGCCTGGCTTCAACTCTTGATTATCATGAAAATATTGCTAACTCCTAATTATGTATTTAACATTGAATGGATAATGATAGCAATTCAGAATTTTCCCTTATGGAACTACCCTGTCCAATATAGCCCTAAAAGTAGTCTGAATTTTAAAAAGAAACATTGCCCTGATAATTAAGATTTGCCTCATAAATGTGTAATATTTATAGTACCTCTATTTTTCACAGCAATTAAAGATGAATTCTGTCCTCTGACAAAAAAGCTCGTCTGTGACTTCCCAGAGATTAGCTCGTCAACAAACAGCAGCAGCATTCCCTTAAACTTACCATCGTCACCATCAGATTCTCATTACAGCCGAAGTATACAAGCAGCTGATGAATGGTTTTTTGATGATTCTCTAGCAGAAAATAATTCTCCAAAGCCATTCCTTGGGGAACCCCTAATGGAAAAAGTATTTTCGTACCTGTCAACCATTCCATCAGAAGAATGCACTTAAAATGTAATGAATATGACAATTTTTGATGATCAAAATGTTGACAGCGTTAAGGAAATGTTTTCATGAAGAAACACTCAAGTTGAAATACAAAACCTTCAACATAACATTGAATGACTTTTTTTCTTTTGAATCCTTGTATACCCTGAAATCTGGTAAAGTTAAAACTGAATTACCAGCTTCTGACTCTCCTAACGTTCCTGTGCTAATTTTGCTTTTCTTGTGCTTTATCATAGAGTGGGCCTGCTTCCCTTGCTGGCTCTTATCTCTAGAAATAAAACTATGGGAAGAATTATAGTAGTATCATGGATATTAACTTTAACTCCTTGTACCTCACAAAAGATAAATAACATGATTGTATTTTCAACATGCACAAGAAATACTTCAAGAAATCTTTATGAATATATTTTAATAAAACATTAACTGTGTAACACTATATTTTGTTATACTTTGGTCATACCAATTTTATTTCAAAGTGAGTAGATGTGGATGGAATTCCTATAAGCTTTTCTGAATTTAAAAAACACAAATCACCTATCTTTCAAATCTTATCATGTCATGATTTTGGTAAGCAAGATAAATTTGCTCCTACAAAGGACACTGGAACAATGTGAAGAACCCAGAAAGTAATTTCCTTTCCCCTGTCCTTTCTCTGTTTCTCAGAATGTCCCCCAACCCTCACCCTTCTGGGATAAAAATGACTCCTAATCACCTGACTCAAGCGAGGTGAGTTAGAGTTCCTTTTTTTGGTATGAGAGGCCTTTGGTCAAAAATTTATGGTTATGAGGGATTTCTGAACCCGTCATGCAATCTTTTTTTTCCTAAATACTCTCCATGTAATCAATCTTTTTATTTTGCTTTCCTTAGGAAAAAAGATTGATTAATATTAATTATAATACTACCTTTTATGCTTAAATGATAAGACCTATTCATAACTTCCCAAGGGATAAATCGTATCTGTTACAATAAATGCAAAAAAAAAAGCCAAAAAGCTTGTCTCAAATAAGGTACTAAATAACATTATCCAGGTCTATCATTTCTGTCCCAGAAATAGTAAAGGAGTTGGAACACCTTTCTCTTTTCATGCACTTGGCCATTTCCACAGAGTGTGTGGTGGATTCTGAGCATATCTCTCTGTCCACCCCCAGATCTTTGTAAGCTGTTCCATAAAGAGCAGTAAAAACAAAACCTTCAGTTGGTCTCTGGCTCTTAGAGTCCTGAAACTTATGCCATCCTGGTATCTTAGGAAAGGAGTTATAGCTAATGATGGTAAACTCCTAAGACTTCTCTAGGGTTGGAAATATGAGATTCTAATGTCTGTCTGACTAGACTCTGGAATAGAAGAAACAGGGAGCTGTGAGTTGCCATGTCCTACCATGCAGCTTGGGAGGTAAAAGCAGCAAATCTGCAAAAAGAGAACAGTGAAGCATTTTCAAATTGAAAAGCAGAGATGAGAGATCAGGAGGATATGGTCCCTGGCTTTCTAACAGTGTCCCATCCCCCTGCTTTAAGATTTCATAAAGCCTGGCCATCACCCCTGCCCCCGGCTTGGTAGGGTATCCTTGTGTCCTAATCGTAAACTCCTTTTTTTCCTTAATCTCACATGATGTGATTTCTGTTATTGGCTACCAACCCTAAGGCCTGGATTTAACTGTCATTCTTGGCTTTTATACACTTCTGTAATTTTATAATAAATTCTCCTTTTTGCATAAACTAGAATTTTGCTTCTTTTACTACATTCAAAACATCCAACCAAATTCTTGTCAAAAGTTCAAATGAAAAATAAAGATATTTATGGATATAAAGTACTTGTTATACTGTAATGATATAAGTTAACTTCTTAAAAACCTAACACATTCACTTGTTTATTAAAATGTTATTCCATGTCATAGACATGTACATTATTCTATTTGAAAAGCCTACTGAACAGTACTTTCACCAACTCAAATTACACCAGTCAAAAGTGATCTTATTTTCAAGAACTATGAAGGATCTGAGATTTCACCTTCTAGGCAAGCTGACAAGTTAGCCTGCAACAGTTTCATGGGTCAGGCTCTTAGGTCAGACACAAAGGACAACTAATTATTCATAGCAGTAGCCAAAGTACCATCATTTTATTCTGTTTCTGGAGTCCCAGTTCCCACAGGGTGATGTGGAAAGGACCATAAACAGTGAATTGCATTACAAACAGTGAAAAAAGAATTTAGGGACTCAAATATTTTATAATAGCAAGAAAAAAAAATAGACACACGTGCCTTTTGTACCAGAGGAAGCCACTATCACTGTCTTCCAAAGTCATTTGCTATGTAAACATCCGTGAAAAGATCATTTGGAGGGCCAGGAATTTAGCTCAGTGGCGCCATACCTTCCTTGCAAGTGCAAGGCCCTGAGTTCGAGGCCCCGTACCAGAAAAAAAAGAGAGAGATCATGTGGAAAATAAGAAATCTGTGTCTCAGCTTATAGACACGCTGAAATGAAACATACTAACATTGCCATAAGGAATTAGTTATAATTCATTTGCTTACAAATACTTGAAAACCAAAACAGGTTAGCTTAGAAAAAATATTTTCTCCAAATAATGACTTAATGACTAAATGTAGGAAGCATAAGTTCTAAAAGGTGAAACAAGCTCAAAAACCCCAGGACTTTCCCTATTTGTATCAGCAAAGGTTCAGTGAGAGAGAAACCATTTTCAAATTCAGGGTAAGGGATTTATTCTAGGACTTGTTGTATCATGCACAGGTTAAGGAGAGAATTGAAGAATCAGAGGAGTCACCTGTTAATCTAAGACGCCACCTTGTCCACCTGCCACAATGAGATGGGAGAAAGTTGTGTGGGAATGTGTATGGGAAGCTTTGCTTCTCAGTAGAAACTGCCTTTGAAAATATACTGCCAAGCATCTTGTGTGCCAATAGGGCCAGCAACTGGGAAGAACTGGACATGCAATAGAGGTGGGAACAAGTTGGGACCGACTGTCCTCTCTCTGAGGTCTGTCAACACATTTAAGCATAACAGCCTTCACAGAGTAATGGCTTCTGCTTAAATTCCACCTGCCAGCTATTGTATAAATTTCTCTTTGGGCCAACTTTAACCTAGAATCATGCCAACACAAACAGTGGATTGCATTACAAACCGTGAGGAAAGAATTTAGGGAACCAAAATTTAGGTTTATGGGAAATATGATTATAGTTTAACCAAGTTAACTCAGTAAAAACTACCACAGACTACTAGTCATGGATTTGGCATTCACTTATCTGTTAATGATATTTAAAACCTTCAAATAAAATAGCAGAGTGATTTCAGCAAGACAGAAAAATAAGATATCCCTCATAGTCCTCACCAACAACGATTTTGCAGTTATCCATGAACAGAGGGACTTTTGGGAGATTTGCAATTCAGGCAGGAAGTTGTGAAATCCTGGTGTAGACCAAGACCTAGAAGGGCAGTACTACACCCAGGTGGCAGATTTGCCAACCATGGCCTGGTTGTAGATCTGGAAATGGCCTGACCCCCTATAGACAGCTGTTGGTCCTCCTCCTGAACACCCAGAGACCTTGGAGGAGTCACCCTCGCTCATACCTTGGGTGACAGACTCACTGATGTTGATTCTGGAAGTGTACTCAGAAATAGCTCTGAAATTGATGCTAGCCCCACTCAGCATCAGTCAGAGACCAGTTCTATCAGTGGAATAGGGTGCCAAAGAGCCATGGCTACCTGAGTTTACAGGGCAAGACTGCCAATCTTAGTCCTACAGCAGGCCCTAAGAAAGTTCTAAGGCTTGATTCCAGCCTCTCCCAGCAATAATCAGAGATCTATCCTGCTGGTGGCACAAGGACCAAAGGGAGACAGAGCCAAGTCTCAGAAGTGGGTTTACTGAGCTCAGTTCTGGCTGTGGATCCTGAAACAGCTTTGTTACCTAATTCCATCCTCTCTCAGCCATGGGCCAGGGCAGTATAGTTTGCCCAGGGACCCACCTAGTGACCCAAAAGGAACCTCCCAGGAACCCAGAGGAAACAACAGCTGTTTGCATAGCCACTCTCTGTGAACCCTGACATTGGCCTTTATCCCAGCACCATCACTATGGACCAAGGTCCTGGAGACAGTCCAGTCTACTCAGGGACAAGTAGGGCCCATGCCCACAAAAGCCCCTGGTAACAGGCCTGCCTGCCACTTAGATACAGTGCCAGGTATGTGAGCCAGCTTCAACCCTATTCAACCATGATCCAAGAGGCAGTCCATCAACCTGCTGAAACCAGTCTGTAAAGACTGATAGTGATTCTTCTTCCTTCAAGTGCACAGACACCATCACAAGCCTATGAGGGCAATGAAGAATCAGGCAAACATTAAGCCATCAAAGAATACTAAAAATCTCCAGCAACTGAACCCAAAAAGGAGATTTACGAATTGCATGAAAGAGAATTTTCACCATCTTACAGAAGCTCAATGAGGCGCAAAACACTCACATAGACAACTAAGTGAGATTAGAAAAAATATGTGGACAAAATTAAAAGCTTAAAAAAAATTAAAAGCTTAAAAATAAAAATAGAAAAATAAAATAAATAAATAAAAATAGAAACTATAAAAAAGGAACCAAATAGAAATCCTAATGCTAAAGAATACAATGATAGATCTGAAAAATTCAGTAAAGTTTGAATGGCAGCATCAATCATGCAGAAGCGTTAGCAAATTCAAAGATGGGTCATTCAAAATTAGCTAAAGGAACAAAAAGTAAAAACAATGAAAGGATAAGGAACCTACAGAACACCAACAAGCATGTGAATATGTGAATTACAGGGAAGCCAAGAAGAATGAGAAACTGTTAGAAAGTTTATTTAAAGAAATACTGTCTGACTAGCTATGTGGGAGACTAAGCAGGAGAGCCATAAGTTCAAGTTCAGCCTGGACAACTTAGTAAAACCCTATCTCAGAATTTTTTAGAAAGAATTGGGGATGTAGCTCAGTATTACAGTGCTTCCCTGGATGCATAAGGCTCTGGGTTCAATATTGGGGGGGGGGGGGACAGTCTGAAAAATTCTCAAACCCCGGGAGAAATGTGTCAAAAGTTCCCATTCAAGATCAAATCAAAAATTACTTCAAGGTATATTGTACTCAAAGTGTTAAAAGTCAGAGACAAAGAAAACAGCTCAAAAGCATCAAAAGACAAACTTAGAGCATATGTAAAACTAACAGACCTCAACAGAAACTTCAAGCCAAGAGGGAGTGAGATGATATAGTCCATGTGCTGAAAGAAAAAACTCTCCACCAAGAAAACTACATTTAGCAAAGTTATCTTTCAGAAATGAAGGAGATAAAAAAAAAATTCTCCCAGGCAAATGAGAGCTGAAGGAGTTCATCACTGCTAGGCCTGCCTTATAAGAACTGCTAGTTCTTTAAGTTGAAATGAAGAATGCTATTTAACAACATGAAAATATATGAGCAAATGACTTGGTGGTAAAGGTATAGAGCAAAATTTAGGATACTCTAACACTGTAATAGTAGTGTGTGAAACATTCTTAACTCTAGTATAAAAAAGTATAAATTATGACATTAAAACGACAAAATGTGGGAGAGAATGGAGTAAAAGTTGGTTTTTTTAATGCAACGTTATCAGCTTAAAATAAAGTTACAATTATAAAATGTTCTAGGTCTTCACCATATAGGAAAAAAACCTATAGTAGATACACAAAAGATAGAGACAAAGGAATCATAATCCCAGCACCCTGGGAAGTGAGCCAGGAGGATCCTAAATTCTAGCCCAGCCTGGGCAATGTAATGACTTAGTGAGACCGTATGGCAAAATTGAAAAAATAAAGGGCTGGGGACATAGCTCAGTATAAAGGGCATGTGTTCAATTGGGGGGGGGGGATCAAACAGTGGGTCAAAGAAGAAATCAAAAAGAGAAATAAAAAAAATCTTGAGACAAGTGATACAGAAAATATACCAAAACTTATGGAATATGACAAAAGTAGTTCTGAGAGAAAAGTTTATAGCAATAAATGCCTACATTTAAAAAAGATCTCAACCGTGATCGCGAGTCTCGCGGAACACGCCGAGTCAGCCCGCTGCAGACAGGCAGGTCTGCGGACACCCTACCGAGGATGAGAGTCACATGGAACAGGCCGAATCAGCCTGCTGCAGACAGGCAGGTCTGCAGACGCCCCACCAAGGTCGCGAGTCCCGCAGAACACGCCGAATCAGCCCACTTCAGACAGGCAGTTCTGCGGACACCCTACCGAGGTGGCAAGTCCCGTGGAACACGCCTAATAAGCCCCCGCCCCGGCAGCAATCCCCTGGACACCCACCCCCGCTCCTCTGGCCTCTTCTCTGTACAGCCACCTGGTTCCACACTACAAAGACGCAGGGGACACTGGACCACCAGACCACTGTACTGGGTAAGCTGGAGTCATCTTCACCTCCCATCAGGACCGGGACTATCTTCAGGGGAAGGGCAGCTGGAACCTGGCATACAACTCTGCAGAGTTCAACCCTACAGGAGGACAGGGAGCTCAACTTGGGACTTGCAGCCAGAAATCTGCCTGAATCTCATGGGTCTGCAACTGGCTTGCTGAGACTTACTGACTTATATCTGCACACTGCTACCCATGTTGTCTATTGTGACAGTAGAGACATATACCCTGAAAGAGGCCCTTCATCTTCATTGTTTTTTTTAATTCCCAAAATTAGTATTATTAGTTTGTTTTTTTCTCTTTCCTTTTCTTTTGCTCCTCTTATCTTTAATTTTTTTTCCTACTCTTTGCAAATATTTGTTTTTCTCTGTTTTTTTCTTCTTTTCTTATCTTCTTTCTTTTCTCTTCCTTTCTCTCTTAGACTCACTCTCTTGCTCTCCCACATTGTTCATCTTCCCTTTTTGTCCCTGTTTTGGTCCTCATTTGGAGTTCTTTTTTATTTTCCTACTGTTCTCTTTATCCTTCTCACCTGTGTCCTCTGGCCACACTGCTAACCTTCCCCTATCCTTCTTCCCATCTGTCCCTCCCTGCGCAAGCCCTTCTAACTCCCCATCCCAAAGGGTAAAGTTGTTATATTGAAGAGTTTATTCACTATAGGTTGGGTTGGTCCTTGATCTTGATTTAATTCAC
>NW_004624859.1:1885548-1910773 GCF_000247695.1 Heterocephalus glaber | reverse complement strand
GGTACAAGATCCCAATGATGAATGTAACTGTATTGTATACCTAAAATGTACCAATAAAGTTAATGGGGAAAAAAAATGTATCCATGAGCCAGGTGTGGTGGCTCACTCCTGTAATCTCAGCACTCAGGAGGCTGAGGCAGGAGATTGCTGTGAGTTCCAGGCCTGGGCTGCATAGTGAGTTCAAGGCCAGCCTGAAATGTACAGTGAGATCTTGTCTCGGAAAAAAAAAGCATCTGTAAAGGTGCATATCTCCAATGATGAATGTCATTATATTGTACACCTAAAATGTATCAATGAAAGGATATACAAAAAAAAGCATTCATGAACTGGGGTACCACTCTGTGTGTGTGTGTGTGTGTGTGTGTGTGTGTAGAGAAAGAGAGAGAGAGGAGAGGAGGAGAGAGAGAGCTCTAGATCTAGATCTAGACCTTCAGTGCACAAGAAATAATGCCAAAACTCAACAAATGGGATTGCATTAAATTAAAAAGTTGCACAGCCAACGAAACCACCAACTGATTGAAGAGACAACCTACAGAATGGAAGAAATTTTGCTAGCTACTCCTCAGACAAAGAACTAATATATAAAGATTCAAAGAAGTGGTCCCCCCAACTCTGAGTAAGTAGTTTGAAGATAACAATATAAAAAAATTGAAAAGTATTTTTACGTAATGGGAATGAGCCCAATTGATGCAAAGAATTGCGCTTGGGTTTTTTGTTTGCTTTTTTATTTTGTCTTGTTTTGAGACAGGGTCTCGCTTTATAGTTGAGTCTGGCCTTGAACTCACTATGTAGCCCAGGCTAGCCTCAAACTCATGATAATCCTCCTGCCTTGATCTCCCCAGTGCTGGGATTACAGGCATGCACCACCATGCCTGGATTTAGGCATTTTAAAATTCCACGTGCATTTACAACCTTTTGGATTTTTTATTTTTATGTTACTTAGCAGAGTTTAAACTTTCATTGCTGCTCTTAATAAGACCAATGTGCCTACATTAGTAGAATAAAGGAACACGTGTTAAGGAACTGCCACATTCATTTTCTGTTTTAAATACTTTTTAAGAAGAATAATAACACTTTTTTATTTCATGTATTTTTTGGGGGGGACAGAGTCTCCCTACAATATGTAGTTCAGGCTGGCCTCGAACTCACAGAGATCCACCTGCCTCAGCCTCCTAAGTGCTGCAATTATAGGTATATGTCACAGTGCCCAGCTCTTTCTTTATTTTAGAGAGAGATTTTTATAATTTTTCATTCTTCAAATGTTTAAAACAATTACTTAAATGGAAAGCTTGAATTAAGTAATAAATAATGCCAAATTCTTAGAGCCTGAAGCCAAGGCCTGCTGCTGAGGCAGGAGGATTACAAATTACAGGTCAGCCTGGGCAATGTAGTGAAGTTCTGTCTCAAAATAAAAAAGGGCTGGGGCTGCAGCTTAGTGCACAGGCCCTGGGTTCATTCACCAGTATGGCAGGAAACAAACAACCAAACAGAGACAAATTAGCTACAGTTGAAGCTACCAGATCTTTATTGATCCAGAAAGGCTGTCATCATCTTCAGTCCCAAAGGCTATAAGGATTTTGCCCCTTTCCTCCAGGGGTTCTCCACCCCTTCAGTTGGGACTTGCAGGGCTATCCCTGCTGTGTGTTTGAGAAGAAGGAGAGGGAGGAGTTGGCAGTGGGTTCGGAGAGGAAAGAGACTTGGATTATGCTGCTGCCGTGAGGACTCCCCAGAGGGAGACAGTAAATCTCCCCTCTCTAATGAAGAGAAACACAGGTATGTAAGTGTTTCTGGGTACCTCCCCCCTTCTCTGAAATTTGCAGTTGTATTTAGAGGTGATGGGATTCCTTTAGGGCAACCAGAGATGGTCTGAATGAACTCCAGACTAGAGGGGTGCTGGGCTTTCACAGGCTGTTTGTGTGACCCAGAAGATGGGGAAGGGTCAGAGCCATTTATGGTCAGGCACACAGAGTTTCAACACTATCTCTGCTGTTCACTCAATCTTTCCATAGAGTTCAGTTTCAAAATAAGAAAAATTAAATTAAGAATGCTTACCCTGGCCTGGGGATGTAGCTCAGCGGCGCGGCGCCTGCCCAGCAAGCGCAAGGCCCTGGGGTCGATTCCCGATACCAAAAAAGAAAAGTAAAAAAAAAAAAAAAAGACCAAGAATGCTTACCCTGCACCAATGATGTAAGGATGAAGTGAGATAAATGATATTAAAAAATGCTTATGCAATTCCGGGAACACAGTGAGCATTCAATGAAAATTCATACTTAATTGTTGGAAAATTTGTTCATAATTTTCCACTTTTATGAATGCTGCAAGTTTAAAAGTCTGTTTCATTTTATTTACAATTAATGATATTTGTAGATGTATTGAGCAACATCTAGCCTATGTTTTTCTTTTCTGTTTTTCTTTTTCTTTTTGTTTGTTGTTTTTTGTCTCACTATGTAGTCTCTTTTTGTTTCACTATGTATGTTCTTTTTGTTTCACTATGTAGTCCCTTCGGGCCTCAAACTTGAATTCCTCCTCCTTCAGCCTTCAAAGTGCTGGGATTACAGCCATCTGCCATCGCATTTAGCTTACACCATGTCTTTCAAATGTGGCTTTGGGACTGGAGGTATAGCTCAGTAGTAGGGCTCATGTTTAGCATGCATAGACCCTGAGTTTGAGCTCAGCACACACACAAAGATTCTTGAACTCCATTGCCCAGATTCTGAGTTTCTGAGAGTCCAGGAATCCATTTTCTTCCCCCAGGTAAGTCTTACACACAATGAAACTCTGAGAACCAATGATCAGGGCTGGGGATTTAGCTCAGTGGCGCCAGGCCTGCATTGCAAGCACAAGGTCCAGTATGGGGTAGGGGGAAGATCCAATAGTCTAAACCCACAGAACACATTTTGGATGTTAGCATTATTATATAATTAATCTCACTCTTTCATCCACACAGTACAGATGGAGCACAACCATAGTAGGGGTTCTGTGAGGAGCAGAGAGGAAAGCACAGTTGATCTATTTTGAGTAAGCAGCATCTGTCAACAGTGTTCCAGTATTGCTTGGTCTAATATAGGTTTCCATACACTTGACTTCCTGTTTACAAAAGACAGCTGACTACAGGGAGGGATTCCCAACCACTGCAGGACTAGTACAAAGGTTTCCAAGGCATCTCTCCCTTCAGCTCTCAGAGTTCTGAGTCAATGTTCCCTTCTATTTTCACCATTTTTTCTTGTCCCTTCCTTCTTGCGGGTGTGTGTGTGTGTGTGTGTAATGGGATAAAATAAAATAAAATTTATTTCAAAAAAAAAAGAACTGGACGCCAAGACCAGCTACCCATATTCATCAGGTCACATCAGCTTGGGAAGCACTGACAAAGGCACAGGGTGGTTGAGAAGTCTGTAATTACCAGGCAGATGTGGGTTTGAGCTCACACACATGAAAGCCCCCTCAGAGTGTTGGCCTGAGTATTAGTCGTGCTGACACCACCCAGAAACTGATCAGAAATGCAGACCCTCAGGCCTGACTTGACCTGCAGGGAAGCCGGAGTTTGTCTCACCAGAACCAGATCCAGCTACTTCAGTTCTGTTGACAATTTCATGCAAAGGTAATAATCTTCTGAAAAATAACTATTTAAAGTACACCCATCAAAGCATGAGCACAAACATTGGTGCTTTGTAAGTCTTGTTGGCTGATTAAAAAACATACAATCATTCTAGATAGTTTTTGAAATTCTAAAAAGTGAGAAAAATTATCCATAACAATAAATATAGTTATGGGCTGGGGATTTAGCTCAGTGGTTCCGGTGCCTGCCTCGCAAGCACAAGGTCCCGGAGTTCGATCTCAGGTACCAAAAAAAAAAAGAGTTAATCAGAAACAATAAATATAGCCATAAAAGCATTTTCTTTTCATCCATAAAACATAAAAATGTAGCTAAGCATGATGATACACTCCTATAATCTCAGTTACTTGGAAGCCTGAAACAGGAGGATTGTAAACTCAAGGCTACCCTGGACAACAGAGCCAGACTATCTCAAACAAACCAACAAAACCATGAAAATGTATATGTTTTAAAAAGTGGAATTATAATACATGTACATGATTTATGTATTACTCCTTTCACTTAATTTGTCATTATTTTCAGGGTGCTTTTTACAATATAAGAATAGTAACTATATATATGTATTTATTTAGTAACTGTATTTTAGATAAAGTAAAATAATGAGTGTAGTCAAACCATAAATGTGACATCTAATTCTAAAATATCCGAGTTGAAAGAGGCCTTTGCCATGATCTCATTTAAACTTTTTAGTCATAGTTGGAGAAATTTAAACCCAGGAAGCAAAAGTGACTAACTGAAGAAAATTTGCTTAGGTAAATGAATGTACTGATTGAACTATTGTTGTCTGAGGGCCTGCAGGGCAGCAAATGTGCCTCTCTTCCTGGTACTGAGGTTGCCAGCTAGGTGGGTCACTGAGTGCTAAAACTGGAGCACTACCAAGAAAACTTGGACAGTTTCTCACTCTCGCTCTGTTGCTAGGCACTGGAGACAGTAACTAGCGAGGTCTGACCCTGCTCTCGGGTGGGAGAGGCAGCTGTGTGAACGGTTCACTGCAACTTAGTGCATGAAGTACCAGGACAGCACCCGCACTGTGAGTGAGGGATTCTGAAATTTACAATACAAGAAGGGAATTAAGCAAGTAAAGGGTAGGGTAGAAGTAGGCAAATTTGGAAAGCATTCCACTTCAAAAGAGAAGGATCAGTAATAAAAGATGTGGTAGTAAAAAACAATAGCTAAGAATCTGCTGAGAATTTAACTATGTGCCAGGCCCGAAGCCAGTGTGCTCTAAAGATAACCATTTAATCCCCAAAACTTCAAAGAAAGAAAGAAAGATAAAAGATCATTATGGCCCTAGATAAAGGACTTTTAAAAAATCCATTGAGATAATGCTATTTTTGAAATGTCTATAATTAAACATTGTCCTAAACTCAGTTTCACAAAAGAGGTGCTAGGATCAGGCATGGTGATTCATGCCTGTAATCCCAGCACTTGAAAGGCTGAGGCAGGAGTATTCCCGTGAGTTTAAAACCAGCCTGAACTACAAAGGGAGACCTGCCTCAAAACAAAACAAAACAAAACAAAACAAAAAAACCCCAAAACCAAGGAGGTGCGGGATTCCCCAAAACAATTACAACCAAACTAATACCTGAACTATTCTATTCTTTATCTCTCCTAGTTCTTTTTATTTCCACTATTCTTCCATTGGCTCTAGACTAACTCCTGTGGGGAGTTTTTAGGTTTTGTCACAAGGGCTCCCTCTGTTGGCTATGTAGCAATAAAACAGCGATCATTTGACATCCAACAGAAACAATTTCTTTGGATCTTTACAGTAATTTTTTGTACAAGTAATCAGAACCAGGGCCTTTGCATTGAGCTACATACCCAGCTCTTTTTATTTTTTTCTTTGAGACAGAGTCTCATTAAGTCACTAAGTTGCTCGGGCTGCCCTCAAACTTGTGATCACCCTGCCTCAGCCTCCCTGAGTGCTGGGGAAGTAAGGCATGTGCCACCATGCCCAGTTTATAGTAATTCTTTGTTTTTTGGTATTTAAGAAATACAGCAAACCATGGATGGTGGCTCCAGCCTGTAATCTCAGAATTTGGGAGGCTGGGGCAGAAGGAGCCCAAGTTTGAGGCCAGCACAGCAAGTTCAAGGTCACTTGGACTACACAACACTCTCTCAGAAAAAAAGGAGAAAGAGGATGAAGAGGAGGAAGAGAAAGAAAGTCAGAGATCTTGCCCTCTAAACTGCAATAATTTTTAAAATATTCAAGTGAATATCAAACCTAGTTATTAGCTTTTTAAGAAATATTTTTCATGATAGAAATATTCAGACCTTTGTTTCCTATTGTGCCCATAATACAAGTGAACTTTGTTGTCATTTTTCAGTAATAATCACACATATTATCATAAGATTGTCAGTAACAATTCACCTTGGGGCTGCAAAGAGAATCATTTGCTCATTCACAAGCACCCACTGGCACTTGCTCCAAACCTACTCTGTGTTTGGGAGGCAGATTAATAGTGAAGATCATACCCTAAACCTAAGGACCCCTTGGTTTTGCAAAGGAGATTCTTGAGTTCTGAAGAAATAGCTCTAACTTGATGCAGATGATGACAAATGTAATTACAGTGGTACAGTGTGCCATAAAGGCAAGAGGAATTACTAAATGTGATGGAGAAAATTTAAGCAGATTTCTTTAAAAAGGTGCCGGTTGGTATGAATACTACATCAATTTCACTCTGGCAGGGATTTTTGTCTGTTTTGTTAACTGTTGTATCCTAAGTTCCTACAACTACAATTGGCACATGGTAAGCGCTTACTAAATAGTGATTACATGAATGGGTAGATTTTTTAAAACAATAAAAATTTAACTGTCAGGGGCCGGGGATTTAGCTCAGTGGTTTCGCCACCTGCTGCCCAAGGACCCAAGTTCGATCCCCAGTACCAAATAAAAAAAAAAATTTACTGGTCGGGAAAATGAATTTTGAAATTCTTTCAGAAGAATTTTCTTTTGAAAACCATCATTCTCAGAGCTGGAGGTATAGCTCAGGGGTAGAACATTTGCTTCACCCAAAGTTCTCCTCAAACGGCTGCATACTTTGACAAAGAAAATCTATTTTTGCCTTCCAATCTACATTTATCACCTAAGTCAGGTAAATATACCTGGTTTACTTCTTTAACATTTTTATGCAGACAGTCTGTCATGCAGATGTGCAATCATTTGTACAATGGTTTATTCCTAACTATGCCTTAAACAGGACACATGAGTTTTTTCTATATAGCTCCTTAATAAATATGTAAGATAAATTTAAGCAAACATCTATTTTGTATTTTATAAACTATGAAGTAAGAAATGAACAGGGGCCAGGGATTTAGCTCAGTGGTTTAGCCGCCTGCTACGCAAGCACAAGGACCCGAGTTTGATAACCGGTACAAAAAAAAAAAAAGAAATGAACATTTTGTGGAGTTTATATTTTGCATACTCAAGGTGAGAAATAAGTTTTTTTAAAAACCTATAATATTTTATCCAAAAAAAAAAAAAAAAGAACTTGGGCTTCACATATGAGGCCCTGGGTTCCATTCTCAGGACCCTAAGTAAATAAATAATCCAAATGCTTATTCTCAGAACCAAAACAAACCCCTTGTTTGTTTGACCTGCTTAAACCCTTTCCTTGGCTCTCCCTTTTTTTTTTTTTTTGGTACCAGGGATCGAACTCAGGACCTTGCGCTTTTGAGGCGGGTGGTGGAACCAGTGAGCTAGATCCCCGGCCCTGGCTCTCTATCTTCTTGAGGATAAAGTACTGTCCTTGTCCACTTCTCTAGGGTCACATCCACGTAGCCCATTCACAAGCCACGAGGGCCAACAGATGCCCAGTGTGAAAGCAGACATCCTGTGTTTCATCTAAGTGTCAGAGACATAAAAAAAAACACACCTGCAATCTCAGCACTCTGGGAGGCTGGGTCAGGACAATCATAAGTTTGAGGCCAGACTGGGAAATTTAGCAAGACCCTATCTCAAAATAAATTCTTTTTCGGTACTGGAAATCAAACTCAGGACCTTGTGCGTGTGAGGCAGGCACGGCACCACTGAGCTAAATACCCAGCCCTAAAATAAAAATTTTTTAAAAAGGGCTGGAGATGCAGCTCAGGGCAAATGACTTGGGTCAATCCCTAGCACTGCAAATACAGAGGAAGTCAAAGATATAGATATAGATATAGATAATATAGATATGTCACATTATGGCATGAATTGCTCATATACCACCTAATAAAAAATATGTTACAGCATATGGATCATGTGCACGTATGGTTCAAATTAGGATTCACTCAGTTACAAGTAATGGAAAATAAATTCAAATAAATTCAAATTTAATAACAGGATTTATTTGGCAAACCTAACAAAGTCAAATAATAATGCATGCTTCAGGGTAGTTCAATCAGGGATTCTCCTCAAATGTTCTTCAGTAGTCTCATCTCTGACTTCCTATATAAACTGACTGTATCTTCAGATTGGCTTCCCCCAAAGGCACAAATTAGCTGCTAGGAAAAAGATTTTCATATACTTGTTTGCACACAGGGGGAAAGAACATTACAGTATTTCTCAAAACCAGTGAGTAAAAATCCCCAACATGACTAAATTACTATTGAACTTTCATTTGTGGCCAGAGGACTGGCAGATTTGGCTAATTTATACCTCATTTACCAGAGCAAATCACTGCATCAAGAGGGATAAGATTATTTGACTTGTCACACTCCACCTGTAGAGCTGTGGGTGTGGTCAGTCACAGAGAGAGGGGGTCGTTCCCAAAGGAAAATAGGAGTCTAGTTAGAATAGGCAAGTAATGAGCTGTAATATATAGTCCTTTTTTGGTTGGCAGACATATACCAGCTATTGTTAGTATTTGTGTTGAAATAATCTAGCATCAGGCTGGTCATAAAATTATTAGCAGTTCTGGGCTCTCTTAATGCAAACTAACATAATAGGAGAATTATTTCTCAAAAAACAGAAGTCCATGGGTAAGGCAGGCTTAGGATCGGTTTGATATGGTGGTTCAACAGTATCACTAAGAACCAGTTCTTGTTACATGAGTGTCACCCCAGCTACTCAGAGGCTAAGGCAGGAGGATCGAAAGTTCAAGGCCAGCTTGGGCAACTTAAAGACCCTGTCTCAAAATAAAATTTAAAAGGCTGAGGGCGTAGCTCAGTGGTAGATCTTATATAGCACGTACAAGGCCTTGGGTTAAATCTCCACAATGGAAAACAAAAAGGTTTTCTCCTTTCTCTGCTATAGTTGGCATTAACTTCACACTCAGGCTCATGACAGAGTAAATGGCTGCAGTTCTGGGCATCACATAGCCGAAAGAAAGAAGAGGAACGTCCCCTTGCTTTAGAACAAGGAAACATTTTTCCAGGGCTCCCCAGCAGACTTTCCTTCATCTACCTGGCCAACCCTACTGGACTTTTTCTCTTGGCTGTATCTCATGCTTACTCCCTTAGTGACCTCATCCAGTCTGCAGCTTCAAACATCACCTCCATACTCGTAAATCCCCGAATTCCATCTCTAGTCTGGATCCCCAGCCCATCTATCAAGTCGCCACTTAACATGAAGTCCAGCATGTCCACACTGTGCTCCAGGTCTTTTCCTTGCAACCTGATTCTTCATTCTTACTTAGCAAAGTAAACAATTCCATTTTCTCATTTCCTTAGTGCAAAACTTTAGTTTCTTCAGGTACAGTTACGCACCCCTATAATTTCAGCTATGTAGTAGGCTGGGGCAGGAGGATGTAAATTTGAGGCCAGCCTGGGCAACTTAATGAGACTTTGTCTCAAAAAAATAAAGGATTGGGGATGTAGTTCAGTGATTGAGTGCCCCTGTATCAAACACTCATGTGCATGCACACACACAAACATGCACACACACACTCACTCATGCATGCACACACACACACATGCATACATGCACAACAAAACCCTTGCTGTCATCCTGGACTCTACTCTTTCACATCACAATTTGATCCATCAGCAAAATCTCACCAGCTCTATCTTTGAAATATGATAGATCTGCCATCACAGAACTTGCTGCTGTACTGATATTCGTATCCCATCACCATCATCTCGTCCCTCAACTATTGCAATCACCTCCTGACTGATCTCTACACTTCCATTCCTACCCTCCTTTACTCTGTTATCATCACAACAGCCAGGATGAAAATGTGACATGGTAAAGTAGATCATTCCTCTTACCCACTAACAGCTACCCATCATTTTCAGAATACAAGGCAAAATGGGGCCAGGGATTTAGCTCAGTGGCACTGCACCTGCCTTGCAGGCACAAGGTCCTGAGTTGGATCCCTGGTACCAAAAAAAAAAAAAAAAAAAAAGGCAAAATGCTAACAGTACTTTCTCTGCTCCAGCCAACTTAGCTACCTGTTATTCCTTGACCACACCAAGTACATTCTAGTCAGGGCCTTTGCACTTGCTCCTCCAACTTGGGATGCTTTTCTATTTATGAAAACACAAAGTGTTTGCTCAGATATCACTTTTCCATCTCAGTCTCACTGATGCTTCCTGTCTCCCTCACATGCTTTGTTTTTCTTCTTGTTTTTCCCCACTATCTAATATACTATTGATTGATTCATTGATAGATCAATTGATTGTCTGTGTGTCTCCTCCTAATAGAACACAAGCTCTGAGGAGCCATGTCTGTTCTGTTCACTGATGCAGCCTCAATGCCTAGAGCAGCACCTCACACACAGAGGGTTTTCCATGATTGTAAAAAAGAACAGACTAACCATAGTGACCACTACAAAGAGAGATAGCCTCTGACTCTTAGATGACTTCCTGGTGCCCAGTAAAGGGCTGGCATGAGATAAGAAGTAG
This sequence comes from Heterocephalus glaber, assembly GCF_000247695.1. The sequence goes on along the minus strand of NW_004624859.1, from coordinate 1,900,338 downwards.
TAGAGGGCTGGAGATTTAGCTCAGTGGTACCTCGCCTGCCTCGAAAGTGCAAGGTCCAGAGTTCAATCCCCGTACTTAAAAAAAAAAAAAGTAGTAGAGTAAATGAATGTTCGTTGTCTTCATTGTCTTTACAAAGACTTGTGTCAGCCTATAATCCCAGCACTTGGGAGGCTGAGGCAGGAGGATCATCATTGTAAGACCAGCCTGGGCTATATCACAATTTTAAGGCCAGCCTATACTACGTAGTGAAATCATGCCTCAAAACAAAAAAAACAGAGCTGTGTGCCTGTCCTGTGTATCAGCGCTTTCTTGATTCTCATGTCTGCTTTTCTCTCATCCCTGAGATACTCTGATGAGGAGACACACATCTTCCTGCAGCACTCTCTCTATGTCACTTGATACCTGGGATCACTCCAAAACCCAGCCCCTTTTCCTGGAATGCTGGGGCTGAGACTCTACTTCAGCTAAGCCCTGAACATACATGTTGATTCCATTTCTAGATCACCTGTACTTTCCAACTAATTTTAGGGGTCTGACATCCTTATCAGTCTGATTTCCCTTTCAAGGACGAGATAATGCTTGACTTCACTGAGTCCTGAATGCTTAGCATAGGGCCCAGAACATTCTAGGTCTCTAGGTTTTAGACTGACCCTTTGCCTATTTCCACCAGTTCCCTGTAATTTTATAGTTCTCCTCTTTCTCCCCATACTTCCAGTGTACCCACCAAAATACCCAGTAAACTTATCAGTTTGCATGTCTTTATGTTATCTGATTAAAAGCATAGGCTTGAGCCAGGTGTCATGGCACAAACCTGTAATCCCAGCTCTGGGGAGACTGAGGCAAGAGGATCACCATGAGTTTGAGGTCATCCTGGGCTACACAGTGAGTTCAAAGTCAGCCTGAACTACAAAGTGAGACCCAGTTTCAAAAAACCAAACCAAACAAAAAAAGGATAGGCTCAGGAATTTGATGGCCTGAATCCTGCCTCTGTAACTTACTGCTTATGACTTTAGGCAACATATTTAACTTATCTAAGCACGTCTTCATTACAAAAACCAAAATCATAATGCTTCAGAAGGTGATGGTGAAGATGAAATTCAGTAGTATATACAAAGCCCTAGCACTTTGGCTCTCAGTATCTCAATGAACACTAGCAATGATAGTCCCTTCACACAGCAGAAACTACAATAATAATAATGACACAGCCATGAGTGTCCTGAGAGTCAAGGACTGCATCTCCAGTACCTAGCAGGAGGATCTAGACTTTATGAAGGACTCAAGGAGAGATAGGACCTGCAGAGCCAGTTGCAGCCACATTTTAAAGGGTTAAGTGTGGCTTTGACTCTTTGGAGAATGGAGAATAATCAGAGTTATGTAACACCGAAAGCTACGAGCAGATTAGAGGCGGCATTTATGAGCAGCAAAATGAGGACAGCCAGGGGAGCCACGTGGGGCTCTGTGAACAACTCGCTGAGTCTCATGATAACCGACATCGGTGATGAGGTCAAGATCTGCTTATGCGATGTCAGCCTTTCAGATGAGAGCAGAAAACTTCAGTCAAACATCTGGTTGTTTAGTCTGCCCAACATCAAAGACCTGGCTGTTCTGAAACTTTCAGAAGTTTAGTTTTCATCTGCATCTAAGGGGCCTGGTACACACAATCACTATGATTTTTGTCAGCTTTAGGCTTAGGTGTTTTTTTTTTTAAGTTATAAAAACATTTTTTTGTTACAATCTAAAAGGATTTTTTTAACAAAGAAAAATTAAAGTTCCTCAATTCTACCTCTCTCTAAAAAAAAAGACTTGCTTTTCCTTTATAAGTGTATAAAGTTTACATTGCTTACCCCACAGTAAACATGTTTGTGTCTTTTTCATTGTACTTACTGTTATATTTTAATGTAATTAATACTTTAAAATATAATTACTACATATTACCAACTGGGTATGCTAGAATCTATGGAATTTTAACATTCTGGGATTGTTGGAAATATTTGTGCCTCTAATGTTTTCATTAAAATGAATAACCTTTTGTTTACAGATATTTTTTCCTCTAAATAATTTCATGGCACTGCTAAATAACTTTATAGCACAGCTTGTTATAAGTCAAGGGATTTTTATAAGTCAATATAGATTTCTATACTCTAAAGGATTTTACTAATTTATACTGATAGTGATAGTGTATGAGTTCCTATAACAAATTTTTCACATAAGATTTCACCACAACTTTATCAACATTGATGTTATAATATCAGTGTTTTAATTTCTCTCCACTGAGCCAGTTTTAATGTAATATACATAATATTTATCCCCCTCCTTTCCCAAACTATCAATAAAGCGAGAACAAATGATCTTTTTAAAAGTATAAACTCTTAACCAAGGAGAATGTTTTTAAAAAGTTGTCAGTGAATGCATTTTTAGAATGGAGAAGTTATCAGAGTTAAGAAAGCTGAAGTGTATGCTGAAGAAGAGATTCCAGTGAGGAAACTCAGAATCTAGTAGAATAATAATAGAATATACCCTCCCCCCAAAAAGAAAGAGAAAGAAGTGAAAAGAAAAAAATAGGGTAGGGGCCAGGGATTTAGCTCAGTGGTTCCAGCCCCTGCCTCGCAAGTGCAAGGTCCCGAGTTCGATTCCCAATACAAAAGAAAAAGACAAAAAAAATACCATAAATATATGGTGTTTATTATTATAACATATATATATATATATACACATATATATGGTGTTTATTAGATGTCAGGCTTTGTTCTAAGCATTTTGCACATAAGTATTCAATCCACACAGCATCCTTTGAGGTAGATACTATTATTGTCACCAATTTATAAAGGCTAAGGCTGAAACATGAGGTTGAATACTTTGACCAAGTTCATGTAGCCGAATTTCAAGCCTAGGCTGAGTTCACTCCATTCCTCTAACCACTGTATTGAGTGCCTCTTGAGAAAAGCTCAGTAATCCCAGGCATGGAGTCTTGTGGGAGGGAGGAGCACAGTGTGGAAATGGGTTGAACTAAATCCCCAGAGCTATTGCATTTAAGAAACAACAGTAGAATGCTTTCCTTATTAAAAAAAAAAAAATGGAAATAAAAATTCTTAAAAGTTAAAACATGTCTAAAAAAATAAGGAGAGGGCCGGGGATTTAGCTCAGTGGTGCCATGCCTGCCTAGCAAGCTCAAAGTCCCAAGTTCAATGCCTGGCACACACACAAAAAAATCAGGACAGCTGGGCATGGTGTGCACACCTGTAATCCCAGCTGCTGGGGAAGCAGAAGCAGAAGGATGGCAAATCCAAGCCTAGCCTGGGAAATTTAGCAGTTTAGCAAGACCTGTCTCAAAAATTATTTTTAAAAAGAATTGAGGGGGCTGGGGATTTAGCTCAGTGGTGCCACTGCCTGCCCTGCAAGCACAAGGACCTGAGTTCCATCCCTGGTACCAAAAAAAAAAAAAAAGGATTGAGGACAGGGGCAGGGATGTAGCTCAGTGGCATCTCGCCTGCCTCGCAAGTACAAGGTCCTGAGTTCGATCCCAGGTACTGAAAAAAAAGGAGGAGAAGGAGTTGGGAATGTAGCTCAGTACAAAGACCCTGGGTTCAATTCCCAATAACACATACAGACACGCACCCTACACCCACACCCACACCCACACCCACCCACACCCACACCCACACCTACCCCCCCCCACACACACACTACATGAAATCAGTAGAAGGATGGGGAATTAAAATGTAAGAAGTCAAAAAATAAAATACAGGAAATCAAGCCTACTGTGGTGGTGCACACCTATAATTTCAGCACATGGGAGGCTGAGGCAAGAGGATCACAAGTTTGAGGCCAGCCTGGGCAATTTAGCAAGACCCTGTCTCAAAACAAAAATTATAATAAAGGGCTGGATGTAGCTCAGAGTGAAGGGCTTGAGTTCAATTTCCAGTTCAGGAAAAAAAAAATTGAATAAATTCCCTAGAAAGCGAATAAAAATATATAATTTAACAACAACAACAAAAATAAAAACAGCCAGATGTGGTGGTGCATCCCTGTAATCCCAGCACTTGAGAGGCTGAGGCAGGAGGATTGCCATGAGTTCAAGGCCAGCCTGGGCTCCATAGTGAACTCAAAGCCAGCCTGGACTGGATAGCCTGACCCTGTCTCCAAAAAAAGAGAGATAAGAAACTGGAATATTAACTCATTGGAGCCAATATCCAAACAATATGAATTACAAAAAGCAAAAGCAAAGGGACAAAAAAAAAAGAATATTAGAGAAAAAATAAACCTACCATGTCTGTAATCCCAGCACTCAGGAGGCAGAGGCAGGAGGATTGCTATAAATTTGAGGGTAGCCTGGGCTACACAGTGAATTCAAAGCCAGCTTAGAGTACATACTGAGACCATGTCTCAAACCACTACCCCACCCAAGAAAGAGAGAATATGTTTATCTTGTTTTTTTTATTTTAAAAGAAAGAATATATTTTTTAAATCCCCAGAACTGAGGGATACAAGTACCTGGTTTGGAAAGGCTTATCAAAAACCCAACACAATGAGTTAAAAATACACACACACGTTGTGTTAGCTTTGTGTCTCTATGACAAAATAAAGTGGTACCTCGGTTCATGAACTTAATTTGTTCTACAATTCTGGACAAGATGAACACATTTGTGTTTATGTGGGAAAGATGGCCCTGGTCATGTTCGCCACCCGATGCAGAGTTTGCAAACAAAAACAAAATGTGCCAAAAGCTTCTGTTTGCAAAGTAAATTGTTTACAAATAAAAGCGATTATGAATCAAGGCATCACTGGACCTGAGAATAATAATTTCAGGAGTAAAGATTCATTCTGGCTCGTGGTTTCAGAGGCTTCGGAGCATGGTCACAGGCTCCCTTGCATTATGCTGTGGTGAGACAGTGGCTCAGGACAGGGATTGTGTGGCAGAGCCAGCAGTTCTCTCCTGGCAGATAGGAGGCAGAAAGAGAGGCAAGGGGCTGGGGAGGAAGGGACTGGAGTCCTGGAACAGCCCCAAGGTCACACCTTATGATCCCCTCCCTGGGATCCCACCTCTTGTCTCTATCACCTCCCCACAATGCCATGGGCTCATCACTGAACTAACCCACTGATGAAGGTAAGCCTCAGAAGCCAAACAACAGCCACTGAGCCGATGGGAGGCTATATTGGATCCATAGCTTAGCATATACATCAGAGTGCATCCATAAGAACACTAAGAGATCAAGAAAATATGCCTACGCTTCTAGGGGAAACAATGGTATCAGACAAGGGACAGAGAAAGAAATAGAATAACATAAATCAATATAGCAGGATACAAAGACAAAACACAAAAAACAATAGCTTCCTGTACACCATTAATGAACCTACTGAGAAGGAAATTAAGGGGGAAAAGTACCATTCATAAGGACACCAAGAAAAATTAAATACATGGGCATTAACCTAAGGAAGTGAAAGACCTCTACAATGAAAACTACAGTACTCTGAAAAAAGAGATCAAAGAGAACATCAGAAAATGGAAAGATAAACTGGGTGTGGTGGCACACCCCTGTAATCCCAGCACTTGGGAGGTTGAGGCAGGAGGATTGCCACAAGTTCAAAGCCAGCCTGGACTACATAATGAGTTCAAGGCCAGCCTGAACTATCTAGGGAGACCTTGTCTTAAAAAAAAAAAAAGGCCAATTGAGATGAATAGTCACTTGACAGAAGAAGGAGTACAAATGGCCAATAAATACATGAAGAAATGCTCAATGTCGCTGGTCACTAAAGAAATGCAAATTGAAACAACGCTGAGATTCTATCTTACTCCAGAAAGACTGGCTATCATCAAGAAATCAAATAACAATTGCTGGAGAGGTTGCAGGGGAAAAGGAACCCTCCTACCTTTTGGGGGGAATGTAAGATAATACAACCACTGCGGAAATCAGTAGGGAGATTCCTCAAAAAACTAAAAATGGTTCCTTCCTAGAGAGCAGAGGCCATGGGTTCGCCACATGCTCCTTCTGCAGGTTGAGGGCATCCTGGCGTCCAACCTTGCCCTTGAGGTTCCTGTGTTGAGGAGCCTGCAGGCCTCGAATCTCTGGGACACTGGTTTTCTAGGGCTGCGTTGGAAACATGGCCTGTTGCTGGCTTCACAGACACAGTGGTCATAACTGCTCCACCCTCCAGCCGCTGTCCTCTGCTGATTTGTGGGGTCGCTGAATCTTGGTGAGCTCTGAGGCGTGTGCAGTGTGGCTGGCCTGCAGCACTCCACCCCCAGACTGGGGGTCCCCTCCTTCCCCACCCGCAGCCTGGGGGTCTCTCCCATCAGTGAGGTTGGTGCACACTTGGAAACTCGGATACCAAAACCCAGCCCAAGCCAGAGCTGAGCATGAGCTAGTAGTCAGGCTCTGAGGCTGCCCTGCTCTGCCCAGCCACACCAACAGTGCATTTTTCCAGGTTCCCCTGTGGATAGTCAGATGGAAGCTCTGTCAGACTTCTGTGGGCTGAGGCCGAAAAGCTAGTGGGAGTCATCATGGGGTCGGGAAAAATTAAGGTGGATCTGCATTGAGTCAGGTAGTCCCAGGAACCTCAGAGAATTACCTCTTGACCTCTTATGCAAATTGATTTAAAACAGTCTCAGTGTCCCCTAGACTCCGTTAGAACCAACTAAAGTCCATCAGCGTGTCCCTCTCTGTCCCCACTGTTAAAGCACCTGGCCCCACTCAGCACCATCCCCTCACAGGCCACTTTGTGCCTAACTTGTCCCCAAGGAACCCAACCCCACATACTGGACAGAGGGGAGGCCTGCAGAAAGGACAAGGGAGATGGCTTTGGCCCCAAAACTGCCCCAAACCCAGCAAAGGTTGTAAATACCAAGAAGGCATGACACTGCCACAGGGCCCTCAGGGAGTGGGCACCAAAACTGCCCAGGCAGGACCACTGCACTGTGACCCGTGTCTGTTTACATGCCCTGTACTGGGTCTAGGCTAAGATCTGTGTGGCAAAGTGTAAAAAGTGTATCTGATAGCCACAGTGGTTAGTTCAACATGTTTTGTATATATGATTTTTACAAATTATTCAAATTTGCCTTAAATTTTTTAAAAACCTAAAACTATAAATTCCATTTGACCCAGTTATTCCCTTTTTAGGTGTCTTCCTGAAAGACTTAAAGACAAAGGTGAGTACGGTTTCCCCACAGTAGCCTGCCCTGTGTCCTCTGGGGTGTACTTGTATCTTGCTTTTTCCTCTTTAATTAGGTCCAGGCTCTCTCTGCAGAGCTAGTTTCTCCCTCCCTCTTCACTTTTATTTTTTCAAATAAACTATGCTAACATTAAAAAAGACATCATATTACAGTGATACATGCACATCAATGTTAATAGCAGCACAATTCATAATAGTTAAATCTTGGAAGCAGCCTCTATGTCCATCAACAAATGGAAGGAGATGGCTACTAAGTGACTGGGGAAGATGGGTATGCTGGACCAAGGGAAAATTCACATCCACGGAGCTGGTGCAGGATTTCTTGTGCTGTTGAGAACAGCACACAACTTAAAACCTATGACTTAATCACATCTGAAAGCTAATATTTTTATTCAGCATTGCCCTTTGGTAACCGAAACCACAGAAAGCAAAATCCCAGATTGGGGTGAGGGCCACTGGATTATCTTTTTTATTCTTATTGGTTTATTTTTCATTTGATCTTTCGCTTTTTTTTTTTTGGTACCAGGGTTCAAACTCAGGACATTGAACTTGCGAGGCAGGTGGCAGAACCACTGAGCTAAATCCCCGGCCCTTGGTTTTTTCTTTCTCTCTTTTTCCATGTTACAGTTTTAATGTGAATAAGTACCAGAAGAAAGAGCTAAAGAATTTAGTAGGGGGGGTTGGGGTTGGGGTAGGTGAGGAATCAGTGTTTCATAAGTTTTATAGTATTATCTGATTGTTTAAATCATGTGAATATATTACTTTGATTCTTTAACTTTATTTTTAAATTTTTATTTTTTTTAGTCCATGTTTGCAGTACAAAATTATTACATTCATCATGGGGAGTTGGTACATGTACATAACAAATCTTAATTCTTTCCACATACCTTCTCCTTGCCCCAATTCTTTTACTATAACTTTTAAATGGTAGACCATTCTCATTTCAGTTTCCCTAACTAAAGGTTTTTACTGTGTGTTTATACACTGACCATATATTGCTTAGCAAACATTTACATATCTGTTCAGTAAGGTCTTGCCCAGCACAGGAGATAAATAAATGAGCAAAGGTAAATTTTACCTTTAATTAATTCACAGTAGCAGTGGGAGGGAAAGATAAGTAGCCAAGTAGTTACTAAACAGATGACAGGGCATGGTGGTGCGGGCCTGTAACCCCAGCACTCTGCGTTCTGAAGCAGGAAGATCACAAGTTTGAGCCCGACCTGGGAAATTTAGCAATTTAGAGGCTCCTGTCTCTAAATGAATAAATAAATAAATAAACAAATCCCAAGTGCTGTGGCAGATAAACATAGAGAGTGCTGTGGCAGTGGAAAGGAGGGTGTGTCTGGCTTTGCCCTGGGAGAGGAGGATCTGTGCTGCAGCTTACAGGAAGATAAGCTTCACTTCGCTTCCTAAACTCCTCTGAGGAATGGTTTCTAGGCAAACTGACTTGATGTGAAAAGGCTTGGAAGTGTCAGCAAGTTTCCTTTGTCAAGTTTGGTCAGACTAGAAGGTAAGATATGTGTTATGTAGGATCTGTCTCATCCTTTATTCAGTTTTACTGTGGCCTTATATGTACATTTTGTTTATTTACTCACTTTTTTTTTTTTTGGTACCGGGGATCGAATTCAGGGCCTTGCGCTTTCGAGGCAGGTGGTGGATCCACTGAGCTAAATCCCCAGCCAAAATTACTCACTTATTTTTGAGATAGCATCATGCTACATTGTCCAGACTGACCTCAAAATACAAAGTCTCACTTTATATAGTTCAGGCTAGCCTTAAACTCACAGCAATCCCCCTGCCTCAGCCTCCGAAGGGCTAGGCTTACAGGTGTACACCACCACACCCAGCCGGCCTCAAGCGATCCTCCCACCTTAGTCTTTGGAGTAGCTGGGACTACAGGTGTGCGCCACTACCCCTGGCTTTCATAGACATTTTAAAATCTTGGGATAGTCAGGTATAGTGGTGCATGCCTATAATCCCATAACTTGGGAGGCTAAGGCAAGAGGATCACTGTGAGTTCAAAGCCAGCCTGAATTACATAGTGAGGCCCTTTCTCAAAAAATACATATGTATTTTTATATAATGTTTTTGCTACATTGCTAAATTGCCCAGGCTGGGCTGCCCAGCCTTCTAGAATGCTAGGATTTGAGGTGTGTGCCACCATGCCTTGCTATATCAAAATTTTATTATTCTGCACAAGCCAAGGACCCAAGTTTGATCCCCGGTACCAAAAAAAAAAAAATTTTATTATTTATGCTAGGGATTTAGCTCAATGGTTCCACTGCCTGCCTCACAAGCACAAGGTCCCGAGTTCAATCCATGATACAAAAAAAAATTATTATTCATTTATTTTTGATTTTTTTGAGGCAAGTTCTCACTATGTAGTTCAGGCTAGTCTTGAACTCACTATGTAGTCCAAACAGGCCTCAAACTCAGTGATCTTCCTGCCTCAGCCTCACAAGGGCTGGGATTACCAGCACATGCCACCTCACCTGGCTCAGAATATAAAATTTTTAAAAAGTGTTGGCAATGTAGCTCAGTATAAGGGCTCTGGATCCAATCCTCAGTACCACAAAAGAAAAAATAAAAATCTTGAGATGTGTCTGATCGTAAAATGCAGCTGGGGTCCTGACTTTGAGGCAGAAATAATGGAAGCCATTGTAGGTGGTCCAGTGCCACAAATACGAAGAGGAGGAAAACGCTAAAGTATTCCATGTCTTGTGCTAAGTGTGTACTCCAGTAACCTTACTGTGTCCAGTTTTCCCTGTGGGGATATTGAGTTACAGACAGTTCCTCACTTTCCAAATTATGAAAATGAGTCTTTTTTTTCTATTTTTGATGTTTTATTTCCATGATTCTGTACCTGATAAGTGAAAAGAATTTTCCATTTAACTCTCAAGAGAGTTGACTTCTTTGACACATAATTTAAAGTGCTTCATACTTTTATTTCTAAAGGAAATATATTTAAAATGTTTCATTCAAAGATCTGAAGAAGAGATTCAATTAATCAGCGAGATGTGTGGGCAGAAAATTCTTTTCCCATCCATAGCTAAGAAAATGTAGAAGGGTATTCATACATCACAGGAAACTCTCTCTGGGAAATGTACATTAGGCTATGATTAATTCTTTCTTTCTTTTTTTTTTGTACCAGGGGTTGAACTCGGGACCCTGTGCTTGTGAGGCAGGCATCAGAACCACTGAGCTAAATCCCCGGCCCCTGATTAATTCTTTCTTTTTTCTGGTACTGGAGATTGAACTCAGGACCTTGCGGTTGTGAGACAAGCTTGGTGCCACTGAGCTAAGTCCCCAGCCCTAGGTTATGATTAGTTCTGAGAGTGGCCTTCTTTAAAAGTTCCACATGAATTCCTTCTGGGCTCTGGGACTACTAAAAGAATTTACTAAATTTACTAAAACAATTCATCAGAGAATGACTGGGATCGATGTCCCTCAGTGACATGAACAGGAAGGTACTGGGTCTGACACTGGCCGTGCACAGTTTGGATGTGTAGGCTCACCTTGCTCTAGAAGCAGCTCCCCACCCAGCTGACAGCACCCCCAAACTGGCTGTGCTTCTGAGGCAGGTAAGTGCCTAGCTCGGTTTCTCAGCACGGGCATGGTCTCACACGGCATGATATTATAAACTGGTTCATTCCCCCGCTACTGTGTCCCAATTCTGTTCCCTGGATCCAGAGGCTTTTTATTTTCCTTTTCTCTGATTCTTTTTAGAGCTGGGCCCATCTTTCCTTATAGCCCTATAACCCTCTGGGTGTTTCAGTTCATCTCCATTTCTTCTGTGGCTGCAGCTGTCTTGTTCCCAGGGAGGCACTTTGCCCTTCTTTCTGCCTTCAGGGTCCACTGCTTGGGCTGACAGTCTGTGTCCCTGTCAGGACCTCCCATCTGCAATCTGTAGAGAGCAGCTTCTCTTTCAGATGGTGAGCATGAATGAACGCCCTCCCTCAGACACCCTGAGGTCTTAACTTTTAGATCAATCTCTCTCTCTTCTTTGAAAATGAGTCCTTTATCCGAGACTCTCAAAGTAAAAAGCAGGCAATATTTAATCATCTTTCAAAATATTATGTCCTACAGGAAACAGACACTAGCCACGCAGATTGGCACTCGTCCTTTGTTCCTCCTCGGTTCCCTTTTCTCCATGCCCATGGCCACAGTGCAACGCAGCCTCCCTGTGGGACCATGGCTCCTTCTCTCTGGCTCCAGTCTGTCAGCGCTTGTCTAGCATCCACAAGGGCCTGAGTCCAGTTCCCAGTCCTGTAAAAGCAAAAACAAAACTAAGGAAGAGAAAAAACAAAAACACTTAACAACTCCTGCAGTTGGATGAAGCCTGGACTGTCATCATCACGCATCACCCTTTGTTACCTGGCCAAAACGACCTTTCTAGCACCCACCTATCATTCTTCTCATCTACTCTCTCCACTTCTCAACATGTACACAATGTTCTTTCTCTATAAATTTTAGCTTCCCTGAATATTGTTCTTAGAACACAGTGAACCTTCAGGAAGTCATCAAATGTTTGCTTATGTTTTTCTCTCTTATACCCTTTGGCCCACAGTCTTCTTCCTTAAAGACCCAGTTAAAATGTACTTGCTTTTTTTTTTTTTTTTTTTGAGACAGGATCTCTCCAGGTAGGTAGTCCAGGCTGGCCTCAAACTCAAAGTGGTCTTTCTGCCTCAGCCTCCATTGTGCCTGGCTAAATGTACCTGCTTATTGTTAAAAGCATAATGTCTTGTCCAACCAGGTTCCATCCAGACTTACTAAATGTGTGACATTGAGCAAGTTACAGAATCTCTTGCTTTTAGTTTCCTCCTTTATAAAATGTGGTAAACAATAGTGCCTCCTTTATAGTATTGTTGAGACATAAATTAATACACATAAAACACAGTGAGGTGTAGTGAAGCATGCCTGTAATCCCAGTACTACGGAGGCTGAGGCAGGAGGATCGGTATGAGTTTGCGGCCAGCCTGGACTACATAATGAGTTCAAGGTCAGCCTGAACTACACAGCGAGACCTTGTCTCAAAAACAACAACAAAAGAAAGAAAGAGAGAGAGAGAAAGAGAAGGAGAGAGAGAAAGAATAATATTAGCATGTAGTGTGGTGGCACACCCCTATAATCTCAGCACTGAGGAGGTTGAGGCAGGAGTATCAGTGGCCGATCAATCCTCTGACTGCCTAGAAAAGGGGACTGAGAGCTAAAAAAAGACAACAGAGACTCATAATTTCCAGAATGGGGTGGGGGTCAGTGCCTCAGTGGACAGAAGACAAAGACACTCCAAGCTTGCCACTATTTGTTGGGTTGGTTCATAGAGAGCCTCAGATGTCTCAGAGGGCAGCAATAATCCCGAGTTCATGAGAATCTTATACTGATGTAATCTTGCCCTTGAACATCACATCATGGAACCACTGAGGCCTCAGAACAGCTCCCAACAAGGAAGACACCCTGGGTTACAGGGAGGTCAGCCTGGATGAGACTTGGTTTCAAAAAACAAACAAACAAAAATCCACATGGAAATGCAGTGTTTTCTTGCCCTTTTGTTTTACTGGTACACAAGTAACATGACAGTGGTCTGTGGATCAATGTTAGGAAACTACAAATATAGACTTGCATTATATAGACTCAAATATAGACTCAAGCCACCTCCTCCTCCTCCAAAAAAAAAAGCAATAAAGAATAATAAGAAATAGATAACATGTCCTGCTTTTTGAGCTTTTCTCATTTCCCCAAGGAAAATTGATGATTTCTACTACAATGCATTCATGTTATGTTCATTTACTTTCAGGTCTTCACTTTACACAGTTTCTGACAGAATGTGTTAAAAAAAATTTTGTTGTTGTTGTTTGTTTTTTGAGTCAGGGTCTCACTTTGTAGTGCAGGCTGGTCTTGAACTCACTATGCAGCCCAGGCCTCAGCTTCCTGTGCGCTGGAACTACAGGCCTGTACTACCACATTCGGCTCAAAAATTATTTTTTTAAAGTCATATTCATGTTTGAAGTCTTTTAAAATACAGTTTTAGACTCATCAGACATGGATTCAATTTCTATATCAGCCACTTACTAATGACATGTTCTTGGACAAGTACCAAAACCTGTTGGCACCTAGAGCTTCGGTTGCTATACCTATAAAAAGAGGAATAATAGCATTTATCTGATTGAAGATGTAGGTGACAATTTCACATTCAATTTTCCCACAGTCAGCAGATAAAGCCTAAAACACCTGGCCAAGCACACAAATCTCCCCACAAGGCAGCCCTCAGGCCTCTCCAGCCTCATCTTCCATATCCTCTCTTATACTGGCTACATCAATAATTTTGAAATGAAATTTCCTAAACCTTACAGGCTTCACAGTCTTTGCACATACTACTTATTCTGTCTGAAGTGCCCTTCCTTTTACTTCTGTGACTCAGCTCTTGTTCATCCTTCAAAACTCATTACAATATTTATTGTGTGCTTAATTAGATTGTCTGTCTTCCTGTGGTCATTCAACAGATGTGCGGATGTCCTGTGAAGTAGCCTAACCTTCTTTACCTGCAGTCTCCACTGGAAGTAAAAGTCAGCGCTACTGGACCAGGGATTTAGCTCAGTGGTTGCACCGCCTGCCCCACAAGGGCCAGGACCTGAGTTCAATCCCCAGTACAAACAAACTAACAAAAAGTCAGCACTACCAAGGCCCTCAGAGTTCACCTAAACTTCCCCAGGCCCACACTGGTGAAATGTTCTAGGGAGGAGACTGATCCAGGTTCACAGAGTATCTGTATCCACTGCCATGTAACAAAACACCCCAAGCTTAGTGGCCTAGACCAAAATCATTTCATTATTTAATACAAGTCTATATTTGTAGTTTCCTAACATTGATCCACAGACTACTGTAATGTTACATGTGTACCAGTAAAACAAAAGGGCAAGAAAACACTGCATTTCCATGTGGATTTTTGTTTGTTTTTTGAAACCAAGTCTCACTCTTGCTCTGAGTTTAAGGCCAGCCTGAACTCAGAGCAGGGTAATCCTCTTGACTCAGCCTCCCAAGTGCTGGGATTACAGGCATGCATCACCAGGCCCAGTGCATTTAATTATTTCTCACAATTTTACAGGTTGGGAAATTAGTCAAGGCAAGTCACCTGTGCTCCCATCAGGCCAACTAGGGCTGCTTGGCGGTGTATACCTGGCTTCACTCACAGGCCTTGAGCCTTGGAGAAGGGGCTGGAAAGTGGCTTCATCTGGGTCCCTCTCTTGGTAGGCAGTCAGACAGGACTGGACCCTTGAGGGAGTCAGTGCAGAGGATGAGAACACATTGGAACTGTGGCTGGAGGTGCATCTGAAGAAGATTAAAGTCACAATGGCCAGATTTGCATGCTTCCCTAGGTAATAAACAGAAGCCTGAGATAATTGGTACCACCCTTTTGGGATTTCTCCTATAAATAAACCATTATGTCTTAGGGGCATTCGAATTTGGTGCATATATATTTAGGATTGTCATCTCTTCCTCTTGCATTGTGCCCTTCACAAGGGTGCAGTGACCATCTTTGTCTCTTAATTAGTTTTGGTTTGAAATCTACTTTGTCTGCAAATAAGATTGCTACTCCTGCTTTTTTCTGGGTTCCTGTGGCGTGGA
>NW_004624859.1:1833683-1876186 GCF_000247695.1 Heterocephalus glaber | reverse complement strand
GTGAAATAAATAGGACACACATGTGTAAATACCGAATAGTTTCTCTAGTGTGAGAAACTGAAAGTGTAAATAAGGACTAAAAGGTATAGTAGATATGTGAAATAGGAAGAAAAGGGGCAAAGGGGAAGGGGAAGTGGGAGGGGTAGGGGAAAGTAAAGAAGGGGATGGAATTAATATGAAAAAATGGAAACAAAGTCTTTGTAAAAAGGGAGGACAGGGGAAGGGGGAAAAAAATAAGAACTAAGAGAGATTATGTAAAGGTGCAAATTTCCAATGATGAATGTCATAATATTATATACCTAAAATGTACCAATAAAATAAAATTTTTAAAAAAGATGGTATGCACTACTGGAAAAAAAAGCTGAGAAATATTAAAATATATTTGTTTTAAAAATATTAAGCCTATTACAAAAATTAAGCCTATTACATATTAACATAAATAATGGAGGGGTTTTTTTCCTTAGGTTTTTTTTTTTGGTACCAGGGATCAAACTCAGGACCTTTCTCTTGTGAGGCAGGCAGTGGAACCACTGATCTAAATCCCCAGCCCTTTTCTTGGTGTTTTTGAGACAGGGTCTTGGTATGTAGCCCAGTCTGGCCTCGAACTTGTTATGATCCCTGCCTCAGCCTCCCAATTGCTGGGATTATAGACATGAGCCACCACCCTCAGCCAAATAATTTTTTTTTTTAAACTTGTATTTTTTCAGCTGGGGATTTAGCTCAGTGGTTCCACTGCCTGCCTCGAAAGTGCAAGGTCCCAAGTTCGATCCCCCGTACCAAAAAAAAAAACCCCTATATTTTCCAATACAAAAAGTTATACAGTTTTTCAGTACATCTTTCCTATCCTGCTGAATAGAAGATACTAGAATCTAGTTTCTTGTAATCTGCTTCCACATTAAATTTCCTACAATAATTTTGTTTGCCATTTTCAATTTTAAATTATGTTCATAATTAGGTCACACTTTTTGGTCTATAGGGTACCTCCAGCGCACTCTTCTCCAAAACCAGGTTAGGAAGAAAGAGCACTACATAGCTAATTCCTTAGATGTGAGCGTAGATGCCGAAAAGCATTCACCAAAGGCCTCCCTCCATTCCCCTGTTTTACGAGGGAGGGAGGAATGTCAGGATGAAAAAACAGGCTTTTCTACAACCTAGTAAAAGTAACTGTTACATGATTCAAATTCTTGCCTTACCCCTGAATACCATGTGACAAGGGGCACTTTGAAGCCATGTTTTTTGTTTGTTTGTTTAAATTCTTCCTCTCCTTTTTCTTCTCTTCCTCCTCCTTCTCTTTCTTCTCCTCCTCCTCCTTCTTTTCTATGCCATGTTTCTCTTCTTTTTCTTTTATTCTTCTTTTGAGACAGCATTTCACTGTGTTGCTCAGGCTGGCCTTGAACTCCTGAGCTCCTGACTTGTGCACCTCAGCCTCCTGGGCAGCTGGGATGACCTGCATGTGCCACCTTGGCCTGTCCAGGACCACAGCTCTCCTCCTGTAACACAAGATTATCAGTATGTACCTTCACTCTTACGTTTCTGGTTCAGGCTAATAAATGGCATTTATGATTATATATACTAAAACTTATATGCCTATGTGATTAGAAGTAGATATGAGACAATAATAGAACGTATTTATGTTTTACTATTACATTATATTCCACTTGAGGGAAATCAGGGATAGCTTTATGAAGAAAGAGGTATGTAACAGAACACATGGCAATAGGTCAGGGATGGAAAAGTGCAGTGAAAATGAAAATGAAAATGAAAGCATGGCAGTAGTGTGACGTGGCTGGGGCATGTGGATGACTGATCAGAGTTGAGTCACGGGGAAGGTAAGGATAGAACCAAATGACATAAGGCCTTAACGACACACTGGATTTCACAAGTCCATGAATGCTCTCTGATCCACCCCCCTCACACCTTTTTTTGTTTTGAGATAGGGTCTTACTATGTAATTCAGGCTGGACTTGAACTCACTATGTAGCCCAGGCTGGCCTCAAACTCATACAGATCCTCCTGCCTCAGCCTCTCTAATGTTGGGATTACAGTGTGCACCACCAGGCTCAGCTTGATCCCATTGTTGATGGTAGTAGTGTGAAGAATAAATTGATAGTTCAGAGACAAGGGCATCATTAGAAAGCTGTTGGAATTGTGTGAAGGAGACAAGGTAAATAGCAATGCAGGGGAAAGAGACAAATACCTGAAGTTTTCCTTCTAAAGGATCCAATGATGTCATTGTTCCAGGCTAGAGAATTAACCAATGATTGTTGGGGACATGTGGAGGACTCTACTACAAACAGGGCCTTAAGGATACATCTATTTAGTGGACACCACCACACCTGGCAAATGATATATTAACCAGTCACACAAAAATAAATCAGTGAAGAAATATGTTAGAACTCATCTGTCAATAAAATGAGCTACTTCCTGCCACATTAGATAATAGTTTTGAAATTCTGAAGGAATTTTTCGTGTAATTCCCAATATAATAGTACAGATATCACCTACTTCTAAGTTTAATATGCATTACTTTTTCCCATAATTTTCTCACATAAATTAATTTTAAAAAACAATAAGCAAACTGTGTATTGTGGTACATCTCTGTAATTAGAGCACTGTGAGGCTAAGGCAAAGGAGCACAAGTTCAGGCCCAGTGTAGGCAACTTAGTGAGACCCTATCTCAAAATTCTAAAAAATTATAAAAGGAAGGGGCTGGGGATTTAGCTCAGTGGTTTTGCTGCCTGCTGCACAAGTGCAAGGACCCGAGTTCGATCCCCGGTACCAAAAAAAAAAAAAAAGAATTTCCTAGACCAGCATAAACACCTGTAAAAAAGAAGTGGGAAAAAAAATTATAAAAGGAGACTAAAAAAAAACCAATATAAAGTAACAATGAATTGAAGAGCCTGTTCTTTGATAGAATAAACAAAATAGAAAAGTACTTAGCCAAATTCACCGAAATAAGTAAAGAATAGACCTATATCAATGCAACTAGAAATGAAAAAGAAAGGCCTGGCACGGTGACACATGTCTATAATTCTAGCACTCGGGGAAGCTGAGGCAGGAGGATTGCTGTGAGTTCGAGGCCAGCCTGGGCTACACAATGAGTTCAAATCCAGGCTGAACTGCATAGCAAGACCTTGTCTCAACAAACGAAAAAAAAAAAAAAAAAGAAAGAAATTAAAACGGAGGAATCACAACAGACACCACTCAAATCCATATTATTAGTTACTATTATAAAAACTCATACCCCTACAAATTAGAGAATCTAGAAGAAATGGACAGATTCCTAGACACATGAATTACCAAAATTGAACCAAAAAGATATTAAAAACCCTGAACAGCCCAATAACAGGAAATGAAAGTGAGGCAGTAATAAAAAAACCTAACAACTAAGAAAAGCCCAGGACCCAGTGGATTCTCTGGACCCAGTGAATTCTACAGGAACTTCAGGGAAGATCTAATGCCATATTTTTCAAACTCTAATAAAATTGAAAGGGAAGGTATACTTCCAAACTCATTCTGGAAGCTAGCATTACCTTGATTCCATAACCAGACAAGGACCCAATTAAAAAAGAAAATCACAGGGCCAGGGATTTAGCTCAGTGGTTCCACCACCTGCCTCAAAAGTGCAAGGTCCTTAGTTTGATTCCTGGTACCAACAACAACAAAAAAAGAAAATCACAGGCCCATCTCTTGTATGAATATTGATGCAAAAATCCTCAACAAAATACTGGCAAACAGAATGTAACACATCATCAAAAGATCATACATCATGACCAAGTAGGCTTCATCCCAGGGATGCAAGGATGGTTCAGCATACACAAGTCAGTAAATGTAATACACCACATAAACAGAACCAAGGACAAACATCACAAGATCATCTCAACAGATGCAGAAAAAGCCTTTGACAAAACCCAACATTCATTCATGTTTAAAACCCGGAAGAAAATAGGTACAGAAGGATCTTATTTCTGAAGCATGACCACTTGGGGATCTCCGTACAGCCCACCGACCACACCGAGTAGGAGCAAAATCAGTTTTATTGCCTGCGGCTTCAAAGAATTCAAATCACCTTGAAAGTGTCAAACAAGTTTACTCTCATTTTTATACCTTTATGTTTCTATGGGAGAGGGAAACAGCAACCTTAATCACTGGGGAAACAGCTATCAATCTAAACAATTACATAAGCACAGGGGCAATAAAAGGGGAAGCAGGAGGTTTGGCAGGGCTTTCTAGATAGCCTTGCTCTAGTGAGTTTGCATTACAGTAGTGACTATAGTTACAATATATCTTTTTCAGCAAGCCTAGTTACACAGCTAACCCACAGTTGCCCATTTTTATACCCAGAGATAGTTTTCACCCTCATCTCAAACTGATAAAAGCCTTTTATGACAAATCTACTGCCAACATCATATTAAATAGAGAAAAGCTGAAAGTTTTCTCTAAAATCAGGAACAAGACATGTCCATTATCATTATCCCCGTTCAATGTAGTACTCAAAACAATGCACAGCAATCAGGAAAGAAAAAGAAATAAGAGATGCATACAACAAAGGAAGCCAAACTATCATTATTTGAATATGATATGATCCTTTACATAGAAAACCAAAACATTCCACCGAAAGAGTCCTAGGCCTGGTGTGGTGCTGCAGTCCTGTAATCCCAGCACTCAGGAGGCTGAGGGAGGAGGATTGTCATGAGTTTTTCTATATAGGCCACCATGGGCTATATAGTGTTAAGGTCAGTTTGAACTACACAGTAAGACCCATATCTCAACAACAACAACAAAATAATGATAAATACTTTCAGAGCTAATAACCAAATTCAGCAATGCAGCAGGATACAAAATCAATACACAAAAATCAAAAGTGTTCCTGTACACCAATAATAAACCCATGAGAAAGACATTAGGAAAACAATACCATTCACAATAACCTCAAGAAAAATTAAATACTTGGGATTTACCTACCAAGGAAGTGAAAGACAATGACAACTATAGTACTCTGAAAAAAGAAGAGATTGAAGAAGACATTAGAAAATGGAAAGATATCCCCTGTTCCTGGTTAGACAGAACCAATACTATATTGTCAAAATGGCCATTCTACCAAAACTGATATATAGATTTACTGCAGTGCCAATCAGCATTCCTAACAGAATTAGAAAAAACAATCCTAATATTTTTATGGAACCGGATGAGATCCAGAATAGCAAAAGCAATCCTGGTTAACAAGAGCAAAGCAGGAGGCATCACAATCCCAGACCTCAAGTTGCTACAGTGACTGAAAAAAAAAAGCATGGCACTGGTACAAAAACTCATTCAAGACCCCTCCTGTCTCTCAGGAGCTATTCCTATTCCCTAAAAAATGTCCTACTCTAACAACAACAAAAAAATCAGACATGATGATCAATGGAGCAGAATAGAGGATGTGGAAACAACCCCAGCCACATTAAATCATCTGATCTTTGGCAAGGGACCAAAAACATACACTAGAAGAAAGATAGCCTCTTTAACAAATGGTCCTGGGAAAATCACACCTGTAGAAGATTGAATCTAGACCCATAAGTATTACCATGTACTAAAATAAAATCAGAGCTGGGTGTGATGGCATACGCCTGTAATCCCAGCACTCAGGAGGCTAAAGCAAGAGGATAGCCAAGAGTTCAAGGCCAGCCTGGGCTACATAGGGAAACCCTGTCTCAGAAAACAAAACAAAAAATAAGTAAGATAAAGATAGGTAAAGTCTTGAAGACATAATATAAGTGAAGACTTTTTTATTTATTTATTTATTTAGGTACCAGGGATCGAACTCGGGTCCTTGCACTTTCGAGGCAGGTGGCAGAACCACTGAGCTAAATCCCTGGCCCCGATTTTTGATTTTTTGAGACTCACTATGTAACCCAGGCTGGCCTTGAACTCATGGCAATCCTCCTGCCTCAGTGTCCTGAGTGCTGAGATTTCAGGTGTGTGCCAGCATGCCTGGCTCTAAGGTAAGAAGATTTTAAACAGAACTCCAACTGCACAAGAAATAACATCAAGAATCAACAAATGAGTTATGCCAAATTAAACAGCTTTTGCACAGCAAAGGAAACAACCAATAGAGTGAAAAGATAACTGACACCATGGGGAAAATTTTGGACACAGGACTAATTTCTAGAATTTATAGAAAAAATTCAGAAAATGGGGCACCGAAATAAAAAAAATAAAAAATGGAATGGAAATGAACAGTCATTTCTCAGAAGACGTACAAATGGCCAATAAATACATGTGAAAACGTGCAACTTCTCAGGCCATCAGGAAATGCAAATTAAAACAAAACTGAGATTCCATCCTACTCCAGAAACAATGGCCATCATCAAGAAATCAAAAAATAGGGCTGGGGATTTAGCTCAGTGGTTCCACCTCCTGCCTCACAAGTGCAAGGTCCTGAGTTCAATCCCCAGTGCCAAAAAAAAAAAAGAAAGAAAGAAAGAGAGAAAAAAGAAATCAAAACATAATAAATGTTGGAGAGGCTATAAGGTAGAAGGAACCCTTCTACATTGTTGGTGAGAATGTAAACTGGTACAACCACTATGGAAATCAGTATGGAGATTTCTAAAAACTAAAGGGCAGGGGATTTAGCTGGGCCAGGGATTTTTTTAGCTCAGTGGTTTCACTGCCTGCTGCGCAAGTGCAAGGACCCGAGTTCAATCCCCAGTACCAAAAGACAAAACCAAACAAACAAAAAAAACCCTAAAACTAAAAATTCCATTTGACCTGGCCATTTTTCTTTTAGGTATCTTTTCAAAAGAACTAAAGACATCATGCTACAGCAATATATGCATACCCATATTTATAGTAGCACAATATATAACAGTTAAATCTTGGAAGCAGCCTATACGTTCATCAACAGATGAATGGAACTGTGACCTTTCATTGTCTATTTCTAGGATGTTTTTTAGAATTGTTTGGAGTGCTTCTTTGGTATTCATGAAGTTTCTCAGGTGTTCTTTGTCATGGAAGTATCTTATTTCCCCATCAATTTTGAAAGATAGTTTTGAGGATACATCAGTCTAGGTTGGAGTTTATTTTCTTTTAGGGCTTGAAATACTTCACTCCAGGCTCTCCTTGACTTGAGGGTTTGTGTTGAAAAGTCTCCTGTGATTCTGATGGGCTCTCCTTTGTATTTGATTTGTTTCTTTTCTCTAACTGCTTGTAGTATTTTGTTCTTCTTTTGGGATTCCGGGATCTTGATTATTATATTTCTAGGTGTAGATGTTTTTTGATCATTGCTAGTTGGAGTCCTATATGCCTCATCTGTATGTCAAATTCTTTTGCTCTGTTTGGAAAGTTTTCTGTCATTAATTCTGTGAACAATTTTTTTATGTCACTTGTACTTTCTCCTTTTTCATGGACTATCAGTCTTATATTATTTTTCTTTGCATCATCTAGGAGCTGTTGGATCAATTTCTCATGGTCCCTTACTTTTTTTTTTTTTTTGGTGCCGGGGATCAAACTCAGGACCTTGCTCTTGCAAGGCAGGCGGTGGAACCACTGCACTAAATCCCCAGCAAAGAGAAAGCTATCTCTAGTTTTGAGTCTCTTGGGGTTTTTTGTTTGTTTTTTTGGTACTGGGGATCGAACTCAGGTCCTTGTGCTTTCAAGGCAGGCAGTGGAACCACTGAGCTAAATCCCCAGCGCCTTGATTACCAGATTTTTCCACCTCGTTTCCCCCAGAATTTGCCTTTGGTGAGCTGAAAGTCCGGGTTTGCACCTTGCTTAAGTATCTTCTCATTTCTATTTTTGTCGTTTGTACTGTTTTTGGTTTAATTCCTGGGTTGATACTTCAATATTGTTTATTGTAAGTAACTTTGTTGCTTGCATTTAGCACCCTTATGGAATGACTGCTTCTCAGAGGTGTCTTCCAGATATAGCTGGTCTTTGGGTTTTGAGTCTCTAATGACTCTAAGGCATTCTTATTTTCAGTATACCAGGAAGGACAACTGATTAGATCAATCACAATACCTTAGCCCAAGTGATACAATCAGCAACAACAATAGCATCAAGCAGAGCTTAGAAAATGGCAATTTGTGTTAGTTATTAATCTATCACCTTTAACTGTGTGAATTAAATCAAAATCAAGGACCAGCCCAAAATATGTTTATAATGAATAAACTCTTCAATATAGCAACTTTACCCTTCGGGATGGAGACTTACAAGTTGGGGAGGGAGGGATAGGTAGAAAGATAGGGAAAGGTTAGCAGTGAGGCCTGAGGACACAGGAAGATCACGCAAACTCTAGGAAACTGTGGAAGACAAGAGGAAAAGACAGAATGAAAGAACAAAGACAAGAACAGAACAACTTAACAGCAATAGGGAAGCTAGAAACTGTATTTGCTTTCCTTTAAAACTAATGACAATTGAGAGAAGAAAAAAGAGAAAAGATAAAAAAAAGAAAGAAAAAAATGCAAATTAGGACAGGAATAGGAACAAAATGGGAGAGAGATGAAGAATGAGGTGGGAGAGAAAGAGCAAGAGAGTGAGAGGTAGAGAGAGAAAGAAAAGGAGAAAGAAAAAAACTAAAAATAAGAGAAAAAAAAATGAAAGGCCTCCTTCAGGGTATGTCTCTGGTGTCACAATAGACAATGTGGGCAGCAGTGTGCTGATCTAAGTCAATGAGTCTCAGCAAGCCAGCTTGCTCAAGCCAGTCCCCTGAGATTAGAGCTGATTTCTGGCTGCAAGGCCCAAGTTGAGCTCCCTGACCTCCTACTTGGTTGAATGCTGCAAGGTTTTACTGAAAGTTCCATCTGCCCTTTCCCCTGAAGTTAGTCCAGGTTTTGATGGGAGGTGGTGATCCCTCCAACTTACCAATTACAGTGGTCTGGTGTGCCTTTATTGTAGAGATTTTCTTCACTTTTCCAGTGGGCTTCAATTTTCATTGAAGAGCCTCACAGAGGCTCTCTTTCTGTTGTTCACTCCTGCTCTATCTTCTGGAGCTCAGAACAATGTCCTTTATGACCCCTTGCACCTCTGTGGTGAGGATCCAGGTATCTGTGCAGCCCAGCAGCCAGAGGCGGGGGTGGGGGTTGGCAGAGGTGTTGCTGGCATCTGTGTGGCTCAGCTCCTTGGCTCCTCCTCAGCAGCCCCCATCAACAGATGAATGGATAAAGAAAATGCAGTATTTATACACAATGGAGTACCACTTTACCATAAAAAAGGATTAATTTGAGTCATTCATAGGAAAATGGATGTACCTTAAGACCACAATGTTAAGTGAAATAAATCAGGCACATGAGCTTAAATATCACATGGTTTCTTTTATATGGGAAACTCAAAACATGAATAATTTAAAGAGTAAAATAAAATATGGACAATAGGAAACAGAGAGATAGATCTTTTGCATATGGGAAAAGGGGAAGGGGATCTAGAGATGGAGGAAGGTGGAAGGAGGGGACAGAAAGGGGAATAAAAAGTATGTTATGTACATATGTGCCTGGGGTCTTGTGTATGCCAGGCAAGCACTCTACCCCTGAGCCATATGGTCAGCCCTGCAGGCCATTGAATTTCTTGAATGAAGTGAACAGAAGTAAGCCAGTTAGAACTACTTGGGAGACAGTAAGCACCAAATTAAATGACAGATACAGTTAGAGTCACGTGTTGCTTAATCATAGGAATATACTCTAGGAAATATCTCATTAGGTTATTCTGTCATCATATGGAGTAGAACTATGTAAGCCTGGAAGGTGTGGCCTACTACATCTCTAGGCTACAATGTGTATCCTGTTGCTGCTATACAAAACTGTATACCTGTGACTATTGAATACTGCAGGCAGTTGTAACACAATGGGAAGTATTTGTGTATATAAACATATCTAAACACAGAAAGCACAGAGTAAGAATACAGTATGAAGGAGAAAAAAGAGAACACTTCTATTGAGAACTTGCTGAGTGGAGCTTGTAAGACTGGAAGTTGTAATGGAAAACAAAATCAAACAAAAAGTACAAGGACTGGAATTTGCTGTGGTTGAGCCAAATTTGAAATCCTCTTACCCCAGCCTCCTGAGGAGCTGAGATTACTGATATGCACCACTATACTGGGTTTTTTCAATTTACTGACTTTTTGGATTGATCCCAAGGCCTCATGCCTGGTAGGCAAGTGCTCTACCACTGGGCTATGTACCCAGCCTTTTGGGACTCTTGTAAACACACAAACACATTGCACAGATATACAAAAAATCATTTCTTCCTTTATATCTTTAGTCTATAAGCTTTTTCTTTTTTTTGGTACCAGGGATCGAACTCAGGACCCTGCGCTTGCAAGGCAGGTGGCGGAACCACTGAGCCAAACCCTGGCCCTCTATAAGCCTTTTTTATTTTTAAGTTTTTGTTTTATTTTACTCTTAAAACATACACATTAGGGGGCCTGGGATTTGGCTCACTGGTTCCGCCACCTGCCTTGAAAGCGCAAGGACCCGAGTTTGATCCCTGGTACCACAAACGAAACAAAACAAAACAAACCCCCCCAAAAAACGCCATACACATTAGCCTAGGCCTACAAAGGGTCAGGATTATCAGTACCGCCGTCTTCCACTTCTACATCTTCTCCCACTGCAAGGTCTTCAAGAGCAATAAGATACATGGAGCTGTCACCCTCTGTGGTGACAGGGCCTTGTTCTGTGAGGCCTCCTGAAGGACCTCCTGAGCCTCTTCCTGAGGTGGATCACTCTTCACAAATAGAGCCATGGTGGTTTGCTTAGTTTGTTTCTCTTTTATCATAGCTTTCCTTGTAAGAAGACACTGTGAACATGCTTCTTTATTATGAAAATCTTTCAGTTTTCAATTTTTCCCCCTTGGAGACAGAGTCTCAGTGTGTAAACCAGGCTGACCTCAGCCTGATTTTCTTGCCTCAGCCTCCCAAGTGCTGCGATTTCAGGCATGTGGTAACACATCTGACTTGTTTTCAAGCTTGTGTGTGTGTGTGCGTGCGTGCGTGCGTGCGTGCGTGCGTGTATGTGTAGTACTGGGGATTGAACTTAAGACCTTGCACTCGCCAAGCAGGCAGCAGCACCACTGAGCTAAATCCTCGGCCTTCAAAATTTTTTAAGGAGCTTGTTGAGATCTGAAAAAGCTCTTGCTAAACCCTATGGTGTGAATTTTCTTAGAGGTTTTTCTTTTTGTTCTTCCCCAGCTGACTTTCTTCTTGCCTCTCCTTCAGCTATGAAGTCCTGTTCTGGTTCTAACAACTGCTCGTCACTCATTTCCTCAGGAACCACCTCTAGGTACTCCTCAGTATCATCCTCTTCCACACCCAGGTTAAAATTGTCATCTCCACCATGGCCATATTGATTTTTGCAACTGTCTCATCCTTGACAAGTCCTTTCAAGACATGGATGAACCTTGAGTGTCTTCTTCCTGATACTATTATTCATTCACATCTTAGTGACAGCATCCCCAGCCCAAGGAAGATTCTTTAATTCTCTTTTTTTTTTTTTGGTACCAGGGATCGAACTCGGGTCCTTGTGCTTGCGAGGCAGGCGGTAGAACCACTGAGCTAAATCCCCAGCCCTAATGAAGATTCTTGATGCAATCACAGATGTTGTAATTCTTCCAGAATTGCTTAAGTGTGTTCTCTACCAGCTTCATCCTTAGCCAGAATAGCAATTCTTCTGTGTGTGTGTATGTCTTGGGGATTGAACTCAGGAAGTGTTGAACTACATCACCAGCCCTGGGGTTTTTATTTTTCGGGTTTTTGTCTTTTAGACAGGGCCTCAAGTTGCTCAGGCTGGCCTCCAATTTGTGATCCTCCTTCCTCACCTCCTGAGTAACTGGGATTACAGGGGTGCACCACCACACCTGGCTCCACAATAATTATTCTTGAATGTTTTAATTTTTATATCATTATTGTTATTAATTTATGGTATTAGGGATAGAATCCAGGGTTTCATACATTCTAGTAAGTTCTCTATCACCAAGCTACATCCCCAGCTCTTTTTATTTTATTTTATTTATTTTTTGGTACTGAGGATCGAACTTAGGTCCTTTCACTTGCAAGGCAGGTGGCAGAACCACTGAGCTAAATCCCAGGCCCCTTTATTTTAGTTTTTGAGACAGAGACTCATTAAATTGCACAGGCTGGCTTTGAACTTCAAGATCCCCCCACCTCAGTCTCCTGAGTGGTTGAGATTAGAGGCATGTGCCACCTATCTGACTTGTTATTTATTCATTCATTTATTTATTTTTTGTGGTACCAAGGATTGAACTCAGGACCAAGCATGGTGCCACTGAGCTAAATTTCCAGCCCTTTTTACTTATTTTTGCAGTGCTGGGATCAACCTCAGGACTTCATACATGATAAGCAAACATTTTATTCCTGAGCTACTCTCCCAGCCCTTAACTCTTTTAAACCACACAGAGCTACCAATAAGTCCAACGTCATAGTTCATTTCCAACCTTTTCTTTCCACATGGCAAAAAAACTTGGCTAGGACAGTCTTGGTGTTGAAAGGGATACACTTCTGTGTCTGGTGTTGAATCTATAATAGAAGTTTCTCCATATTTGATAGAGCCCAAAATTTTGTTTGTTCATTGCTTCCAATGAACCAGATTCTAATAGCTTCTGTCAGTTTGTTCCTTTTCTTCAACATCATAGCTATGGTAGACTACGACATGCCTGACAGGTGAACAATAACCATCACTGATTCTCTGCTTCACAGTCCTTCAATCAATCTCTCTCTCTCTCTCTCTCTCTCTCTCTCTCTCTCTCTCTCCAGTCCTGGGGATTGAAATCAGAGCCTTGCAATTGTGAGGCAGGCATGGCATCACTGAGCTAAATCCCTGGCCCCCTTTTTCTAAGATAGCTTTGCTGTGTTGTCCAAGATGGCTACAAACCCCTGGGCTTAAGTGATCCTCCTGCCTCAGCCTCCCAAGTAGCTGGGATGCAGGCATGTTCCACAGTGCCTGGCTTCATAATGACTTTTAATTTCATTTCCAGATCCATCACTTGATGTGGTATCTTAATAGCAACAGTTGCAGTGGATTTTATATGCTTAGGGGCCTTAATGAATAAACTAACACAAGACTAAGTCACAGAGAAAAGAAAATGATGCAATTAAGAGATGTGTTGCTAATGTGGAGGCAGGGGGCAATGAAAAATTTGAGGCTGGCCACTTAGCAAGACCTGGTATCAAAAAATATATTATTTTGAAGTTTTGGGGATGTAGCTCAGTGACAGAGTGCTTTCCTAGCACGCAAAAGGTCCTGGGTTCAATCCCCAGTACTGGAAAGAGAGAAAGAAAGACATGAGATGTGTAAGGCTGCTGCTGGTGTAACATGGCAAACTGTTTTACAGTCAACTTCTTTTTTTTGGTACCAGGAATATAACTCAGGAGCATAAGCTTGCCAGGCAGGTATGGTGCCACTGAGCTACATCCCCAGCCCCAGTAAAATTTTTGTTTTATAAATAATAAAAAAAATATAGTAAATACCTAAACCAGCACATAATTGTTCATTATCATTGTCAAGTATTATGTAGGGTAGATAATTGTATGTGCTACACGCTTACATGACTAGTAGCACAATAGGTTTGTTTATACCAGCATTCCACAGATACTTGAGTGATGTGTTGCACTACAATATTATAATGGCTATGAAATCACTTGGTGATAGGAATTTGTCAGCTCCATTAAATCTGACGAGATAATCACAGTATATATGGTCTGTTGTTGACAGAAATATTATTATAATGACTACTATGTTATTATAATCTTATTAGCATCATCATCAAGACCATTTGTATCATTTTTTAAACTATATTAAAGTTGGGGCTGGGGATTTAGCTCAGTGGTGCCGTGCCTGCCTTGCAAGAGCAAGGTCCTCAGTTTGATCCCCAGTACCAAAAAAACCCAAAAAAACAAAACTACATTAAAGTTGTAGCTGGTGCTCCAGCCATCCCTGAGGAAATAATGCTGACACTGGGAGTACGGCTCAGTTGTGCAGCACTTGCCTAGCTTACCCGAGGTCCTAGGTTCAATCTCTAGTACGAGGGAGAAAAAGCCTTTTCCTATAGGAATAATGATCGATAACTACCTTACTCTGTAAAATATCATCTCCACATTTCTTCCTGATATGTATGGGTTACATGTTGTTGCCTTATTATGTTCCTATAAGTGCTATTATAGAATCTTACACTCTGTGGCTGCTTAAAAAGTGACTTATGACTGGGCATGGTGCCACATGCATGTAATCCCAGCACTCAGAGGCTAAAGCAGGAAGATCACTGCAAATTCAAGACCAGCATAGGATACAGAGGGAGATCAAAGCCAGCCTGAACTACATAGCCAGATCCTGTCTTAAAAAAAAAAAAGTGATTTACAAGTGACTTGAATTTCTGCACAGTGAGAGGGGAACTGATATTTCAACATCACTCCCTACCCTACCAGCTGGTATTGCTGGGCTCGGGAACATGTAGCAGTTCAGTCAACAGACAAAGGTGTACTTTGTGAGGTGGAGAATCCTCTCTCCTCTCTCCTCTCTCTCTCTCTCTCTCTCTCTCTCTCTCTCTCTCTATATATATATATATATATATACACACATATATATATATATGAAAAAGAAAAAAGAAGAATTAAGGTCTAAATTGCTAATTGTCTTTTTACACTCCCTACCCCAACCACACATTGAGCTGTCTGAAGGCAGGCAGGGATTATGTCTGTCATTACTGGTCCTCAAATGATCCTCCCATCTTCTAGCATACAATTAAAGCAGTTTTATTTTATTATGTATGTATTTATTTTTTGAGACAGGGTCTTGCTTTGAAGTGCAGGTTGGCCTTGAACTCACTATGTAGCCCAGGCTGGCCTTGAACTCCAAGCAATCTTCCTGCCTCAGCCTCCCGAGTGCTGGGATTACAGGTGTATATCACCAATGTAGTTTTAGACTCAGCAACACTGCCTTTCTTCATAAGGCACTATAGAAGTTTTCAAGCCCTATCCTTTTTGGTGCTGAGGATTAAACCCAGCCCTTTTTCTCACTTTTTTGAGACAGGGTTTTACTAAGTCACTAAACTGATCCCAGGCTGGGATCAAATGTGTGATCCTCCTGCTTTAGCTTTCCAGAGTTCTAGGATTACAGGCAGGTACGACCACATCTGGATTTCTATTTTATTTTATTTTATTTAGGTTTTTTGAGACAGGGTCTTGCTATATAGTTCAGATTGGCTTTGAACTCAACATGTAGCCCAGGCTGGCCTAGAATTCTTGGTGATCCTCCTGCCTCAGCCTCCCAAGTACTGGGATTACAAGCATGCATCACTGTGCCCAGCTTTACTTTTGGTGTTTTTCTGAGACAAGGTCTCACTGTGTAGTTCAGGATGGTCTCAAAAAAGTTGCGCTCAAACCTGCAATTCTCCCGCCTCAGCTTCCCAAAATGCTGGGATTATAGGTGTGTGCCACCCCAACTTGCTTCAAGGCCTTATTTGTTAAGCACCTGGTGTGGGGGGGAATAAACATTAAAACTGGGTGTGGTAGCACACACCTATAATCCCAGCACTTGGGAGGCTGAGGCAGGAGGATTGTCTTGAGTTTGAGGCCAGCTTGGGCTGCACAGTGAGTTGAAGTCCAACCTGAACTATGTAACAAGACCCTATTTCAAAACACCAAGAAAAAGGAAAAAAAAAAGAAAGAAAGGAAAGAAAAACAAACCTTAAAAAAAACTATGTCTACAAGTTCTAGCACTGTACAAACATGCTAAATTTGTTAGTTATGAAAATGTTATTAGGCATGAAAAATATGTGTAAACTGTATTTCCTCATTTGGAAAAATTCCAGAGTACGTATCTCTGATTTTTAGAAAGTTTAACTAATCATTAAATTACATGACTTCCTGGAAGTCCAACAATTTCAAAATCAAGATTATGACATTCTTTTCAAAAAATTTACAGCAATGCTGGACATGGTGGTACACGCCTGTAATCCCAGCACTCGGGAGGCTGAGGCAGGATTGTCACAAATTTGAGGCCAGCATGGATGATATAGCGAGACCCTGTTTAAAAAAAGAAAAAAAGAAAAAAGGTTATGTTTCAAATGGAATTTGAGTGCATTTTCTTTTTGGATAGTGCTGGAGGTTGAATCCCGAGTCTTGTGCATGCTAGGCAAGTGCTCTTCCACCTAGCCACATGCCAGCCCTAAGATAGTGATTTTGTAGAATTGGTATTTCCAAAGTAAGGGTTCTTAGACCCACACTGATTTAATCCAGTATGAGCTCTAAGACACCTTTCTGATATTTACCCAAATGAACTACTCTCTTCTGAGTTCTCTAAAATGCTTTCAGGGACAGCTCAGAAGAGTTCATCTGTTTGTCTTCCTGGATGGTCTCTGGGATCCAGGAGGAGCAGCCAAGCCCTCCCTAGTGCCTAGCATAGGGGCTGGAAATAAAAATAAAAATATTAATAATAATAATAAATCAGCAAATGATGAATAAAAGAAAAGGAGTCAAGGTCACGTCTTGCCTTCTGGCTGAATGAATGACCACGGGGAGCACACTCATCTTTCTTGCTTCCTTCCTTTGCTTGTGTTGTTCCAGCTGTTCACCAAACCAAGGAGAGAGCCTGCTCTCCCTGAGGTAACGTGCCAGGCTTCCAGAGGAGGGACCCAGGATCCAGCTTGATCGGGCTGTAAAAGGGAAAAGCTCAGGGTCGGAGATCACACAGGAGTGACAGACCCACATGGGAAGATTACGGAAATGAAACAAAATCCGGGAAAGACATGTGAACAATGATTACCCTGATGAAAGGTAGAAGGTCGGATGAGGAAAAGAAGATTCTTCAGAGAACGAATATGGGGACAGGCCTCGTGCAGAATTTTGGGTCTTGGATGTAACCAGAAGCACTTTGGGCAGCCTAGAATTTAGTCCGTGGAGGAGACAATGCTGCTAGTGAGGTTGGAGAGATAGACTTGTGAACCATTTGACGATTATGTTAAGGACAGTACGGGGAAGCCGTTGGAGATTTTAAACAGAATTATATGACCAGATTTACATTTTTAATGATAATGCCATCAGCTGTGCGAATCCTGGGTTGGATGGGAGCAACCGCAAAGGCAGGGAGATTCGCTGAGGCTCTATTGAAGAAGCCTCATTGAGACAGGACACAGTGGCTTTAGTGGTGGGAATGCAAAGAAAGGCAACAGTCTGAGATAACAGCTAGAATAATCTTTGTGTCATTAATGAGCTTGGACTTTATTCTGAAGGGATGAAAGGGGAAGCCAGGTAACATTTTAACCACGGGATTGATCTATTCAGATATGGATTTTTTTTTTTTTTTGAGACAGAGTCTCCCTACGTAGTTCAGGCTGGCCTTAAGCTCACTATATAGTCAAGGCTGGCCTTGAACTTGCAGCGATCCTCCAGCCTTAGCCTCCCCAGCATTGGGATTATAGGCGTGCGCCACCACACCCGGCTCAGATATGGATTTATAAATAGAGCGCTTGGCAGGAGGTAAGACTTTCAGAACAGTGCTCAGGTAAGAGGTGAGGGTTAAACCGGGCAGAACGGCGTTCGTAGGAAAGTCGAGGAGACTGCAGAGAGAGTTCAGAGTCAGCGAGCGTCACCGCCAAGGTAGGAACAGACGCCGCCGCAGACCCCGCGCCAAGGCCCGGAGGGGAAAGGGGAGGGGCCGCGCGGCCCCGTGGGTGGGGCCGAAGCACGCAAGGCGGGATGACGCAGGGTCCCGCCAGCCTCGTTCTGGCCGCCGCCGCCGCGCTGAGGCGGAGTAGGATGAGGCCCGCGGCCGTGGCTCCGGCGTCGGCGGGGGCAGCAGCAGCTGAGGCAGCAGCTGAGGCAGCCGCGACGGCCGCGCCCCCACCTCCTGACCTGGATTAGGCCCAGCGGCTCGGTGGCCGCCGCAGCCCCGCGGGGGGGCGGGGTGGGGAAGCGCCTCGTCTCCCCGCCCCCGCCCCCCCCAGCAGGCTCGCCGGAGGCCACCGTCGCGACCCCGGCGGAGCCCGCGGCCCAGCGTTGAGCCCCGGTCCCCGGGGGCTGGCATGAGCGGTCCCTCCGCCGCACCGGGGGGCGGGGGAGTCGCCGCCTGAGCCCCGGCCTGCTGCCGACCTCGCCGAGCGAGCCTGACCGCGGAGCGTGCGAAAGACCCCGTCACTGCTTTCTCCCTCCCCCAGATCACACAGCCCAGCCCCGAAGATGGGGAACTGCCTCAAATCGCCCACCTCGGATGACATTTCCCTGCTTCACGAGTCTCAGTCCGACCGGGCTAGCTTTGGCGAGGGCACGGAGCCGGATCAGGAGCCGCCGCCGCCATATCAGGTAGGGGAGGGTGTGTGTCGGAGGGGAGGTGAGAGGCTGCTCTGGCCGAGCTGGAGGGGACTTCGGGCTGTCTTTGCCTCAGGCCTCCGCAAGGCCTAGCCTTGGGATCGCCGACCTCTTGGTCTGGGTCTGAGGGCTGCTATTCCCTATCCCAGAATAAGGGTGATCCTTCACCTTCCTCAGACTCCGTTTGGGCACGGTACACTGTCCTTGAGTTAAGGGAATCAGTATGTGATCATATCCTCTTGGCCAGTGTATGTCTGGTGGTTCACACGTAGAGTTCGAGAGTGACATTATTTTCTTGCATTTATGACTGAATCATGATTTCCTCATCGCATCAGCAGTTGTATTATGGTTTCTGGGTTGGTGGCCAACCCCCTCCATTTATATTTTCATATCTAACCCTCTTCCTCACCCCCCACCTTTTGTTAATTGGTCTGGCAGATGGTCTTTTCTCCCTCTATTTGGGAGATAAATCTCCAACTGGTGATGTTAGTCCCAGCGACATTAAGTTACTTGTTTATATATGTATATGTTGATTTTTAGCCCCTCCTCTTGCTCCACCCCATGACACACCTTTTAAACGAGCTGACTTAAAGCTTAATTATCTTGAACTTTGGAAACCTCAGCCTGACTTGGAAAATACCATCTGTTACTGGTGGTTCTCACTTATATCAAAGACTCTGTGGAATAGGTTTCGTCGCTTTGTACAACAATCAGTGGCCCCAGATGTGTTACAGAATTGTTAAGAGCTAAGACATCTTGAAAACTCAGCATAGTTGTGTAGGTAGATGTAATCCATGGTATATGTAAAACCTTTCTTCTTGTTTTTTCAATTTTACATGATAATGAAAAACTTTCTACAAGGGCTTGAATAATTGTACTTGATTTTTTTCCTTGAAGGGAGTTTAGTTTTCTAACTGGGTAGTCTCCTTTGTTTTTTCATGGGATGACATCATTATCTAGTGTTTTCTTTTCATTCCTATGTAAACTAGTGTTTCATCACACCAGAAAAACCTGATTTCATGTGCTAGTTTTCTGAGTAAAACCCTTCAAGTTCCTTTCACATATGCCAGTCAAGTCCAGTCTTAATTGTGGCATGGAGGAACCTTCCTGGCTTCTCATATTCTGTATTCCAGGCCTATCAGATACATCAGACCGTTCACACATTTGCCTTTGCTCCAGTTGCTCTCAGCTTGAGCCCTTCCCCCAAGGTCAGCCAGGTGAACATCTAATCCTCTTTAAGGACTCAGCTCTTGTATCTGAAATCCTGACACTATCGTCCCACCTTGAATTCCTAGCTGTGTCCCTTACTGGACCTTCAACATTTACATAAGCAGTACACTTTAATATCTTTGTTTAATTAGATGTGTGTCTCATTCTTGAGGTGTTCTCTTCATCCTCCCATGTAATATGGTTTTATATCCTCAGCATATGGCTCGTGGTAGGTACTTCTGTAACTGGAATAAGTGAAGAATGGAAGCACCATTCTCAAGGGCCATCCATCCCTTGCAATGATTCAGGGGATTCCTAGTATGTAAAAACACCTAGATGTTGAATGAATTAAGTTGAATTCAGTGTTAGTGTATTTTCATTCTCATTTCTCTCCAGGATGTATAAATTGTCACAGGGGTAGTCTAATTCCATGCTGAATCTGGATAATATGTCTTTTGAGTGAAGCAAGTAAACTTTATATATCACTTTGACCCCTCCTATATAAACAAAGCAAAAATGTGCCTAAGTTCATGAGCAAATTTTTTAGAGGTACTATGAGTTTATTTCCGGATCTTTGCTCCTTAGCCCTTCAAGGCACATGTTTTTCTCTTATCCTTATGATAATTGTTAAAGAAAACTTGAGAATTTATGAGAACTATATTTCCTCTTTCCAAAAGGACAAGATGATAGTATTTTTTGGTACTATGAGGACTTTTTTGGAATGTGTTATTTCTGACTGGAAATTTTTTGCAGCTGCCCCTTCCTGAGGAGAATGACCCAGATAATGATAGATAAACTTAGTATAAATTTTAAGAGAATAGTTATTTTAAGAGATGAGACCATAAAAAGAAACTTTTATAGAAAGAATATTGTACCCCCTAAAGGAAATAAGATTCAAGAAGTATTTATTTTAGATGACCTGAAAAGCACTAATCCAAGGTAAATGATTTGTAATATTTTCAGTTGACAAAAGTAACTTTTTCAGGATACAGTATATAATTAACAAACCCACAGCAATATTGGCTCATTTCTTTAAAAAATAGACTCAGCTGGACTAGGACTTTAAATGGAGTAGTTTATTATAAAGATAAAGGAACACTTTTTCTGTAGTGAATAGTTAAAAGATAACTTTGGTGTTTATATTGTACTGTGGACGTATATGCCACAAGCTTTATAAAACAGTTTGTTATTTTCTATTAGAGAAGGATCTGATAGATTTGTTTTTACTTATTCTTGCTTAAAAGTAAGTCCTGGGCTAGGGGTGTAACTTAGGGATAGGTTGTGTACTTAGCATGTATGAGGCCCTGGCTTCAATCTCCAGTACCAGAGAAAAAACAACCAAAAATAAATAAGCCCTGTACCATTATGATAAACATTTGTAGAAACTACGTATTTTTTTCTTTTCTTTTTGTCTTTTGAGATCGGGTCTTGCTTTATATTCCAGGCTGGCCTTGAACTTGTATCAGTCATCCTGCCTCAGCCTCTCTGCTGGGATTACAAGCATGTGCCACCACACCCAGCTTGTATTTCTTTCCTGAGTTTCTTTAGTAACCTCTCAACTGGTCACCCTGCTTTTTTCACCCTTGCCATGCCTATAGCTTCTTCTCAGCACAGCAGCTAAAGTGATGATGGTAAAACACATCATGACATTCAGCTCTCAACCCTTTGTGGAAATAATTGCTTACAGTGACCCATACACCCTACATAGTCTGTGTTCCTTCTCTACTTATATTTCTCGTAATTACCAGTTGTCTCCCTTGCTGGCTTCCTTCCAGCCTCACTGGCCTCCTTGCTGTTCTGAAATACTCCAGGGCCTTTGCACTGTTTGTTCCTGTGCATTTAGTACTCCTCAGGTATCACCATGGCTGACTGACTTGACTCTCTCACCTCTGTCAAGTCTGTTTCTCTGGCATTTGTTCTTCCTTGTTTTTTTGTTTGTGTTTTTTGCCAGGCTAGGGGAAAGTTTTTGGAGGGCGTGATACTGGAGATTTAACCCAGGTCCTGGCACATGCTAGGTGTGTTGGTTACTTTTCTCTTGTTGCTGAAACAAAATACCCGACACCCAAAGTTAGAGGGGAAGGGGGTTTTTAGCTCATAATTTGTAGAGGTTTCAGTCCATAATCAGCTGGCTCCAAGGCAAAATGGCACATGGCAGAGTGGCAGTAGTTCATGGTGGCAAAAGACAGCAAAAGCAACAAGGGGCCTTAACAGTTTCTTTCTGCCCCTTTTTATCTTATTCATGCTACTTAGGGTGGGTAACACTCACATCCTTAGTCCTAGTACTCTCAGACCTAGCCTCACCATGATTTACTCACACACTCTGGATTGAACCACCTCTGAAAAAGCATGAGGCTTTAGGGGACATATAAACAACTAGGCAAGTGTTTGACCAGTGAGTTACATACATCCCTTGCCTCAAGTCTTTTCTCAAATGTCACCCTCTTAAATCTTCTTTATCACCCTGTTTAAAATTGCAACCTGCCCTAGCACCCTGGAATTCCCACTTAGCCCCTGTTCCACTTTTTTTCTTGCTTTTAAAATGCACTTTGGGGGTGGCAGGGCACAGGGTCTTGCTGTATAGGTCAGGCTGGCCTTAAATTCATCTATCCTTGAGTTGGGTGTGGTGGCACCCACCTGTATTCCCAGCCCCCATGGAAGTCTAAAGCAGGATTGCCAAGTTCAAGGCCAGCCTGAACTGCATTGCAAGACCTTGTCTCAAAAATTAAAGGGCCCGGGGTGTGGCTTTGTACCTGCCTGCCAAGCAGAAGACGTGAGTTTGATTCCCAGTACCAAAAAAAAATTGTTTTGGAAAAAAATGAACCATTTTACCTCTTCAGCCTACCAAATGCTGGGATTACAAGGGTGAGCCACCATTCCCCAACAAACAGTATTTTATGTTTATTATCTGTCTGCTACTACTTGGAAAGGAGGAAGGAAGAATTTTTAGAAGTTGTTTCCTAGAAAGGGTGTGATGGTCCACACTTGTAATCCTATGTACTAGAAGCTGAGCCAGGCTGATCACAAGTTCCAAGGCCAGTTTGGGCAACTTAGTGAAACCTTCTCAAAAACTAGAAAAAGGGCTGGGGATTTAGTTTAGTAGTAGAGCAACCCTGTGTTACATCCCCAGTACCAGTAAAAGTTATTTCTAGGTACCTTAGGGCCTCCGTAATTTGGTTGAGTGAATGAATGGATTTCTTTTAAATGAATTAATATGTTTTAAAGTAGATTCAAATGAATATTATCAGAATTATGCATATTCCTAAAAAAGTCAAAGGCCAATAATAAATATGACTTGATTTAAAATAATTATGGGCCGGGGATTTAGCTCAATGGTTTCGCCACCTGCTGCACAAGTGCAAGAACCAGAATTCAACCCCCAGTACCAAAAAAATAAATAAATAAATAAAATAATTAGTTCTAGGGATGGGAATTTAGCTCAGTGGTTCCGCCTCCAGCATTGCAAGCGTAAGGTCCCGAGTTCAATCCCCTGTACCAAAAAATAAAAAAATAAAAATAAAACAATTAGTGCTGGGCATAGTGACACATATGCATAATCTCAGCTACTGGAGGCTGAGGCAGGAGGATCATGAGTTCAAGACCAACCTGGGCAATATAGTAAGTTCTCTTTGCAAAAAAATAAATAAAAATAAAATCTTGCATGAGTATTGCCCCAAGATATTTTATGGAAATGTATTTGGATGTTCTTAAAATATTGGGCTGAGATGGGGTAGGAGTATGTTGGAGGTGGGGTGGGGAGATTAAGACAGTTCTTAGAAAGTAGGATTAAAGATTTGGGACACCTTTATTCAACTCTACTGCCTGATTGTTTTGGGATCGAACTTGGGACCTTGCGCTTTTGATGCAGGCCCCGGAACCACTGAGCTAAATCCCCGGCCCCTTCCTGATTGTTTAGAAGGAGTGCAAAAAAAAAAAAAAAAAATCTTCCCATCCGAAGGCAATCTTGAAAGAGTAGTGAGAGGTAAGATAGGTCATGAAAGGATGGGAAGTGCAAGTCATCAGACAAGGAGACCAGGTAATCACCCAAGCTCTGAGGTGTATGAGGAGCCTAGCTCTGAAGCCAGGGCTCAGGAGCCCTGTTTGTCACATGCTAATCTGAGGGTTGCACTCTGTTAAAGAGTTTGATATTCATTGGACAACAAACCACTTTCTGGTATTTCTGCCTGAATGTATATAAAGATTGGGGTCTCTCAGTTTTATGGTAGTTAAATATAGACTGTCCCTTACTTATGATGGTTCACTTCAATGCTTTTTAGGGTTTTAATCTTTTCCTGGGCTAGTGGTATGGTAATTTTTTACAAAGCTAGGCAGTGAGCAGCAGCAACTCTCAGCTTTCTGTCAAGTCACTCCACCATAAGGATAAACAACCAGTACATTTTACCAGTGTGCTGTGTTGCTAAGATGTTTTGCTAGGTTGGATGTATTAAATGCATTTTCAATTTAGGATACTTGCAACTCATGGTGGATTTGTTGCAGTTAACCTTATTTTAACTTTTTTTATGTGGTACCGGGGATTAAACTCAAGGACCTTGCGCTTGTGAGGCAGGTGCAGTACCACTGAACTAAATCCCCGGCCCAGGATCAACTTTATTTTAATTGAGGAACATGTATAGGTTGAGATTTACCAATCTTCTTCTCATGCCCTGTTCTTTTTAATATATTAGAAAGCTTAAGAAACGAAAGTAAGTTATTTATAGAGCTGTGAGTACAAATATAGTTCTGGTTTTGGACCCCGATGAATCTATGGTCAAATTCTGACTCTGCCACGTATTTGTAATACATGAAAAAGGAAGGAGACTTTATCAGCTCATGTTTTAAGGAACTTCTTTCAGAAACCAATACTTCACAAAATATGTTTCAGGTTTCAAAAGTAGTTTTCCTAAGTTACTTTTTTGTTAAAAGGCTTGGACTTGGGCTGGGGATTTATTAGCTCAGTGGCGCCGTGCCTGCCTCGAAAGCGCAAGGTCCTGAGTTCAATCCTCAGTACCAAAAAAAAAGGCTTGGACTAGCCTATAGAATTCATTAAAACTAACCTTCCTTTAAAATTCTGGAATAAAGTATTTTTAAGCATTTAGAGCTATAGTGCTAATACCTCATTTTTTCAGTCTTATGGAGTTAAATTTAAATAACTGAAGGTTTTCTTTTGAAGGTTTTCTTTTAATTAGCATTTTGTTTACCATTTGGGGGGAAATTACCTCAATTTATTTACATATCTTGGTCTTACTAAACAAATTATTTAACTTTGAAAAATTTCAAGAGTGGGGATATAGTGCAACAGTAGAGCAGCTGCCTGGTATGGGCAAAGCCCTGGGTCAGACTTGGGCACTACTAGAAAAAAATGCTT
The DNA here is from genome assembly GCF_000247695.1 of Heterocephalus glaber. The sequence goes on along the minus strand of NW_004624859.1, from coordinate 1,851,326 downwards.
GTCAGCTTCAAGAAGTTGTCTTCTCAGTGAGTTGCAGATCGTCTCTAACTTTGTTAGTAAAGCCATCGCTCGCCATTTTCTAACTTCTGATTTGTGGAGCACAGTTTTTTTTTTGGTACCAGGGATCAAACTCGGGACATTGAACTTTTGAGGCAGGCAGGCAGCAGCACCACTAAGCTAAATCCCCGGCCCAAGCACAGTTTTTATTTGCAATATTTATCTTGATTATTTTATTAGCCTTTGGCATTCTGATAGATTTTGTTTTTTCCGATCAGTTTCCTAAAAAACAGGAATGATAAACTTAAATTTCTCAGTAGAGTGGAATGGTACTATACCTATTACAGACACCCAGTGAATATTTGATGATTGCCTAACTTAGGACTTTACCTTCTCTCTTTTGCTATCACCACCATAATTGAAGTCACTAGTTCCTACAACAGTAACTTAATTGATGTCTTCTCTCCCCATTCCATGACACTAGGTAAATCCTGTTCCACATTAGATCCATTGCCTCTTAATCCTTAATGATTCTTCATGACTAACCCCCAGGAGATTTGTCTAACCATTCAGAGTTATAATCTGACTACTTTTCCAGCTCTTGTAGCCCTGTACTTTATTATACAACCTATCATTAACTGAATAGTTCACTACAAATGCCTTGTTTTTCTGTTTGCCTCTGCTCCTTCTATTCCCTTTGCCCAGAACATTCCTTTAATCATTTCTAGTCTGAACTGAAGTGTTCATGGTCCAGTGGTCCAGCCTGAGTGCCATGAATCCCCATGAGTCCTGATCTCTGCAAGATAAACATTTTTTTAGGTGTTGAGGATCAAATCCAGCACCCTCCACATGCTAGGCAAGCACTATACCACTGAGCTATATCTTCAGACCTAAACTTTAAAATGAGTTCCTTTAGCACTTTTTTTTTTTTTACCATTCTTAGAACAGTTTTTCCTTCCTATAATTTAACTATTGGTGACAATGTTACATTACGACTAGAATCCAAGCCCGATTCATTTCTGTGTTGCCAACACTCCACTTTTCTCATAGTAGGCACCCATACACCAGTGAATATGAAAATCAAGCATTGCGTTTCCCTGAAAGAATGTGCTAGGTGTGGTGGCATACTTCTGTAATCCCAGCTACGTTCGGTATTTAAGGATCAGCCCAGAGGATTGTAAATTCAGGGCCAGCCTTAGTGAGACCCTATCTCAAAATAAAAAATAAAATGGCTGGGGATATAACTTGGTGGTAGTGTACTCGGCTAGCATGGGTGTGGCCAAGATTCAATCCCCATTACTGAAAAACAAATAGTTTTATGGTTGTTTCCTTCTATATAAAATGTTCCCAGAATTCTGTGTGTTAGTGTTTGGACTATCACTTTTAATTTATAAAGTAGATGAGCTATAGGAAAGGTAATCTTTTTATGGTTTTGTTTTGTTCTGTTCTGTTTGAATTTGGTTTTGTTCAGTGAAGTTCAGCTTCCCTGGTTATCTTTGCATAAATGAGCAAAGTTATTTATTTGTGTGACCATTGTTATATTTGTTTTTATATCTGATTTCAAACTGGGTCCTTTAATTAAGACTGGTTCTTTTGGCATTCAGAATATACACACCTTTAAGAGTAGGACAGTCTGCATCAACAGTTTAATTCTAGAGCTAATTATAGGGTAACATGAGAAGATACGGACAGTGAACTACTTGGTACATATGATCTGAGAACTTGATTTTATTAACAATTTTTGGTAATACTAGAAACCTGTATTGAAGAATTTAGATCTTTAAATTTTTTAATATAATACTTGAAGTAGGATGGGATTCTTTTTTTTTTTTAAGAACTTATTTTGTTTCTTCTAAAAAGGAAGATTGTCACAAAATGGCCACTGTAGGTTCTCCATGATTTTCTTCCTTCAAAGAACATTTGCCATTTCTTTGTGTGCCCCCCTCCCCTTTTGAGATAGGTTCTGTGTAGTTCAGTCTGGCTTTGAACTCATGGTAATTCTCTTGACACTACTGCTGGGATTGCAGGCATGCGCCACCATGCCTGGCTTTCTTTTTTTCTTTCCTGTGACTTGGCAAGGTAAATTCTGGAAATAAAGGGAGTGACTGGAGGATGATTGTGAATACAGTCAGAATTAGAGAAATGATACAGTTCTTATCTTGCCTCTATTTCAGAATATAGCTTTAGTGTATTACCTTTCTTTAAATACAGAGTTAGGGATGATATATTTCTGTCCTGTATTCAAATAGGTTATTAAAAATAGGGTATAAATGGACAGTTATTGTTTAATGAGTATACAGTTTCAGCTTTACAAGATGAAAAGTTTTGGAGATATGGATAGTGATTGATGGTTGCACAACATGAATATATATCACTGAACTGTATATTTCATAGTTAAGGTGAATTTTATGTGTAGTATTTTGAGACAAAATACAGGAAAGATACACTGTAAAAAGTCTAGAAGTTGATTCCTTTCCAGTGAGATTTAATATTGAATTAACAAATATGTATGGCATTTTTAATATGGTTGGAATTTGGGCTTTTTGCAGTTGTGACTTAAAATAACACTGACATGGTGACAAAAGTCTGAGTGAAAATATGAGTGGAAGATGTAAGGAAAAACTTATAGATAGCCAGAGTATGTGATTTTTAAGGGCAGAAATAATTACTACATGAAATTGGAAAGTAGTGGTAAAGGATAAATATTTTCTCTTCTTAGGAAACCAGACATGCTGGTTGTAGGTAGTCAGGGTTTGCAAGGAAATAGATTTAATACAGGACATATAATTTATAGGATTATTTTATAATATTCACCCTAAAAGTCAAATGCAGAGAAATGCAATAAATCTGTCTGCACACTAGAAACCCAGAGAATCCAGCTACATCCTGCAGCAATGTCCCACACAATTGTGTCCAGTTAAATGCCTAGAGCTCAAGGCAGTGAATGTCCTCTATAAATCCAACCAGAGGCCTAGAGCCCATGGCAATGTCTTATGCAAGTCCATATCGAGGATCTGCCCTGGGAAGGTTCTAAGATCAGTGGTGAAGCTAGAAAGCCTTTGCCAGTGGGATGAAGGATTTGTGCCACAAGACTGAGGGATCTACCCTGGAGCCAGGAACCAATGTTCAAGGTGAAGATCAGAGCTCCCCTGATGTACAGTAGCCATTCCCAGCAACAGGGAGGACCCGAGCTCTTCTCAAGAGAACAGCCAAGTTCAAATCAGGAAAACCTGCCACATGCACAAAGCTTCTCCAAGAAAATCAACAGCACATGATCTTCCCCTGCAGGTCTCTTTTTATGTGCTTGGCAACAGTCCTCAGGTGGGTCTTCCACGCCCAGAACCATGCTTATTCAGTTCAGCTGGGCATTAGAAGTTGACCATTAGTAATCCACCACACTGGTTTTTATATTTAGTTTGCCTTTATGGTTTGTTGTTTTTAAACTCTTGGAAGAGTTCCTTATTTTGATTGAGAATACAGCTAAATTTCATAGGAATGCATACATACATGTCTTTGAATTAAATAGCCAACCTGGAGTGTGCTCCCAGAGGCCAGATGAGTAATTATCTTGTTACTTAATCCAGAGAGCATACAGTAAATTAAGGGATCTGAAATGTGGGAATGAAGAAAGCATCCCTCCAAATATATTTCTAAATTTACTAAAATGTTCTGAGTACTCATTAAGAAACAAGGATACTAGGGCCTGGGATTTAGCTCAGTGGCACCAAGCCTGCCTTGAAGGCTCAAGGTCCTGAGTTTGATCCCCGGTACTGGAAAAAAAAAAAAAAAAGCTAGGATACTTGATGCCTATATCTTCTTTTTTTTTTTTTTTTTTTTGGTGCCTATATCTTCTATTAGTCAGCAAGTTTGTATTTGGCAGGGGGAAGGAGAAATGAGTCCTTTACCTTCAAGGGGCTGACAGTTAAGTGGACAAGACCAATATACCTACATAAAATGACTAGCAGCTCATTGTGCTGTTTTGTTTGGTACTGGGGATCAAACTCCGGACCTTGCGCTTGCAAGGCCGCCGACGGAACTACTGAGCTAAATCCCCAGCCCCTAGTAGCTCACTGTGAAACAGTACTTAATCGAGTATTAAAATGTTTGGTATAGACTTGAAATTGGGGTCAATTTGTGATAGATAGGGCAGTGAATCACAAGTTCTACTTTTTACTTCTGAAGCTTTCAAATTCTTAGACTGTGGAACCTCAGTGTGAAAAAATGAATAAAAACAGTAGAGGTGCCTTGATTAAATTATGAGTGGGAAAGCTAAGAATTGAAAGAATGATCAGTAGTGGTGGGAGAAAGAGTTCAGGCCTGGCATGGTAGTACATGTCTGTCATCCTAGCACTTGGGGGAAGCTGAGGCAGGAGGACCAAAATTACGAGGCCTGTCTGACTACATAATGTGACTCTGTCTCAGAAAAAGTTGGGGAAGTTATATAATATTGTACAATTAAGAGTAAAATATATATGTGTGTGTATACTTTTAAATTGTTACTTTTATATATAGGAAAGAACAGGTCTTTAACAACATAACTAAGAATTATCTAACTGTATAGCCCAATGAACTATTTCCAACCCCCCCAAAGGCTCCTTTATGCCCCTTCCAACAGTCAGTGCCCTGTCCCCAAAGGTAACTACTATTCTGATTTTTTTCTTTCCTTTCCTTTTGTGTGTGTGTGTGTCTTTTGTTTGTGACAGGGTCTTCGTATGTACTCCAGTCTGGCTTTGAACTCACTGTATAGTCCCAAGCTTGCCTTGAACTCATGGCAGTCCTGTCTTAGCCTCCTCAGTTCTGGGATCACAGGGATGATCTAATTTATCACCCATATATTTGTATGGCTCAGTTTCAAACTTCAAATGTGTATAATTTCATGTTACATAATGGCAGTAATTCACCTCTTTTTCTTAGTTTCTGTGTAATATTCAGTTTTATAAATCACATTTTGTTTGTCCAGTCTAATGACATATATTTGGTTTGCATCAGTTTTTGGCTGATTTGAACATTGCACAATGCCTGTTTATTCTGGGTAAATATCACGGAGTAACATTACTGGGCAATGGAGCAGGTGCAAATTTTTTTCCCCTTGTTTCAATTGTCCTTGATTGCAAGATCATAGAACGAATTACAAATTAAACCTATAGCTTGGTAATCTTAGGTAATAAGTTTTAATAAAAAAACTGCTTAATCAAAAGTGATCACAGAACAACTCAATATAGAGTAAGGATGAGAAACATCTGGCTGGCCAAGAGATTTAGTTCTTAATAAATGAAGCCCCATGCTTTTCTTTTTTAGGAAAAGTAAACTGTAATTTCAGTAGACAGCAATACGGGAAGTTTTTGTCACATAGACTAGTTTCCATTTAGGTAACTGTTTTTGGCTGTCTCAATTGGGATAGATATATTTAAATAATGGGCTGCTTTGCAAGCAGCTTTAGATCTGCATTGCCCTTGGCAATTGTCTCTTTCTCCTGCTGTGCAGAGATGCTCTGCAACACTTGCTTCTTCATCCAGTTTATCATGTGCTCTTGTTCCTTTCAATGCATCATGTTCTGCACAGAGATTTGATAGTCCAGACAATTCTTTACCTCCTTACACTCTGTAGTCGTTTCTTGTAAGTAACCTCCAAGGCCATACCAATATTATTCCTCTGGTCATCCATGGTGCTTTAGAACAAGTGCCTGCTGTGACTTCTCCAATAAAGCTGCATCCTCTGTTTGTTTCATGGAAACTTGCTTTGCCTCTTCTAGTTGAGCAGTTTTTTGCTCATTGAGTTTATCAACAAATTCTTCAAAAGAGACACCATATTTTTTAATTATATAGAGAATTAGCCCTACTACAGATATGGTAGAGAAGGTCTCTGGGGTAATCACATATTTCTTTGGACAGAAAATACAAGATAACCCCAGTTCTAAGCATGTAGGGACCTGTTTCACCAGTTTAAGGATAAAGGAACTGGAAGAATTCCTCAGGAATTAGCCCAAGACAAACTTTTCTACCATATTCAGGAAGAGGTGGTAGAGGAGCAAGTCTTGGCTACCTATGTGAAAGATCCTTGTTGACTGCAATATCCCTGGTCCTAGGAAGACTGTGTTCTTCAGACGGGGCCACTGTAGCGGCAGCAGAAAGTACCACCCGGGACAACATGGTCAGCACAGGTCCAGGAAGTGGTCTTAGCAACCCTGTGACCCTGAGAGCCCATATTTAGTTTTTGCCTTAATGTTTTGTTACAGAAAAAAGAAAAAAAACCATTTTGTTACAGACATCTTCAAAAATAAAGTTTGACAAGCTTGTTTGAATATCCCTGTTTCCACTGTATAAATGCCCAGTTAAGGTTTTGCTTTATTTGGTTTTTACCATGATCTGTCCATTCCTCTCTCTCTCTCAATCCATCCTATTTTTAAATGCATTTTGAAAAAAATGCCAAGTACTTTTCCAGAGTGATTTCACCTATTTACCATGCCTTACTGCAAGTGTATGAGTTTCATTTGCTCTTTTTGGGCCGGGGGGGGGGGGTACTGTGGTTTGAACACAGGGCATTCACAGAGTTACATTTCCAGCTGCCCCCAAGCTCCCTTGAGACAAGGTCCACTGAGCTACCCAGGCTGGACGCAGACATACAGTCCTCCTGCCTGTCTCCCAGAATTCTGGGATTACAGGTGTGTACCACCACTCCTGCTTCATTTGCTCTTTGTTTAATAGCCCCCACTATTAATCAGGTTATTATCTGTTATTATTATCTGTTTTAATCCCCCCAGCTTTCTTGAGGTCTATTTGACAAAATTAAACATTTATGGCTTACAATAATTTTTTAAAATAATGTTTTGAGGGCCGGGGATTTAGCTCAGTGGTTTCGCCGCCTGCTTCACAAGTGCAAGGACCCAAGTTCGATCCCCAGTACCAAAAAATAAATAAAATAAAATAATGTTTTGATGTATATACCTTGTAAAATGATTTCCATAATCAAGCCAGTTATCAGACCCATAACCTTAGACATAATTTGCTTTATGATAGAACTATTAAGATCTACTTTCATATCCATTTGCAAGCACATATAATATTATTATCATAAACTATAGTCACCATGTTATATAATAGAACTCTAGAATTGTCTTTTATTATAAGCTTTTTTTTTTGGTACTGGGGAGTGAACTCAGCTCCTTGCACAGCAGATGGCGAAACCACTGAGCTAAATTCCCCACCCTATTATAAGCATTCTGATAGATGTGTAGAAGTATTTCCTTGAGTTTTTAGTTTGCATTTCCTCAGTGAGTACTGGAGTTAAGAACCTTTTCATAACCATGTTGGCCTTTTGGATATTGTTTTTTGTGTAGTCTTATCTAATTTATAATTGGGATGCCTGTTCAGTTAGTTTGCAGGAGTTTAAAGTGCATCAGGATTTAATTCCTTTTGTTTGTTTTTTGGTTTTATTTATTGGAGACAGTGTCTCACTATGTAGCCCAGGTTGGCCTCAAACTCATGGGAATCCTCCTTGCCTCAGCCTTCCCAGTGCTGGGATTACAGACATGCACCACTGTGCAGGCTTCATTGTTTTTTTGTTTGTTTGTTTTTTCAGGCTTCATTGTTTTTGATTGCCAGCTCTTCAGTTATAGATATTTTACTTTATCATTTCATTAGTTGATGGATTTTTGGGTTATTTTCACTTTTGAGGTTTTATGGATGCTGCTATCAACAATTGTATGTAAGATTCTTTTTTTTTTTTTTTGAGACAGGGTCACACTATGTAGTTCAGGTTGACCTTGAACTATGTAGCCCATGCTGGCTTCAAACTCTCAGCAATCCTCCTGCCCCAGCCTCCTAAATGCTGGGATTATAGGCACGTGCCATCACCCCAAGTTTGTGTAAGATTTTTTTTACAAATACATATATTTTTCACACCTGTGAAAAATTACTGTTATGTGACTCAATGTTTAACCTTTTGAGAAACTGCCAAATTGTTTTCCAAAGCTCTTGCACCATATCATACCTGTTCCAGAAGTGCCAGCAGATTCAATATCTCTGTGTCCTGCTGGGTGTGGTGGTGCACATCTGTCATACCAGCACTTGGGAGACTGAGGCAGGAAGATTGCCCTGAGACAGGAGGATTGCAGTGAGTTTGAGGACAGATTGGACCACATAGTGAGTTTGAGGCCAGCCTGAGCTATATAGCAAGACCCTATCTGAAACAAGAACAACAACATAAAACCCTCCATGTCCCATCAGAACTCTTTATTGACTTTTTGGTAGATGCAATCAAATATGGTCTTTTTTGTGGTTTTGATTAGCATTTCCCTGATTATTTCCTTAAGTCTGATTATGTTGAGCTTCTTCATGTGCTCATTGGCCATTTGTATATATCCTTTGAGAAAGGTATGTTAAGATACTTCACCCTTTTGTACTTTTATTTTGTTTTTGGAGAGGTGGTTCTTTTTTAACCTAAAATCTACATAACATAAAATGGACCATTCTGACCATTTCTAAGCCTTCACCCTTTTTAATTCTTTTTCTTTCCTCTTTTTTTTTTCTGTGTGTGCTCTGAAGATTGAACCTGTAGCCTTGTGCATGCTAAGCAAATTGAGATGCATTCACTCTTTATTTTTTTTATTTTTTTCAGTTTTTGAGACAAGGCCTCACTATTGCTGAAGCTGGCCTTGAACTCCTAAGCTGTAGCAATCTTCTTGACTCAGCCTTCTGAATAGCTGGGACTACAAGTGTGTGCTACCACAGCTGGCTCCTTTGTGTGTGCTCACTGGGTCTCTTTCCCTCTCTCCCTCTCTTTTGGCAGTACTGGAGATTGAGCCCAAGGCTTTATACACAGTAGGCAAACATTCTACCACTGAGCTGCATCTCCATCCTTTTTTATTTTATTTTGAGACAGGGTCTTGCTGAGTTTCCTGGGCTGGCCACACCTCACCTTGAGCTTGCAATCCTCCTGCCTCAGCCACCTAGAGTGTTAGGATTACAGGTGTGCACCACCACTTCCAGCTTCTTTACTCATCTTTAATAGAGCTATTTTCTTTTATTATTGAGTTGTGAGTTCTTTATATATCCTGGTCGCAAGGTCTCATCAGATATATGATTTGCTAAAAAGTTGGCTCTGTGAGTTGTCTTTTCACTTTCTTGATGATGTCTTTCCAATTTAAAAGTTTTTCTGGGGCCGGGGATTTAGCTCAGTGGTTCCACTGCCTGCCTCACAAGTGCAAGGACCTGAGTTCGATCTCCGGTACCAAAAAAAAAAAGTTTTTCTGATGAAATCCAGTTTACCTGTTTTTATTTTTTCTTTGTGCTTATAGTATTGTCAAGGAAGTAGTCTAGTTTCACTTATTTATATGTGACTATTCTGATGTTCCAGGACCATTTGTTGCAAAGTATTATTTCGGCATTGAATTTTTTTGCCATTTGTGCCAAAGATTACTTGTCCATAAATGTAAGGTATATAGGCGCAGAGTAATATTATTCAGTCATAAGAAATGAAATTTCCAGGCTTGGTGGTGCACACCTGTAATCCCAGCAGTCTGGGAAGCTGAGATAGACAGGAGGATCACACATTCCAGTCCAGCCTGGACAACAGCATCTTAGCAAGATTCTGTCTCGAGATAAATTTAGTTCAGAAGACTGAATGTAGACTCATGTCTTTCACTACATACTAAACTAAAATCAAAGTAGATCAAAGAACTAAGTGTTAAAACAAACACTTAAACTGCTGTAACACAAAATAGGTAAACTCTTGAAGACACAGGCATAGGGATCTCAAGAGAACCCCAATGGCACAAGTAATAACATGAAAATTCAACAAATGGGATTATATCAAATTAAGAAGCTGCTATACAGCAAAGGAAATAACCAAAAGAGTGAAGAGGCAACCTACAAAATTGGAAAAAAAATTTTGCCAGCTACTCCTTGGACAGAGAACATCTAGAATATATAAAAAACTCAAAAAAATTACCCCCCCCCAAAATAAAAGACCCAGTCAAAATATAGGCAACTAAAATGAATAGACACTTCTCAGAAGTTCAAATAAACAGTAAATATATGAAGGAATGTTCATCACTGGCCATGAGAAAAATGCAAATTAAAACAATAGTGAAATACCATTTTATTCCAGAAAGAATGGCTATCGTCAAGAAATCAAATAGTAAAAAAAAATGAAATCGTAACAACTGCTGGCAAGGCTGCAGGGAAAAAGGAACCCATCTACATTGTTGGCGGGAATGTAAATAGTACAACCACTATGGAAATCACTCAAAAATGCTAAAATTAGAAATACCATTTGACCTAGCTTTTCCACTTCAAGGAATCTCCCTAAAAGTTAAATATATAATATTGTAGTGATGCATGTATACATGTTTGTAGCATGTTTATACAACTCATAATAACTAAGTCTTGGAAGTGGCCTATATGTCCATCAACAGATAATAGGATAAAGAAATGTATTTGTTGCACCGAATGGAATAGTACTCTTCCATAAGGAAGGATAAATTTGAGTCATTTGTAAAAAAAAAAAAAAAATGGATGTACTTTGAGACCATACTGTTAAGTGAAACAAATCAGACACACAAGCTTATGTATTACATGGTTAATCTTAGAAATAAATTATAAGTAAAACCCATAATAAAAAATAATAGGGAGTAGGGAGATTTCTCTCAGATGGTAAAGGGATTAGAGATGGTAAGGTGAGAGGGAAAGGAGATGAAAAGAAATTAAGATGTGTTATTTACATGTACCTACTCCACACAAGGAATGTAAACATGTACTGCCAACATAATAAAAAATTAATTAAATTTAAAATCAAGGGTCAGGGATATAACTCAATGTGCAGGTCCTGGGTTGAATCCCCTAGTACCACAAAAAAACCAAAAACCTGAAATTGTGTCATTTTCAGGAAAATGGATGGACTAGAAAATCATGTTAATTGAAGTAAACCAGACTCAGAAAGACAAGTATCACGTTTTCTCTTGTAAGTGAAATCTAGATGAGAAAACAAATTTTGAAAATAAGACAGAAGGCTGTTAGACAAAAGAAAGGCATCAGGAAGAGGGAGGGGACGATAAGAGAGCATCTTAGGAAGGATGAACAAGACCAAAGTATATGCATGTATGAAAATGCCGTGATGGAACCTAGTATACTCTGAAACTATACATATGTTGGGGGGAAGGTAATCTATATATATAATTGAATATCTTGCTTTTGGAATCAGTGCATCTTGAAAGTGTTTCCCTATTAGTGTGTGAAAAAGCTTCTTTGTTCTTCAGGGCAGCATAGCATTCATTATGCACCATTATTTAACTAGCTTGGGGGCATTTAGGTTGTTATTGTTCTTTTGATAGCTACTCTTTTTCTTTTATTAATGTGTGGAGGGGGAACATTGAACCCAGGGCTTTATCCCCAGATCTACTTTTACTTTTAAATTTTGAAACAGAGTCTCACTAAATGGCCTAGGCTTGGCTCAAATTTGTAATCTCCTGCCTCAGCCTCCCAGAGTGCTGGGATTACAGATGTGCACCACCACACCCCACAGGTCCTCTATTTTAACAAGATGGAAAGACAAACAGAAGGTAGGGACACATGAGCAGGGCTATACATTTGACTTTGGGAAGTCACAGGGTCCAGGTCATATGGATGCAGAGAGCTAGGTCATGGTTCTGTTAATCCTGACATCATCTTCATTGGATTAATAAACAAGTCATAGATTAGCACTGGGTGGGTCAAGGAGGTGTGGCCTAGGGTACCCTGTATAGCCCCTTACCTGGTCTTCTCTGACACTGTTCCCCTCCTTTCTTTATTGGCTACCAAGAACTGAGCATCTTTGTTCTGCCACATCCTTCTGCCATTCCCAGCCCTCCCCTTGAGTTTAAATCAGTCCCAAATCCTATGGATTTTTCCCTTTCAAATCATTTTTCTCTTTCTGTGGCAACCATCTAAGTTCAACTCAGTGTTTCCTAACCCTTTCTTTGATAACGCTCTTTAGAAGACACAAGCCGAAATTCATCCCAGATTGACTGACAGAATTTTGTGTACAATTTCAAATAAATTATATGCTTCCTTAAATTGTGAACCCCCAATTAACCACTGGTCTATCTCAAACATCTGTTCTTACCCTCTCTTTGCCTTTTCCAGTATGTCTTGTCTACTACAGGAGGATGGCCAGTTTCCATCATACTTCTTCAGTGATTACTCAGTGCTTGCTATTTTACATGTAGGCCAAATAGCTAAGTACATTAGATGTCTTCTACATCATAACTCTTGGATATTTGACTCATATAGCTACTTTGTAGCACCAGAGTGAGCCACATTTTCATGACTTCTGGTACACATTTTTATCATTTGATTTCATAATCCTAAAGACTGAATTTTGTACTCAAACATATTTTGAAATTTATTAATGATCTGCATGTACTTTTACTTTATAGTACTTAAAAGTGTAAAAACAAAGTTGGTTTATACCAATATGCCTACCTTTGCATTCCAGATTGCACTGTTGAAACCAAGCATTTTGGGTAACTGATAGTAATACTCTTCTTGCAAGGATCTTTCAAAGCAATATTAGGTTAATTAGCTCTTTATATTTTTTTAAATGGAGTTAATTTGTGCTACAGTGTATATAAATAAGGAAGCAGGAGCAGCAAAAGTCACATTCCTTTTATTTGAAATGTCCATAGAACCATTTCCAGGTACAAGAAGTAGGAATGGCTGGTAATTACTCAGTGGATACAAGGTTTTATTTTGGTGTGATGAAAATGTAAAATAAAAGTAGGAAAAGAAGTATACCCTACAATGTGAGGCAGGCCATCCCTCCAAGAGAGAACACAGGGGCTGGACTTTGTCTTTACTGCATACAAAAATTAACTCAGTGGTTCATGTACCTCAGTGTAAGAGTGAAAACTATAAAACTCTGAGGGAATCCAGGAATATGTTCTCATGATGCTGGGTTAGGTATAATCTTAGATAGGATTTTGAAAATACAAATGACCAAACTATAAGTTGGGCATCATTAAAATTAAAAGCATGTCCTTTCCAGGGTGAGGGTATAGCTTGGTAGTAGAGTGATTGCCTAGTGTGCATGAAGCCCTAGGTTCAATCCTCAGCACTGGGGAAAAGAGAAAAGGTGTACTTCAAAGAACACCATCAAGAAAGTAAAAAGAAGCTAGGTGTGGCATTTAGTCCCTTTCCCAAGAGTTGCCAAAGTTCTAACAGTTTCAGCATTGTTGAAAAGTCCCCAAGTCTAAAGTCTCCTCTGAGATTTAAGGCAAACTCTTGGCTGCATGCCCTTGTACAAATAAAAAGAAAGTTAAACACTTGCAACATTCAAAAGCACAAGATAGACATTTCCATTCCAAAAGTTACAAACGGGCATAGCAAGGAATGGGAACAAAGCAAGACCAAAGTGAGTCTTTGAGGGGCCAGGGGCAAAAAGTTATGGCTTGTGTTTAGGTATCCACCCAAAGCCTCATGCAGTCATAGGTGGGGCTTTTTCAGAGGTGGCTGGATCTAGAGTGTGTGATGCTGGAATTGATTCATGGTGCAATGCTAGGATCAAGGGTGTTAAGATTAGGATTAAGACTGTGAGTGCTGGGCCAGGGATTTAGCTCAGTGGTACCTCACCTGCCTGGCAAGCACAAGGTCCTGAGTTCAATCCCCAGTAGCAAAAAAAAAAACGGTGAATGCTACCTGCCCTAAATAGCCTGGGCAAGATATAAGAGATAGAAAGAACTGTGGTCATCCCTTGTTGCTTTGCTACCCTCTGCCCTCCATTAACTGTTTCTCCTCTTCAATGCCTTACCTTACCTTGGAGCCAGCCAATTATGCACTGAAAGGTCTACAAACTGAGGTAAATAAAGCTCACCTCATTTAAAAAAAAAAAAGAAAACCAGGTGGGGTGGTGCATACTTTAAATTGCAGCACTTTGGGAAGCTGACACAGAAGGATGGCAAGTTTAAGCCCATCCTGAGTGACTTAGTTCAGGGGCAAGCCCTAGGTTCAAATCCCAGTGACCCCTGGCTTCCATCAAAAAGGGCTGGAGATATAGTAGGACCTCTGTTGAAATCACCCCCTCCCAACACCCAGAGTGAAAAAATAGCCCATTGATGACAAGAAATGTTTGTAAATCTTCCCCCCCTTGTTTTCAGACAGGGTCTCATTGAGTTGGCAAGGCTGGACTTCTGGAGTTAAATGAGATCCTTCTGCCTCAGCCTCCTAGAGTCCTGGAATTACAGGCATGTGCCACCACACTCAGCTAGCAAATCATTCCTTTAATAGGCTCTTGGTGGTTGGCATCTAACATACTCATGAACAAACCTAATTTTTAGAAAGGACAGCAAACATACCAAAAGATGCTTAGTTAGCATCATTTGCTATCAGGGAAATGCAAATCAAAACTATGAAATACCGTTTCATACTGCCTAAATGGCTAAAATTAAAGTGACAGATAAGTTCTGTCAATGACATAGTGAAATTGGGCCCTTCATGCACTGCCTGGTGGGTGTGCAAGATTGTGCAGGTGCTTTGGAAATCAGTGTGGCATTCTTCAGAAGACAGAAGGAGCTGGGCTTGGTGACCCATGATTGTAATCTCAGTTTCTCCAGGGTGAAGGTGTAGGGTTTGCAACTTCAGTGCCAGACTAGGCAACTTAATGAGACAATTCTGTGTCACAGTAAAAACTAGAAAGGGCTAGGGATATAACTCAGTGGTAGGGTGCTTGCCTCACATGTGCAAAGTTTAGTCCCTAGTACCATTTTTTGAAAAACGCTGAGCAGAGTTCTGCTCCTAGGTGATACACCAGAGAAATGAAACATGCACTGTGTACAAAACACGATTATTCGTAATAGCCTAAAAGTGGAAAAGTCCAAATGTCCATCCATGGCTACGTAAAACCTGACCTATTCATATGGTAGAATATTTAGCAATAAAAAGGAATGTGGTTCTGATACATGCTATGAGCATGGAAACACACTAAGTGAAAGGCCAATCACAATAGACATGTATTTGTATGATTCATTCCTGTGAAATGTCCAGAGAAGTCCGATAGAGACAGAAGGCAGATTAATGGTTGCCTAGGGGCAGCAGTTTTGGAGGAAATAAGCAAGTTGCTCAGTAGTATAGAGTTTATTTTAGGGGAGATGGAAATGTTCTAAACTCCAGCTGAGTGTGTTGGAACACCCGTGATCTCAGCCACTGGGGAGTTTGAGGCCAGTCCGGGCAATTTAGTGAGATCCTCCTATTTCAAAATAATGGTTTTTTTAAAAGGTCTGGGGATGAAGCTCAGAGCATTGCCTAGAATGTACAAGGTGTTTAGTTCTGTACACACACACACACACACACCCAAAGGAAAAGAATGAAAATGTTCTAAAATTGTTTAACAATTGAATTATTCTCTGACCATACTAAAATCCACCGAATTGTGTATTTTAAATAATTGAATTTTTAATTTTGTGTAAGTTATATATCAAAGTATTAAATGTTAAGCTTTTTTGCCTTACAATGGTTTTTATTACCTCAATGAGATATCTTTTTTAAAACTTTTTTTTTGAGACAGCGTCTCACTAGTTCAGGCTGGCTTTGAACTCACTGGATAGCCCTGGCTGGCCTTGAACTTGCAGAGATCCTCTTGCCTCAGCCTCCTGAGTACTGAGATTACTGGGATTACAGCTGTGTACCACTAAGCCCAGCTGAATGGTTTTTTTGGGGGGGGTACTGGGGATTGAACTCGGGTCCTTGCGCTTGTGCAGCAGGCGTCAAACCACTGAGCTAAATTTCTGGCCCATGAATGTTTTTTTAAATAAAGGAATTTTTAATTATGTAGATTTAGCTTCCTAAACTGTTAGAATCCTAGAAATATTCCTCCTAAAGAATTATATTTCAACATTAACAACAAAAGCTCAGCAGTCTGTGGAAAAAATTAATTTTTATTAGTGATGCTAGCCGTAGGATTCTTTAAAAAGAAAACATTCAGAATTATGAGACTCATAAAATGGTTCCAATAATAATTTATCTACCAAGTCAGGAGAGTATCTCAGCCTGCACACACTCTGGAGAGCTGTACCAATGGCAAACAAGTCTTTGTGTCAAAAAGACAATCGTACTCTATTAATTTATAGATCACATTGCTTTTTATTTGTGAATCTGGATTGTAGAAGCTTCCATTGTACAAGATAGAATAAAAGTGTCCACTGGGCAATAGCAGAACAGTGGTATTTGTGAATGAGAAAACAGAATAGTAGGAAAAAAATAGTCTCCTGTTATTTCAGACTACTTTTTTGTAAGGGTTAAAACTCGAGGGGTTATGCTTGGGGATTTGGATGTTATCTCCCAATTTCTCAGCAGGTCAGATAAACAACTTGGTTTTGCCTTTGTGATGTGGAACTTCAGCACGAATGACTGTATTTTGGGCCTAGAGCAGGATCCCACTCGAAACCAATGGACTCCTTCCTGAATATCTGTTTCTTCTCTGAAAACCAGCTTGTTGGGCAGGATAGAAAAGGTAGTCTAGTTTAGAGAAGGTGGTGGTGGTGTTTAGGAGAAGACTCTTGTTTTAGGTAAAATTACCACAGAGAAGCCTGATTTATTTTATTTTATTTTATTTTATTTATTTATTTATTTATTTATTTATTTTTAGTACCGGGGATGGAACTCAGAATCTTGTGCTGGTGAAGCAGGCGGCAGCACCTCTGAGCTAAATCCCTGAGCCTAGGGTGGTTTATTTTAATGGTACACGTGAATCAGAATCAGGAAGGTGCCCAAGAACCAAGGGAGCCAACCTGTCTCTCTTACCCAGGAACTTGAGGGTTTGTGGTTTGTGGGCTCTCCTAATATTTACTTTTTTCCACATTTCTAACTTGTCTTTAATCTCATCATGTTCTTCATAGTGTCACTTTATACACATGCCTTTTATTGGCTGCTCCACAACCTTTGAGATCAGTTAATTCAGTTTCCCAATTTTAATTCCCAAGGGGAAAAAAGAATCTGATTGGTTAATCCATCTTTATCAGCTAGTTAGCCTATAGACCCACTTACCGTATGCCTGTCCCAGAAATTGTCAGACTGTGGACCTTTTAGGAATAAAAGGAGCTGTGGTGAGGTAGTGTTCTGGTTGTTTCAACTTGTTATTGTCTCTATTCCCCTACTAAAGGGGCTTTAAGATTCATAAGGGCAGACGCTGCAGACGCTGCAGACAGGTAGGTCTGCGGATGCTGTATCAAGGTCGCTGAATCAGTCCCGCCCCAGCAGCAATTCACTGGACACCCCACACACACACACCCTCCTCCTCTGGCCTCTTCTCTGTACAGCCACCTGGTTCCACACTACAAAGACGCAGAGGACACTGGACCACCAGACCACACTACTGGGTAAGTTGGAGTCATCTTCACCTCCCATCAGGACCAGGACTATCTTCAGGGGAAGGGGAGCTGGAACCTGCACTACAACTCTGCAGAGTTCAACCCTACAGGAGGAGAGGGAGCTCGACTTGGGACGTGCAGCCAGAAATCTGCTTAAATCTCACGGGTCTGCAACTAGCTTGCTGAGACTCATTGACTTATATCTGCACACTGCTACCCACGTTGTCTATTGTGACAGCAGGGACATACCCTGAAAGAGGCCCTTCATCTTCATGGTTATTTTTTATTCCCCAAATTAGTATTATTAGTTT
>NW_004624859.1:1815420-1828463 GCF_000247695.1 Heterocephalus glaber | reverse complement strand
GCACAGTTTGTAATAGCTAAAGCTTGGAAGTAGCCCAAGTGCCCATCAACTGGAAACTGGGTAAAGAAAATGTGGTTTTTTTATAAAATTGAGTACTACTCAAACATAAAGAATGAAAAACTAAAGACATTTATAGCTAAATGGATGCACTTTGAGGCGATACTCTTAAGTGAAATAAATAGGACACACATCTGTAAATACTGAATAGTTTCTCTAGTATGAGAAACTGATAATGTAAACAAGGGTTCAAATGATTAAAATGAATAATTGATAATTTTAAATCAGAAAAAAGGTCCAAAGATGTAGGAGTGAAGGGAGGGGAAGGGGAAAGGAAAAGAGAACAGAAAAACTATTAGAAAAGAAAAAAAAAATGGAAATGAAATCTGTGTAAATAGGGAAGGGTGGAGGGGGTGAAGGGCACACGGGTAATGGGGAAAAAAATAAGAACCAAGATATATCATGTACAGGTATAAACACCCAATGATAAATGTAAACGAATTGTATACCTAAAATGTACCAATAAAAGAACTAAAAAAATAAAAAAGATTCATAAGGGCAGAGACTACATCTGTCTTGGTCACCACCATATATATCCTTTTTGCCTAAAGCACTTCCTGGAATGTGGTTGGGTTTTGAATGAAGATAATTGGTATCTATGCTCAAAATGTAATCCCGAGTTTAAGTATCTTAAAACTAAAGACAAATGAAAAATTTTATCTAATGGCCTGCTCATGCTGAGTGCCTGTGATAATGCCTACCATTTCTCCCCCAATCAGGATACTGTACAGATCCGTGTGTGTGAAGTGTTCAGTGAATGTTTATGTAAGGAAAAGAAATGAAACTTTAATTTTGAAAAAAGCAAACAAATCCCAGCCACCTCCCTTGAAGTGGTGGTTTTTTGTCTTTTTTTCAAGAATGCCAGCTATCTAGTTTGTAAACTTTATCAAATATAAAATTATATCATTTCTCAGTGCTATAGATGTGAAGCTGGCTTTTATGTCTGTGAGTATATTGTTCACGGGCTACATATATTGGTGTGTATGGGGTTTTGTAATTATGGTCAAGATTAATGGAACATCAAAACCAAAATATACATTGAGACCAACTGTTTCAAATCCTCCTTTTTATGGCCTTAAGTATATCTGGCAACATTCAGAGAAACATTCCCTGTAGGAGACCAGCTGAGGAGGGCTGTGTTTCCAGCAGCAGCTTTTAAGCCTGGGAGGAAAAAAATCAGAAAAGCTGGCTTACTTCTTAATGGATTAAAAGATACAGCTTTTGGTGACAAGCTGCATTCTTTAGCAGTGACTATTTTTCCTGTACCACAAACCAGGCTTATTTCCAGCCTTAGTACTTTAGGCACTTACCCTCTACATCGTTTTAATTTCTAGGAAATCATATTCCCTAGATTGAATGCAGTGTTTAATGGAGTGCCTTTCAGATGGACACATTTTACATTTTCATGCTTCTTAGTTAATAAACTCTGTAAGAGCAGGCCCCAGCATATTCTTGATAATGTTTATCATTATAGGTGCTATATTATGTGTTAACTAGAATGCTTTAGAGATTTTTCTGAGCAGATCTGTCCTTGGTTGGTTGGTTATATCAGACAATCATTTTCCTTTGCCTTGCTTCAGCAACTTTTTTTCTTCATTTGCTTGTTTGTTTTTTGAGACAGTCTAGCTCTGTAATTCTTGCAGCGATCCTCCTTCCGCAGTGCTAGGATTATAGGTATACACCAACATTCCCGGCTCAGGATATTTTATAATCCTGTGTTCCCTTTACATTCTATCCCCCTTCCATGATGTTGCATTTTTCTGTAATTTTTTTGTTGCTGTTGTTCTTGTTTTTGTTTTGTTTGGGTTTTGTTGGGGGTTGTTTTGGCTTTCTTTTGGAGGTCAGGTGGTTGAGACTGGTCTTAATGTAGTTCATGCTGGCCTTGAACTCACTATGTAGCCTAGGCTGGTAGCAATCCTCATGCCTCCGAGAACTGGGATTATAGTCATGCATCACCAAGCTTGCTTTCTGTAATGGACAGCTTAATTTTAAATCATTTCTTTTGTCTAAGGCAAATGCTTTTCTTTGAATTCACCTTTTTAAAATTGTGTTTTCCATGCAGACTTACTTGGAGAAGTAGAGAAAGCATTAAGGGGAATATTTAAATTTATTTGAAATATATTTGCTTCTCTGAATTCCATTTATCTCAAAATTTAGACTCAGAAGGCAAGCACTTAGTAGTAAGGATGAGGAAATGGTAGTTAAGGCCATAAGACACAAGAAGGTGATGGACGAAGGGAAGGAAGTCAGAGGAATTGGGAAGGATATCTGCCCTAGAGATGAGTAGTGATGTCATTATTGGCGTCCCTATATCTGGTGTTTTACTTTTCTTAGTTACTCCTTAAAGATAATTCTGTTTTGCTGATGAAGTACCTTAAGGCCCAGAGGGATTACATACATGGCTCAAGTCTCATACTTGTTAGGGTGTCTGTGTGATATACACCCAAAGATGCTTCCATGCAGGAGTACCTGATTCTCAAGAAAAATATTTTGGCCTGTCTCCTACTGGTGTTTTATGCTTTAATCAAACACTCCCTTAGAAGCCAGCATTTATGTCAGCAGTTGAGTACATTTGTGATTAAACTGTTAAACCGTACATTGGAAATGACTAATTGGTTAATTTTTTCCACCAATTGACAGAATCACATTTAGTACTTATGTCTGGGGTGCGGGGGTGGCGGAAATAAGTGCCATTATTATCAGTCACTCTTAAAGAATGTACTTGAAAGTGTATCCAAAAATTGTCAGTGTTATGACATGTATACAAAATGGGATAGGTTTTCAGGAAATGTTTAATATAATGACATGAGAAGAAACACTGGAGTGAGTTGATAGTGACTATATTTTTTAGCTATTCATAAGTAAGCATTTTAGTAGACCATTTCTTTGTCTACCCATTTAGTGAGTCTACTTACTGGACACCTATTGTGTACCAGAAACTGCTAGGTCTAAAAGCTGAGGAGTCATTAGGCAAATACACAATTCTTGTTCTCTAAGATCTTGCAGTCTAATGGGAAAGATAAACATTCAAAGTAAATTTTAAAAAGTGTAAGTAAATATAAAATTACAATTGTTACAGATGCTATAAAGAAAACTTATTTGTGTAAGAGAACCTGTAATAGAGTGGTTAAGGAAGGTTTTTGAGAAAGTAATGGTTGAACTGAGCTCTGAAGAAAGAAAAAGTGACCTTTTTTTGAAGCAGAGCTTTTATTGGTACATTTTTTGGATATACATAATAGCATTCCTCATAGAGAATTTGTATCTGTACATGATATATCTTGCTTTTTTTTCCCCCTTCCCTCCCTTCCACCCCTCTTCCCCTCCTTATTTACAAAAGCTTTGTTTCCAAGGTGGCATTTAAGCAGTGTCAAGGAGAGTTTCAGAGAGTATGGCTGGTGCTATGACTACAGGAGAGATCACAGGGGAGATAGTGGTTCTTTAAAGGATGTGAGCGCTAGAAAGAAGTGTTTTGGATGTACTCTGTGCAAAGCCTAGGAGGTCATGTTAAAAAGAATTGTGGCCTCTATCCTAAGAGCAGCAAGAAACTTCTGAAGGGGTTCAGCTGGGGGCTGGATGGGGGGATTTGTTTTCAAAGGGTTGCTCTAACTTCTGGGTGGAGAACAAATTGAGGTTTTGCTATCTAGTAGTCACACCTTGGTACTTGACTGATTTGAAACTCATCAAATTTGGTACATGGTACATTTTGACGTGAAAATTTTGTCCAACTACTTGTGTTTGTGTGGTACTTTATGGACAGGCTATACCTTGGTGCTGATTACCTTGTGACTCACCACCCTTTCTAACCAAAACAACCTGTTTGGTACTCATAGTGTTTGGTACTTGTTTGGAACTAATTAACAAATACCAAGGTACTACTATACTGTACTTGGGGAAGAAATGAGCATTTAGTATGGCATATCGAAATACACATAAAAAGAAACAAACATGAAATGATGTGATAATGTAAGTAGGAGACAGTAAAAGAGGGAGGTACCAAGGATGTCTCTGTCTTACAGACCTAGAAAGATAAAGACCTTCCATTCACTGATAGGGAAGCCCAAGAGATCAGATTTTGGAGGGGAGTTCATTTTTAATGTGTTGAGTTTGAGGTATCCTTGAGACACCAAATTAGAACTGTCAACTGGGGTCTGGAGTTTAGCGAGATCTAAACTAAATATGCAAGGTGTGATCCAAAAGTACACTGTGCTTAAATTTTAAAAATTATACCATAGAAGACACATTGCCAAGTTTGTGAAACATTTATATTTAGATAATTTCAACTGTTAACATGGACCTAGTTAGTAGATGAAGAATATAGAGCAGGAGAGAAGGCCAGGACAGACCCTTGAGAAATATTCAAGGAGTAGTGGGGGATAAGCCTGAGAAGCAGTCTGAGAGATAGAAGGTTTGTAGTAGATTGCCCAAAACCTTTAGTCCAAGGTTGTAAAATGATCTGGACGTGTTGTCTCCCCACTGATCCAGCCTTTCTTTTTTCCTGTACTTGTTTAACTGCCCTGTTAATCCATGTGGGAGATTTTAGTGGTACCTGGATTTGAGTATAAACTTCTATCTTGAGGGCTTGGAGGACATTAAATAAGATTCTATCTGTATTAGCTTGCTAGAGCTGCCATATTAAAATACCACAGACTGGGTGACTTAAGAACAACAGAAATTTGTTTTCTTGGAGTTCTGGAAACTAGAATCCAAACTCAGGGTGTTTAATTTCTGAGACCTTACTGTGGTTTGCAGATGGCTGCCTTCTCACATGGTTGCCCACCTATGAATTGTTCTGTGTCCTGACAAAATTAAGGACACTGGTTATAGGAGATTAAAGCCTATCTTTATGGCTATGTTTAGCTTTAATTACTTCTTAAAGACCCTATCTTCAAATTCATTCACATTCTCAAATACCACGGATTTGAACTTCAGCATTGAATTTTCTAAGGGTAAGATAATTTAATCCATAAGTATCTCTTCTTGCAATTACTTTTCTTTAAGTAATAAATGTTCAAAATATTAGTTCCTTGTTGGAATCTTTAAATTTACTGTAAGAAAAGGAATGAAACACAAATGCCGGATAACTACTGTTGTGAACTGGAAAGCATACCTGGGCAATGCAGCTCAGTGAGAGAGCACTTGCCTAGCATGTTCAAGGCGCCCTGGATTCATGCCTGTCAGGGAAGCATTTCTAATGAACACTATCAAATTTGAAAACACAGGAGTGAATGCAAGCATCATCCATCATTTTGAACATTATCAGAAAAGTATGTTTTGTATATCTTCTATCACCAGCTCCACACATAGGAACTAGAATGTGGGCTAATTAAAACTGTTAAGTTTTTTACTTGTTTTCACATGGCAGTGAAACACAGTAGCTGATAAACTAGGAGCAAACCTATCAGTGGCATTGGGGTTCCTCAGGATAATCCCCGTATATTTTAATTCCTACAGGAAGACCTGTAGGACTCAGAATAAACATATTATAGTTTTGTTCCTGACTCTTTTTTCCTTGGTACCAGGGATCGAACTCTGGACCTTGCACTTGCCAGGCAGGTGCTGGCAGCATTGAGCTACATCCTCAACCCTTCATATTACAGTTTTGATAATATAGCAAAAGAATAAAAAGCAAAATCAGTGAAAAGGAAAGATGCATAGGGACAATTCCAGAGGAAACCAGGCATACGCCTCCAAGAGTTCTCTCCTAAGTGGATCACACAGGACACTTCCGCCCACACGTATGAGGGCTTGTCTGCTAGGGAAACCCAGGCTCTCACTGCCTACCACATAACAAAATTCCTCCCAGAAGGAAAGCAGGTTTTCAGCATAAATCTTACTGAGATTCTAGGCACAGTGAACCATCAGTTAGGGAACAGTAGGTTTTTATATATCTGATCTTCCACTGTCTTCTAACTAACAAATGAAAGGAAATTCCATGTGCTACCCGCCCCCCCAAAAAAACTGGCTTTCTTTTAAACAGTTGACAGCTCAATTACATGAAGCTGCTTTTAAGTAAGAATGATGGAAATTGAAATTTTAAACTAGGTATGTGAGACGAGAAGATTAAGGGCACACCCATCCCCAAAATATCAAGAGGTCAGGTCTTAGCCATTTCCTTCCCTGTCTGGCTTTCTGAAAAATTGCATGTAAATTGAAATTAGATGGTTGGATCTACTAGATAAATGGATGGCTGCCTGGATGGTTGGCTGGGCATGGTGACACATGCCTGTAACCCCAGCACCTGGGAGGATGAGCCAGAAGGAGTACCACAAATTTGAGGCCAGTCTGGGCTATACAGCAAGATCCTATCTTAAACAGAAGAGATTGTTGAATCTAGAAAGTACTTAGAGGGTTTCTTTGGCTTAACAAAAAACACTGAATTAGAACATATATTTACAATGATTAAAAGACAGTTTTTAGTTTTTCTTTTAATGTCTGTTAATATGTTCATAAATTAGAGCTTTCGTTTACTGCTCTGCTTTCTGTGTTCTCTGTACACACTTATAAACAAGACTGAAGAATTCTAGCTTTTTTGTGTGAGTCTGGGTCTTGCCATGTAGTCCCAGGGTAGTCTTTTTTTTTTTTTTTTTTTGGTACCAGGGATCAAACTCAGGTCCTTGCGCTTGTGCAGCAGGCGGTGAAACCACTGAGCTAAATCTCTGGCAGTACAGGGTAGTCTTCAACTCATTGTATAGCTCAGGATGGCCTCAAACTGACAGGAAATAAGCAGTATGTCACCATGCCTGGCTCACAGATATTCAGAGACTTGTCTCAAGGTATAGCTCAGTGGCAGAGTGATTGATTAGCCTGGGTAAGACCCTGAGTCCAATCCTCAGTGCCAAAAATAAAAACATACTGAAGACTCTTGGCCCCAAGTCACCATAGTAGGTAGCAAAGCCAAACATCAAAGGTTTTTTTTTTGTTTTTTGTTTGTTTTTTTGTTTTGGGGGCGTTTTTTGAGACAGGGTCTTACTATATAGTTGAGGAGGCTGGTCTTGAACTCACAGTGATTCTCCTGTCTCAGCCTCTCTAGTGCTGGGATTACAGGCGTGTGCCACCAGGCCTGGCTCTCAAATATTATAATTTAATTTTTCAGACTGAAAATCCCATCCTATAAGACAGTGTGTTTCTAACTGTTGCATTGATTCCTAAGATTCTGTGAAGGTGACTGAGGTGAGGGTAGAGATGGCACCTTTATCCCATCCAGGTCATGCACAATTCCCACCCCATTCCACCAGAATAACCTGGTTTTAAATATTGTGATAAGGTGAAAAATTATGATTTTAAATATAGTTTCCTTGAATAAAGTTACTTTGTTTTTAGGCTTCTTAATTTTTATTTCAGCCAGGTGTGGTGGCACACATCTGTAATTCCAGCACTTGGGTGGCTGAGGCAGGAGGATCACTGCAGAGTTCAAGGCCAGCCTGAACTACATAATGAGACCTTGTCTCAAAAAAAAATTTTTTTTTATCAGTGCATTTGCAGTACCTGATTATTCCATTCATCATGGGGAGTTGCTATATGCTTACATAACACATCTTAATTCTTTTTATGTTCTTCCTCTCTTTTTTAATCCTTTCCCCCTTTTTATCCTTTCCCCCTCTCCCATCTCTGTTTCTTCCCCTTTTGCAGAAGATGTATCTTCCTTTTTCCTATCACCTATCTTTTATTTTGTTCTTTTTTTATATTTTGGGTTTCTCATATATATATGAGAAAACATGACATTTAAACTGTGACTGCATCTGATTTATTTCACTAAATATGGTCTCAAGGTAGATACATTTTCCTACAAATGACTCAAAGTTATCCTTCTTTATAGCAGAGTAGTACTCCATTGTGTATAAATACTACATTTTCTTCATTCATCTGTTGATGGACATATAGGCCACTTCCAAGATTTAGCCTACTGTATTACAAATTGTGCTGCTAAAACATGGGCATGCATGTATCACTGTAATATGATTTCTTTAACTCTTTCAGGAAGATACCTAGAAGGAAAACATGTAGCTGGATCTAATGGAATTTCTGGTTTTAGTTTTTTGAGTGATTTCCATTGCGATTGTACTCATTTACATTCCCACCAGCAGTGTAGAAGGGTTCTTTTTCCACACAGCCTCACCAGCACTTGTTATTGATTGGTTTATTGGTGACAACCATTCTTTCTGGAGTAAAATGCAATCTCACCATTTAGTTTGCATTTTTCTAACGGCCAGTGTTGTTGACCATTTCTTCATGTATTTATTGTTCATTTATACTTCTGGAAAATATATGTTGATTTCAGTTGCCCATATTTTTGGGTCTTATATTGAGGGATCTAATTTTTAAGAGTTCTTTATGTATATTCTAGATATTAGTCCTCTGAGAGTAGCTGGCAAATTTTTCCAATTCTGACTCATCACTCAGGTGTTTCCTTGGCTGTGCAGAAGCTTTTAAATTTGATATAATCCTATTGATTCTATTGTGATTTCTTGTGCAGTGGAGGTTCTGTTCAGAAAGTCATTGCTCATACCTATGTCTTCAAGAATTTTCCCTATTTTATCTTCCAACAGATTACATATTTGTGTTTTAACACTTAGATTTTGGTCCATTTTGATTTTAGTTTAGTACATGATGAGAGATACAGGATTAGATCCAGTCATCTGCATGTGGATAGCCAGTTTTCCCAGCACCGCTAAAGAGGCTATCTTTCCTCTAGAGTATGTTTTTGGGCCCTCTGAAAAGACTGGGTAGCTCAATGTGTCTTGGGTTGTTCCTGTACCACATCTTTTTTGTGCCAGTACCATGCTGTGCTTATCACTGTTGCTTCATAACATAACTTGAAGTATGGAACTGTGATCCCTCCTGTTTTGCTTTGCCCAGGATTACTTTTGTTATTCTGGGCCTCTTCTGGTTCCATATGAATTTTAGGGTTGTTCTCTCCAGTGTTGTGAGGAATGCTGTTGGTATTTGGAGTGGGGAGGCTTCTTTTTTTACTTTTCTTCCCATGCTGCTGGGGATCAAACCCAGGACTTGCACACTCCCACCTGCACTCTATCGCTGGATTAGAAAGTTGTATTACCCTTTTAGACAAGCTTGTTTATGTGAGACAGGGGGATAGGTCCCAAAGTAAGACAAAGAAACTGTCCTCTAGTGTTTTAAAACTTCTTTCTAAAATTAGGAAGCAACAGAATTTGACATTCTTCTAACCTTAAAATGAGAACTAATTGAAGTAGCCCACAGAAGTTCCAGTAGAAGAAAAAAGGGCTGGGGATTTAGCTCAGTGGTTCCACCGCCTGCCTCACAAGTGCAAGGTCCTGAGTTCAATTCCCAGTACCACCCCCACCCCCCAACCCCCGAAAACAGAAAAAACCAAAAGATATGATTGAAGTTTTTTTTTCTACCATTAATAGAGTTTTTAACCAGTAATTTACAGAACTGGTTTTTTAAAATTCTTAGTTCTGGAAGGTACTGAAAGTATAAAGATGATCTGTAAGATAAAAAAATCTTTTTTTTGTATGGGGGATGAACCCAGGGCCTCTCACATGGTAAATGCTTTGTTTTTATGGCCTTTTCTTTCTTTGTTCTTTTTTTTTTTTGGTGGTAACAGGGATCAAACTCAGGACCTTGCACTTCCCAGGCAGGCACTGTGCTATTTTGATGGCTTTTAAGAATATTTCAGGGCCAGGGAGTTAGCTCCGTGGTTCTGCTGCCTGCCTCGAAAGTGCAAGGTCCCAAGTTCAATCCCTGGTACCAAAGAAAAAAGAATTATCATTTCAGTGTTTTGGGTTTTTTTTCTCAAAGTAATACAAGTGGACAAAATCTGAACTAACATATAGAATATTCTTGTATCTTCATGCATGTTATAGTGGAATTTGCCAGCTTACAGGGAGAGTATAATTCACTATAATTCCAGTATGGGCAGTGACGGTGGGCAAGCTTTGTCCTATAAAATGAAAGTAGGGGTCGGGGATTTAGCTCAGTGGTTTCAGCACCTGCCTTGCAAGCGCAAGGTCCCAGGTTCGATCCCCATTACCAAAAAAAATAAAATAAAATGGAAGCTGATCTTAGATGATATCCAAGACCCTCTTTTTAAATTTTATTTTCAGCATAGTCCATTGCAGCCAATTTGGAATGCTGTTCTGTAGTCACATAATAGTAGAACTGTACTAATACCAGCCAACATTTACTGACTGAACTTTTATAAGTTTGCTAGAATGCCAAGGACAAAACACTTAAAATTCCTGTTTAATTATCACCTTAGTACTTTACACGTGGAGAAACTGAGGCTGAATATTTGCCTGGTAAGTATAAAACCTTGAGGAAGTGATGAAGTTTATTTCAACAATACCCAGTATTTCAGACTATATGAATTTTAAAATTATTTTCCACATGGGAAGAAAAAGAAATCTGTATTGACCTGTGCTAATGTAACTACTGTTATACTGAAACTACAACTTCTTTGTAGCCTACAAAATATCAGTCCAGTTGCTCGATTACATGCAGATCTATTTATATTGGTTTAACTTTGGTGTATCAAGAATGAATGTATCTGGATTATGTGGTCTTTGTAGGGAGATACTTCAGTTAACCTTTAATAACAATTTTTCAGTGAGGCTTGTGTTTATATCTTTTACGAATATGTCAGAGTGTGTGTGTGTGTGTGTGTGTGTGTGTGTGTCCGTGTGTCCGTTCATGTCCATTCTAGAAGCCTAGCCTACCTCGCCTCCTACCTCTCCTCAGGGCTCTTTCCCTCTCACCTCTGCCCCTTATACACACACACAAAAAAAGATTTTTTCAATAATCATTTCTTAATCTACTTTTAATATTTAGGAACAAGTTCCAGTTCCAGTGTATCATCCAACACCTAGCCAGACTCGGCTAGCAACTCAGCTGACCGAAGAGGAACAAATTAGGATAGCTCAAAGAATAGGCCTTATACAGCATCTGCCTAAAGGAGTTTATGACCCTGGAAGAGATGGATCAGAAAAAAAGATCCGGGAGTAAGTTTTAATAAGCTTTATTTCAGAGGTCTATTTTTAGACATTACCTTTTGAAAATTTTGCCTTTTCTGATGTACAGTGTTACCTCAGTTGTCAAACTAAATTCATTCCAAATTCATGTTCAAACACCAAAAAGTTTGAGAACTGAACATATTTTTCCCATAAGAAATAATGGAAAACCAAATAATTGGTTCTGTGGCCCCAAAATTACGCCTACAACTCCATTTTTTCTTTAACTCTGTCGTGGTTCTCACAGTTTTCCTCTTAGCTTTATTGCTGGTAGCACTAACTTTCTTTAGAACCATGGTTATGATATTTTATGCAAATAAAGCACACACACCCCAAAAAAGCAGTGACAAATGTTTTTAACAGGCACTATATGTTGTCTGGGCAAGAGCAGCACTTAGACTGAAGCATCGCCCCTTTGTATTGTATTGTGGTGAGACTCTACACATAACCCGCTCTCTGCCTCTGCCTGTACAGGTTTTTTCAAGTTGGATTTTCGTTTTGACTATCCAGCAAAGTTACACCGAGCAGCTTTTTTTTTTTTTTTTTTTTTTTTTTAACGTTGCCATTTTAGTAGGGGAAAGTTCAAGCTTGGCAGCCATTCAATAATTGAGGTGTCACTGTTCTTTGGAAGTCTGTGACATGTACTTACTGGAAAACCTCAGTTAATTCAAGAGAATGTTTAGATGCAATAGTAAAGAATTTGTATATATAAAAATAGCTAAGCAGTATGGTGTGAATTCTGATTATTATTTACACTTCCTGTCCATTTGGATAACTGGTGATAGCTAAAACGATTTACATATTTGTATGTGAAATAAGGCCAGCATTACTAGTGGCCATGTCAGCTGGTTTTTGGAATGTCATCTGGCAATATTTCAAGGACTATACCCTTTAAGATAATAGCCATAGGGATCTATTTCAAAACATGTACCACCACCACCACTCCCCCAGCCACACAGTGTTCACCACAGTCTTGGTTAAGGGGAAAATGTATGCTGCATATAATTGTCCATCATTAGAGGTATAGATAGTTAAGTTGTGATATGGGAATACTTCATCAGATGATGCAGCCATTAAAAGTGTTTTATTTTATTTATTTATTTTTTGGTACCGGGGATCGAACTCAGGACCTTGCACTTGCGAGGCGGGCAGCGGAACCACTGAGCTAAATCCCCAGCCCAATTAAAAGTGTTTTTAGAGATATGAGAGAAATCTGCTTCCTGTAAGATAATTTTATTAAGCCTGATGAGTTGAAGATAAAATTTTGCTGGTGTGGAATTTTGGACCCCAACGCTCATCATTGTCTTTGAGAACCGCTAAGGAGGGATCCTTTCTCCTTCTAAATTGAGAATGGCTTACCCAACACAAGCATAATTTGATTTACTATGTTAATGTTTGGTGCTATACCAACATTTAGCACTAGTACTTAATATTATAGTCAGTCCAAAACATTGACTTCTGAAATGAAAATTCAAAACTGAGTTAATGAAAATAGCTTTAACTTAAAGCAGCCCAGTAAGTAGGTTGAAATTAGGGCTCTGTTTTTACATATTGTTCAAATAAAAATATTACTCCAGGATTGCACTAAAAACTCAGTATAAAGAAACAAGGCTGATCTGTCTTGCTACTTCCTGCTTAAAACATCACACTCTCCTGCAGGTCTGTCCTATAATATGTAGCTGTTGTACAAACAGAGCAGTAAACTTGATCTTAATGTGATCCATTTCTCATTGCTCTGGTGATTACTCTTAAGCCCAGCAAATGCTGAGGAGATTGAAACAAGAGAATATAGATGGTTAAACACTTATTGGGCAAAAAACTTCCATTTGCATGCTGAAGTAAGGAGGTGATAGGCAAATTGTTCTAGTATGTTGTTTTGGAGTAACACCATGTTTGAGTCTTATGGATAGACTCCTTATCTAAAACTGCTTCCTGATTTCTCTCTCTTGCTTCCTTCCACAGGTGTGTGATCTGTATGATGGACTTTGTTTACGGGGACCC
>NW_004624859.1:1738615-1807807 GCF_000247695.1 Heterocephalus glaber | reverse complement strand
CCCCCCGCCCCGGTTTGAGACAGAGTCTTCCTAAATTGCCCAGGCTAGGCTCAAACTTGCCATCCTCCTGCCTCAACGTTCCAGAGTGCTGGCTCTTAACCTGGCACTTTTCATACATAATTAGGAAAAGACACCCTTCCTCCACTGGCCATAAGCTATAAGGACTGGAGGCCTGAATGCCACGTACAGTTGCCATATGAAGTAGTTCAAGAAAACAGACCTAACCAAAAGCAAAGACGAGATGAAGAAGAATTAATGGTAACATTAGAGCCCCTGATTTGTTCCCCCCGCATCAGGCCAAATCCACCATGGCCTTCCCACAGGATATAGGGACCAGTAATTTAACCTTTCAATATGTTAGGGGCTGAGCTATGTAATTTATGCTTTTCTTTTTATCCTCAATATCCTTATGAAGCAGTTGTCATTAAAGGCCCATTTTACATAAAATTAAACTGATTCTCAAAGGGTAAAGTATATGGTAGTTCAACTAAGGTTGTGTGCATGCATGTGTTACTGGGGATTGAATCCAGGACCTTGAGCATGGTAGGCAAGTACTCTACCCCTGAGCTACATCCCGGTCCTTTTTATTTAGTTTTGTTTTGGCAAGGATTTTGTTAAGTTGCCCACACTGGCCTGCTGGGATTGCAGGCCTGCGACACCACGATTGGCTGAACTCAAGTTTTTAGTTCAGTCTCCTATTGTGAACTACCCCATGTAATCAGAAGAAGTTAAAAGTTGAGTATTAGTAGACCAGCCTTTTTTCATGCTGTGGGTGTGTTCACTGCCTTTACCAGAGATAATTGCAGCTCATCATCTCTGGCCCATGTGTAACACAGTGACAGAGTGCATAACTTGTGTGAGGTCCTAGGTTCAATCTTCAAAAAAAATTTTGTTTTGTTCATGGACCACTTGGACCCATAGCATTCCTAAGTGCTTAAACTAGAAGTTCGAGTGTGTAGCATTGTGCACCACCCAGTTTGCCAATGTTCTTGCAAATTACTCTTACAACAAACTTGCACATAGCTTAATTTTACATCCTGACTGCAGTTTAACAAAGTAACTTAATATTAACAATTATTATTTTTTTCCAGAGCATAAGGTGTCTGACATTGTGACGTGTTAGTGTGAAAGAAAACACAATCCAGTCACTTAGGAGGTGTTAGCTCTGATTAAACTTAAATGTCAACTTCTAGCGGCCATAGAGACCTTTAGTAATGTGTGCCCTCCCAAAGAGCTCTGTTACATTTTCTCACTTGATAATTGAATTTAGACAGTGTAAGCAGTTCATTTACAAGAAGACTCTTCTTTCAAATGAGGCCTCTGGTGTATGTGGACTTAGCCTATTGGTTAACAATTAACTTTGCACCAGTGTACAAAGGAGTTGTGCTAACCCAGGCAGAAAGGTGCCTTCCTACCTTGGAAAGCTGTATCTGAGGGTAGGATGTGGCATGCTCGCATGTATTACTATGACAGTGGTAAGGACAGGCAGAAATGGCTGGAAAGGTGTGTTACACTAGGGTTTATATTGAAAGCACAAGGAAACCATGCACAATGGTGCATGAATGCAAATTCAAGTCCCATCTGTCTCAAAAAATAAAAAGGGCTGGGGATGTAGCCCAGAGGTAGAAAGTCCCTGAGTGTAATCCCCAGTACCACAATTGATCAATCAATAAAAATAAAGTAAGGAGATTATTGTTGATGGCCGGGGATTTAGCTCAGTGGTTCCAGCACCTGCCTTGCAAGCTCAAGGTCCAGAGTTCGATCCTGGTACAAAAAAAAAAAAAAGTATTGTTGATTCTCCATCTTTGAGTAAGTGAAGTTGGGGAGCAATTCCAGAGAAAAGTGGATTTGGATTTCTGTGTTCCATGGCCTTAACACTCGTCAGGCTGGGGCTTTCTGAAAACCTCATGGTGCCCTTCTCCACTTGCTGGGAATCTTTCATCTGGGCCTCAGCCAAGTCCTGGGTTGATAGTGCCCTTTAGAGGCCTAGCTTTTATGTCAGCTTGTCTTTTTGCTGTGAGTGGCGATAACTGTCTTGGAAACCCTCCCATTCTGACTCAGGAGATAAGGAAATAGGGAAACCTGCCAATGTGTGGGAGAGCTGATAGGAACCAGCACCCTGCCAAGCCACCCTGGCAGGCAAAGAGCCTGTGACCAGTGAGAGGCTGAGGGAGACTGTTGCCAAGGGCCTGTTCAGATCCTGTTACACAGTTGCTGCTTCCCTGACAGCTGAGTTCATCTGTGTGGCACAGTGTTTAGACTCTGAGGCTTCCTTGCTTGGTCCTGCCTGCTATAGATCCCCTCCCTGAACTCATCCCACTCCCATTTAAGGAGCCTATTACTTGTGGTTGAAATTCTTGGAAATACGAGCACAAAGTTAGTAAAGTGTTTCTGTGGCCTCATTTTGCAGATGAAAATCCAGAAAAAGACTTCACCTGAGTTAGAACAGTGGAGAGCATGAAAGAGCCTTAATCTTGTCTTAAATTGCTAGTTTTTAGAGGGTCTGTGATTTCCCCAAGGTCACTTTGAAAATTAGTAGCAAAGCAAGGACTCTAATTCAAATCTTCCTATTTCTAAGCCCAAAACACCTGGTCAACTGCCTGTCTAGGGCAGATGTGCTGGGAAGGTCTGCACTATTAGAGAAGTAATGGCCAGAAATAACTCAAATACACTGGGAAGCTCATGACAGCCTTTTTACCTTCAAAAGCCCTTGCATAAGGACACGGTGGTGTTGAAACCTAATGGTTTCACTCTCATTTTCGGTGTACTATCTCGGAAGCTGCAGGTGGGATAGACCAGGCAAACCCAGGGCCACAGAGGTAAAAGCAACAAAAGTTGGCAAGGAAGCCATCCTGAGAATTAAAGATAGAAACAAAGGCACCTGAAGTGAATTTTGAGATAAAGGGTCACATTTTGTTTCGTTGTGAACTGCAATTTTGTAAATCATATCCTATGAGCAGTGTGGCTTTGGTCCAGCAGTTGGCACCACCCCAGACCAGCACCCTATCTCCATCTAATATCACCCCTTTCACCCACCCTGTCCAGCCCAGCAGCCTAGAAACAGGTTGGCTTCGCAGCATCTAGGCTTTGGAGAAGAGCTTCCAAGTCTTCTTTATGAAAGACATTCTTTTGTCTAGTTCTGGCAAAATGAGACATTTTTTCATTGCATTTCTGTACTCTGAAAGCACTCATTGCAAAGGATCTTGAGGGGTTTTGATTTTTCCTGTGAACTTGTTTACCTGTAACCCATGACTTCATTATCATTCATAGGAGGCTAATTGATTGTCTTTATATAATAACCACAGACTCTCTGAGCCTTCTCCAGTTCTCAGAAGTGCTGTGCCAGGTGTGGGGGCTCATGCCTGCAATTCCAGAAGCTCAGACCACCATCGGGAGGATGGCACATTCATGACCACCCTGGGCAACTTGGCAAAACCCTGTCTCAATAGAAAGGTCTGAGAATGTAGCTCAGTATTAGCCCTGAGTTTGATCCCTAGTATCGCAAAAAAGTGCTTGTTAACTACAGCAATGCTGGCAGATTGGAAAGGTTAAGTGGTTCTCATTGAAATCAGTCAGGCTTTTGAGGGAGTCACACTTCCACCTATGAGTATTCTTATTGCACACACAGTTCTCCCCTTCAGGGGAATGGTTATGTTGAAGTATGCTCACATTAGAATGTGAATGGTAAAACTTGGTGTTGGTCACTGAATTTGAGCTCTCACTTTAACTGTCCCAGGGGTCACAAATTCAGATGCTATTAGAGACCAGAAAAGTAGCAAAAGTCTTTAAAGTAGCCTATATTTAGCTCTAATAGATTCCTCTCTAGTGGGAATTAAGGCTTAGTGTTGCCAAATTTTTTTTTCCCTTAGGGACCAGAAACCAGATGCATTTGTAAAATTTCACTTTTAAATGTTGACAACTTACTGAAAAAAAATTTTTTACATGTCATGTTGTCTAAATAAAACAGACCATGTGATTTCTAATCAAAGACTTTCTGTCTTGCCCAAGAATTAAAGCAACACGTTACTGAAGCAGATGTTGCCTGATCTCTTAAGGGTATGAATTTTATTACTCTTTTTCTCTTAACTGAAAAATCTCAAACATACAACAGGCTAAGAATAACTTCTGTTTCCAAGAAAAACACTGTCATTAAATGTGCCTTGGAGTGTAGTAAGAATGTTTTTGTGGTCATAGATTATTCCCAGCGGTTTCAGTTTGGCATACAGCAAGGATGCAGACTGGTTCCTGAGAACCTCCCCCTACCCTCAGCGCTCCTAGGTTTGGCACACAAAGACCCACACAGCTTTTCTGTCAGGCCTTGTCATCCCCTTCCCTATGTGAAGAGATTGATTTTTCTACTGATGAGCTCGTTTCATCTGACTGAAAACACCTGCTTGGATTTTAAATTGGAAAGTTACAAAGGGAGTGAAATGAACTATAAGAAGAAGGGTGGTATATGTCTGTGTGTGACCTCTTGTGCCTAATCCCTAGGAGCTTTGAAACCTACAGCACAGACTCTGGGCCTTCCTCAGGTCCTCAGAAACAAAGGGCCTTCTAGCCTCAGAAGCTGAGACCTTGCTAAAGTTGGAGAAGCAGTTTGGCCTTTGGCATCATGTGAAAGATTTACCTCCAGATCAGTCTGGGTGAAAACAAAGATTAACAGGTGGTTGGTTGTTGGGTTTTTTGGGGTTTTTTTTAAGCCAATCATTGTATTTCTAGAGAAAATGCAAACCGTTCATACATTCTGTTATGCATCACAGTGAAAAACAAGTACCCGTAAGTACCCGTATGTGTGTTAGGGCAGACAGAGGGCTCCACCTACTCTACCCTTGGCAAAGGCCTGTGGCCACGTTGGAGAAACGCCATCTTTGCTTCTGCTGAGATATCCTTGAGCCATCCCTCTGGAGCACGGGCAGACCCCAAGGACAGGACAGGGCAGGGGAGGGGGAGGGGATCTTTTGAAATGTTTCCTGGAGCTCTGTCCAGCTGTCTCTGTTCATCTTCCAGCCCAGGAGTGCTGCGCAAAGCTACAAGGACACTGATGAGACCATGGATCTGTTGCCATTCTCTAAGGAAGACTTGGCTTGGAGTGTGGCTGCCTGGATTCGAAAATGTGTCCTTGACTCCATGGAGTAATTCTTGTAGTTTTGTCTAGAAGTGAGCAGAGAATCCAACACATGAAGCTCTTTATTCCTGCAGGTCTTTCCTCCATTTGAGGTGTGTCAGCATCCCATTGCCACCCCCAGCCATGGAAAGTTTTAGAGTCTTAAATCTCCATCCTGTCCAAAACTGAGCCCTGCCCAGTAGAAGGATTAACCAAAAGTTGGGTGTGTGACCCCTCACCTCTTGTACCACTTCTTGGTCCTACTGGGCCCCTAACCTTAAAGGAGTGGCTTCAGGAGAGAGCTCCCTGGACTGGAAAGCAGAAGACTCGGTCCTACACCAGCCCTCTAGCTGGTTTGTAGTGTGACCCTCAGCAGCTCACTT
Source organism: Heterocephalus glaber (assembly GCF_000247695.1). The sequence continues at coordinate 1,802,320 of NW_004624859.1, read as the reverse complement.
CCTGGCTCTGGGATTCCAAACTTTATTTCTAAATGCAGGTGAAAGCTATGTGCCAGGGAAACAGGCCTGGCCTCTGGGCAGCAACCTCCCACACTGCTGCCTGGGCTCTTCTGCCCTCAGCCAGCTCCTGAACGCCTAAGCTCAGAGGAAGCAAAGGACAGAACCAGGTGACCCAAGACTTACTTGGCAGATTCCAGGAGTCTGATGGCCTCTTCGTTTCTGCCTTGTTCCATAAATAGGAGGGCCAGCTCCAGAAGGGCATTTGGGATCAAGTAGTGGTCATATTTAATCTTCTTTTCACTGTAAAACCGAAGAGATGGCTCACAGGCTTTGCTCTTAATGTCCTTTAGGTCCTCTGGAGCCTCCGCAGAAGTTCATGTGAGAATTTCCTGATCTGAATTCCAATATGGGAAGGTTCCTACTGCTCAGCCTTAGGCTGAGATCCACAGCAGGGCCTTCTTTCCTTTTGGTACCCTAGGCCCCCAACTTCTTGAATTAATGGCTCCTGTCATGTCCGTAGCTTACTCCCCCATCTCAGTCCCAAACCTTTTCCCTTGAGGTTGCATGGCTCATAACATGTCAAGTCTGATGCTCTGATTTGGCCCTTTCCCCCAAGCTATTCCAGAAACACTTTTAAAACCCAAGGCTGCCCTGTCCAGTGTCCTGGGCTCCATGCACAGGATAAAAGTTAGCTGTGCGAACACAACATCTGGGCCCTTCTCAGCCTAGCCCTCCTTATTCCATCTTCAACCCTTTCTCTTTGTAGCTTCATCCAGACAGGGAAGCACCTCATCATGTCACCCCAACCTCTGATGTCTTTCCTATGTCCAGGAATTTGCATAAACTGTACCTACTCCACTTAAAACTTTCTCCCTTGCTTTCTCTGCCTGATAAACTTCCCAGGTTGGTTTAGTTTGGTTTGGTTTGGTTTTTTGAGACAGGGTCTCGCTATATAGCCCAGGCTGGCCTCAAACTTGCAGCAATCCTGCCTCAGGTCCCAGAGCTGAGATTACAGGCATGGGCCACCACGCCCAGCTGGTAAACTTCCCAGTTTAAATGTTGGCCCTGGAGGGCCTTTCCCGAGTCTATTAGATTGAGGTCCCTCCTCCAGCACCTTCTGTTCCCTCCATATCCTTCTAGCACAGCCCCAAGTGTGCTAGGCTGGGTTGACGAAGCTATAGCAGCAAGGACAGAGTTGCTGTCTGTCACAGGAAATCACAGGAAACACCACGGAGGGGTTCCTGTAGCAGGCAGTTTGGCAGCTCTGGGCAGGCTGAGTCTGAACGATCTGCGCCCCTGGGCCAACACAGGCCCTGGCACAGGGTGACACTAGTACACATGTGCAGTGAGTGGAGTTGGCTGGGGCAGCCGCTGTAGTGGGCATGAGAACGAAGGAGCCCTGAAAATGCTTCCTAGGAGGCCCAGGCCCAGTGGGAGGAGCCAGAGGCACTTACTTGGCAGAGATGCTCCTGAAATTCTCCTCAGCCTCCTGGACCCGGCCCAGGTATTTCAGACACAGGCCTTTCAACAGCTTCACCAAGCACTCGTCATCTGCAGAGTACTCATTCTCTGAGAAGGGTATGAGGGAAAAGTCAGGCTTGCTCTTCTGCAACAGTTTCTCAGGGAGCCCTATTGTGCAGGGCCCAGAACACAGGTGAATCAGACACGGTCCCTATCCTCAGGAAGCTCACATCGGAGAAGGAAAGACAGACACTGAGACAGTGACAGTCAGGACTCCCTGAAGGAACCCCAGGGGCTATGGGAGCCCAGAGGAGGCCTTGGCCGGGGCAAAGGACAGCTGCTTGGAGTTGATAGTGAAGCTCAGTACAGTAAGACAAAGGACAGTTACCAGGGAAGAGAAAGGAGGAAGGGCATTTTTGGCGGAAAGAACCTCTAACTATAAAGGCCTGACCTAGTCTGGCAGATTCAAGGGCCTGCCGGTAGTCACCTGGGCCCTTTGCCAGCATTTCTTCAGCCTTGGTGATAACCTCAAGCATCCCATCCGTGAGTTCCGGCTGCTTCCCAATCACAGCGTAGCCATTCCAGATGTACATCATTTCCTGAGGGTGGGGGGTGGGGCAAGTCAGTCTTAGATTTTTGCCCCAACAGGGCCTCAGTTTCCCATCTGTAAGATGGACAGCTCAGATCAGAGGATCTCTGAAGGCCTTCCTGGGTATAATCTTCTAGTCTCAACTTGGCCTATGTGGGCTTAAAGGTATTCTGGAGGGAACCTAATCCTTTATCTATTATTGAGCTCTTACCCTACTTCAGTGAGCATTTAAGATGGGTCAGTGTCCTCATCCCTACTCATTGCTGCCAATATTTCTTACCTACTTTTCGGCTCTTGCCTTCCCTGAGCACTATTATGTCTTCTCCCAACCTCTCCCCATCCTTTGAGGGCCAACCCATGCCCCACCCTCTCCAGGAAGTCTTCCTCCTTGCTCCACCTGGCAGGGCCTCCTTCACTGGAGGAACAATAATTTACTTAAACACTTCAGGACAACAGACGATGCCAGCTTCTCCTGTATCCCCCACGAAGGAATGGGCTCAGTCATGGAAGCTCACATTCCATTTCCTTTAGAAATGAGTTCCCATCATGAAAACTATAAAGCATATCTGGTTGCCCCCCAGGCCTCATTTTTTTTGCCTTGACACCCAGGAAGCTCAAAATATTACATTAATTTTCACTCACAGTAATTCTCTTAGATTAGCACTTTCTAAATGATCAAGCCAGGCAATGGATGAGAATGTGACTTGTATAAAGTTCTAGAAAAACATTGTTATTGTTCTTATTATGTTCTAGGGAGGGAATATAAATTTAGACCAGTATTCCTCAAACTGTCCTATGGTCCCAAGTTAGGTAATGTTTCATTAAAAAAGGTTTGGGGTTCTGTGCCCAAATGGGGAAAAATCAAATCCTTCAGTTCTTTCTGGAGACTCACATGCAGATTAGTATATAAAGGTGCCCAAAATATCTATATAATTTTGTTAAGCCTGTCTTTCCCAGTACATTTAATCACAGAAAATCATTTCTTATATAAGTAGCATTTTTTTAGATTACAGTTTGGGAAATTCTCCCCTAAATTTTTCATATAATTACATCTTCTGCCCTTCCACTATCCTCCTCCCCATTTGATAAGAAGAGTGTTACTGTATATTTTATCTATTCATTAATTTGCATTTTTGAGACAGGGTCTCACTATGTAGTCCAGGCTGCCCTTGAACTTGCTAGGTAGCCTAGGCTGGCCTCAAACTCACAGTGATCCTCCTGCTTCAGCCTCTCAAATGCTAGGATGACAGGCACATGCCCACCACACCTGGTAGACTGTACAGTTAAAATAGTTTAAAACTTGCTCAGAAACATTCAGGATACAAGATTTAAATAAAATTCTATATAAAGTTTTAAATTTATAAAGAATTTAACATGTTATCAGTTAATTCTCAACTGCTTAATTAAATGGGCTTGGTTCAATGCTCTATACTCACTTTACATCAAGGGAAGCGGAACTTATCTAAGGTTACACACATAGGACCAGAAGCCTTCTTCTTTAAACAGGGCTTCTACTCTGCTGGCTGCCTTACAGGACTGAGCAGCTGAAAGCACATCTGGTGCCTGCTCAAATCATGCCTGGAATTAGCTCGGTCCCCATGGCTCAGAACAGGCTCTAGAACCAGTCTGCTGAGTTCAGGCTCCAATGCTCCAGCTCCTTCGGTGGCAGGTCAGTTCCTTTTCCTGTTTACCTTTATGCCCCTGCCATGTATTATTTACTTAAAGTTGAGTATGACACGGGCTGGGATTGCAGCCCTCAGAAAAAGTTGGTCTAGTGAGGGGACAGGTGAACAACGACTATCATGTGACAAAACGGAAACAATCAGGGAACAGACAGCTGGTGATCTCTGCCTGGAGACAAGGGAGTGGCCACCCAGGAGACCTGCTCTTTCTGCCTTGAGGTACCTGCAGCCCACTGGCCTGTATCCCAGCACCCACCCTCCACAGACCAGTCCTCCACTGTGCTCCTCCCCCAGTCTCCAGCACCCAAGGCACAGCATCTTTTTCCCTCCAGCAGTGGCTAGCAACTAATCCCCACAACCCCAACCTTGAGGGCCAGTCCAGAACTTCCTACCCACCAGAGCAGGGATTGGCAATGAGACAGGGTTGGGGGAGAGGTAGCGTCTCGACTTCCGGATGGCAAACTTCTCTGTGGGTAGCGATTTCCCAGCAATCTTGAGCTTCAGGCCTGGCACGGCTCTGGGAAAGAGAAGCGAAGAGTGGGAGGGGATGAGAAAAAGCAAGAGGACGGAGGGTTCCCTGCCTACCCAGCTTCTTTGAGACTCAGTTTCCCCATCTATATGATGAGCGTTGGACTCTAAAGAGGCTTCCAGGTATGAAACAGCCTTTGGCTCTGTTCTTATTTCACAGGCCCTGTCCCATAACCTGGCCACTTCCTTTGGCTGGCGAAGGGGCCCAAAGCTGGCAGGATGGACATAAATGCCCCTAGGCCTTCCCTGCCTCCTGGCTCTCTCCAGAGACTTCAGGCCTCATTTCCTGGGAGGCCCCAGTAGAAGTCTAACCCCAGTTTCACAAAGGAGACTAGCACCCAGAGAAAGGAGCCTACCCGGACCAAACAGCTCAAACCCTAATTAACTCCAGCTTGTCGAGTTATGGCCTCAGCTGCTCCAAGGGCAGAATAAAATGCGGTATGCATCTGGGTGGCCTCACGTCTGGCGCCTCGCCCACCAGCTCCAGCCCAACCTCCAACTTTGGCTATAGTCATTGGGTGTGGCTGTGACCTCAGGCCTAGGCCACTTAGGCTCAGGAAACAGCTGTGCATGGGGGTGGGGGGATGGGTGTTGAGGCCACCCCAAATTCCTTGCCTGTTTATTCAACATGGAGCCTCTCCTGGCTCCAGTGTTGGTAATGACACCTACACCTACCCTCACAGGCTTTCTGGGTGAGTTCTATGAGAAGGGACACAGTTCACTGTAGTATAGTAGCAGGCATCCCATAAGCGGTGATCACTCTGCTGTTGGAACAGCTGTAGCTCAGGAAGCTCATGTTACACCCACTTCCAGGTCTGCAAATTGGGACCAGCCAGCCTCACTATGACTGGAGGAAGGCGCTGGGCTCCATCATCACCTGCTGAGCTCTCCCTACCCACACGAGGCAAACAGGTGGCAGGATAAGAATGGAAACAGCACCACTTGGTGGCAGCTTCCTGGTCCTAGGCAGGCCCTTTGTTTACAGTACTGGGGATTGAACCCAGCCCTTTTTATTTACATATTTTTTATTTTGAGACAGGATCTTACTAAGTCTCTTAAGTTGCCCAGACTGAGTTTGAACTTTTGATCCTCCTGCTTCAGCCTCCCAGAGTGCTCGGATTACAGGCATGTGCCACCATGCCTGGCTTGCCAGCCTCTTTAAAATACATTATCTCACTGCAAAACAACCCTACAAGGGAGGTCATCACAGTGGTGCCTCGGTTTGTGAATTTCCTTCCACAATTCTGGTCACAAACAATTAGATGATAACCAAATCAAACTTGATGGCTAGGTTCAATATTGACCTTAGGGGAGTGGCTGTCCCACCACAGCCTCCCTGCACCCCCAGCTCAGGAAGCACGGGGCAGAGCCTGGCTGGTCTGTCCACAGAGGGGCCCACCTGAACAACTCCACCTCGTTGTCCCCAAACGGCTTGTAGTCGTCCTTCTCAAACATGCTGAGGTAGGCAGCCTTCATGTAGAAGTAGGTGGCCTGAGAGAGAGAGCAGGCAAGCAACAGTCAGATGTGCACAGCCCTCCCTCCCTCACATCCTCAATGAGTGCCTGCCTCATCCAGATGGCACTGTATCCAGCACAGGGCCTAATGGTATCCACAGGCCCAGGAAGAAGAGAGAAAAGGGAGCCAGAGCAGCTTATGGACATGAGCTGGGAGTTGTCAAGGACCCAAGCAATAAGCAGACAGGTAGGGATGCTAGGGCTTCTGGGAAGTAGTGACTGCAGAGTGAGCCCTTGAAGGCCGATCCAGGGAGCTGTGCAGCCAGGGAGTGGCCTGTGTGGCATGTGCGCTGTATAAGAGTAGTGAGATGGAAAAGTGAGCAGGGCCCTGGGCAGGACTGTCAGGCTCCCTAGGCAGACACATCTGAGTGAGCACCAGGCTCTCACACATCACCTGGCTCCATCCCACAGACAATGCCAAAGAAGAATCAGGACCCTCCACTTCCTAGGACCCCAGAGCTACCAGGGGGTAGGGCATACAGAGCAGGGAGCCCACCCCAGGACCTTGCCCACTAGGTCACAGTGCTCCCCTGAAATGCCCTGCCCAGGCTGGGAGCATCAGCCCTACAGAACACCAGGAAGTCCCTGAGGGGAGAGAGGTGCCTGGCTCCATGCTGCCCTCACACAGCGGAGCCCTGAACCGCAGCTCCTCCTTCCTGGGGCTGCTGCCAAGGAAAACACCTGCCAGTGGCCCAGAAACACGGGTGGTGAAGGAAAGGGAGAGGGACATCCTGGAGTCTGGCCTCTGCAGAAGGTGGAAAGCAGCCTCCACCTCGTGGCCGAGCTCGCTGGAGGCCAGCAGCTCAGTCTGTCCTTCCCAGTGTGGGGAGAAGCCAGTCTCGGTGGGGTCTGATGGGTCAGCTCCTCAAATGAAACCTGTTCCCACCCATCCTTAGCACCTTGGCCTCTCCCTCTCCTCTGCCCTTGACATGGAGGCCACCAGGTCCTAAAGCCTCTACCTCCTGTCTAGCTCTTTGCCCTCGTGGCTCCCCTCAGTTACCTCACCACCAAGCTATGAGGCCGTCTTTCTACTGTCCTCACCCGTTCAGTTTCTTAACTGAGCTCCCTGCCCCTGCTTCTACCCCTACAGGCCATTTCCCACACCATGGTCTGAGGCTCAGTTTCCCCCAGCCTCCTCTCCCCTTTCCTCTCCTACTGTCTATTCCTCACTTGAAAACTCCCGCTATGCTGGCCTCCAGCTGCTCCCAGAACACAGCTGCCCTCTGGCCAGGCCTCCCTGCTGCAGCCACAGCTCCCTCCGCCTGGACGTCTTCCAGGCAGTCATGTGGCCTCACCCTTCACTGTATTCTGAGGCCTCCCCAGCCACCCATACGACAGAACCTCAACCTGGTGGACAGTACATCTGCCTGCATGCTTTTTGTCTCTCTCCTCACTACGACATGAGCCTCAAGCAGGGTTTTGTTCACTTGTATTCCTAGCCAAGAAGAGGAACTGGTAATGGGGGTGCTTACCATGCACAAACCTGAACCCCAAGAGCTCAAGGGCTTTTCCCACCCCTGCTGTTAGAATAAAGCCCAAAGAGCCACAGAGGCCCTTTCTGACCTGCCCCAAACTTCTTTCCTGGCTCATGCCAGGCTGCCACTTCCACCCCATGCCTCCCTGTACCCCTACCCCACCCAGGGGCTTTTGTTCCTCTGCCCGGGACTCCACTGTCCGCTGTCAGAAGCATTCCCCACCTCTCTCCCCAGACACTCCCCCTTGCTGTGCCACTGGGTGACAGAATGGATGCAGTGACTTAGGTGGTGGACATCCAGCTCATGGGCAGGTGATGGAAAATGGTAGCCGCCCTCCAGTGGAAGCCCAGTCCCCCAGGCTTATCTGACCATCTCATTCCACCAACATCTACTTCCTAGGCTGTGCTCCCCAAGTCTGTGTCAGGCAGATGAGGCTTATCCTGCAGCAGCTGGCAGCTCAGAGGAGGAGGGTCCCTCCTGGCCCCCTGCACACCGACCCCACAAGCCCTCTTGCTGCCAATACAGAACCTTGGTGGTGCTCTTGCTGTTCCCTGCCTCAGAGGTCTTTGCGCTTCCTCCACTCTGCACCTTACACTCTCCAAGACTCAGCTCAGAGGTCCGGTCTTCTTGAAGCCTTCCTTCTCCTGGCTGGCTCTGATTCCCAGGGCTGCCCCTGTACTCCCAGGATCCCCCCCTTCACTGCACTGAGTGTTAGAAGCTGATGGAGGCTGTGGTAGCCAAGAGCTGGGGTGAGGCCCCACAACTCAGGGCATTATAACCCCTCTGAGGAGCGCGGCAGAGCGAGCTGGGTGCACAGCTTGCTCTCACAGAAGACATCCTGCCACCTGGGAGGCCTGCCCCCCTGCTGCTCCTCAGACACCCATGTCTCCCCTTCCCCATGTGGGGTCCAGCTCTCCGTCTTGCTGCACAGGAAGTCTTGGACAGTCACTTTTAGTTCAGAAAGGTTCCTGAGGCTTTGTTCTTGTTTAGAGTGGGAGATGATGAGGAATGGGGCTGTCCCTCAGCGAGCAGGCGTGGTCAGCAGCAGGGCAGACCCACCTCCTCCTGAGGACTGGAACAGCAAGGGAAAAGTAGCGGCTTCTGAGTCTCACAGAACTGTCCTCCTATCCAGGTCCGTCACCAACAGCTATGGGGACTGGGAAAGTGGCATTCTTTCCTAGCCCCTGAGTCCCACCTGTACTTCATCCTCACTGGGTGTGCCATGGAGGAAATGGCAAGTGCTAGACAGTGAGAGCCCCATGAAAGCCTCCTGGAACCCCACCTGCCCCAGGGAACTCTCCTTTCAGCTTGGTCCCCAGGCAACAGCACTGAGGAGGGACTTCCACGAGAAGGTACAGTGGGACTGAGAACAAGGACTAGATGCAAATGACAACTAGGGCCCCTGACATGTGCCAGGGCAGATCAGCTCTAACGGTGCCTGAAATGTTTTGCAGAGAAGGCCTCCACGAGGTTACAGCCAGGCTCACAGGAGAGGGTGCCAGGGTCCATTAGCAATGCCTGCTGTGGGCAAGGATAAAGTCATGGAGATACACATACTGTGTACCAGCTTAGACACTAATGAGCTAGGTAATTCTAAGCCTCTTTCTTGCTTCAGAAGTCTAGGCTATTGCTATGATGAAAATAGCGAATCGTTGCCATTCAACACTTACATGGTAAATATCATCTGTGGTGGGTGAGCACCTATTTTGCTTTATTTTGCCTATGTGGGATATTGTTAATCCCTACACACACACACACACACATGCACACAAACACATGTACACGCACTTGCTACTTCCAGGTATGTCTCCTCATCCTCCTTCTGCAGAACCACTGCTCTCCTACTCTCAGCTCATGAGACGTCTTCCCACCTCTTTGTTTCAGTCATTGACAAAGGACTTAAGCCAGGCCAGTGAGGGTCAACTAGGGGACTGTGTTTAAAACCAAGGGGAAGATGAGTACCAGGGGCAGCCTATTGTCACTGCCTGTCACATAAAGAGAACCTGCTTGCACAAAAACATTTCACAGAAGAGAACACAGTCACTGATGGAAAGATGATGTATTTTGAATTCCTGGATCTAGCCCTACGTGAAGACAGGTTTGCCTAGATTTTTCAGTTACATGAGCCAATGAGCCTTCTGTGTTTCAGACATGCACAGTCCAATACAATAACCACTAGTCTTGTGTGGTTATGTAAAAGTTTAATCAATTGAAATTAACAAAATTTTAAGACATTATATTTCTCAAGTTGCACATTTCAAGTGCTGAATATGCACATGGGCTAGAGGCTACCATATTGGGACAGTCCAAAAACAGTTCATTTCTATCATAGCAGACAGTTCTACTGCACGACACTTGCCTAGACACGAGAGCCATGTTTCTGCCCCTTGTCACTAAATGTCTCAACCAACACATTATAACTCTAAGGACATAGCTCAGTAGTAGAGTGTGAGCTCAGCACGTACACAGCCCTGGTCCCAACTCCAACACCAAATACACGCACATACAGAAGTAAAGTTTCTAAACTCCCCAAGGCTTTTAGTGCCTTCCATCCCTGACTCCTACGAGAGCCTAAGGTTCTGCTTAAATTCCAGCGGCCACATCTGTATTGCTGGAGGTTGGCTAGGCCATTGGTCTGGGACTCATGGCCAATCTGGATATGGTCTGGCCTCTCCATGCCCCAACCCACCTTGGACCAGGAGTTCTCCTTGCTGAGCAGGTCAGCGTAGAAGTAGGCCATCTTCCACTGGCCCTTGTAGGTGAAGCACCACATCAACTCCCAGTAGCACATGTGGTGGAACTGCTTCCAGTGCTGCTGAGCCTCACAGCACTCCTCAAACCGACGGATGGCCTGCGGGCACCAGCTGGTCAGCCTGGCCAGTGCCCACTGGGACCCAGCCACCCTCTGTATCCTCTGCAAACTCCCACCCCACAGCAGCCTAGCCTCTAGCAGATGGTGGACTGCCCCATGCAGACCCAAGTGGGGCCAGGGAGCCAGTCCTGGTTCTATCTACACCCCAAGTCTTCAAGGCCTTGGGCCCACTGCTACCCCTCTCTGGGGCTCTAGAGTTTGGGTCACAAAATGAAAAAGTGGGGCACAGCTACACTGGAGGAGGCAAAAGGTAGTGGGGGCAGGGTGTTAATATTACAGTCATGTAACATTGTGCTTCACAGCCAACTCCAAGGCTCCAGTAGTTTCTATGAGGTTCCAAGGGGACATTTGTCCTGCCTGGGCCAGCTGGACACCCCGAGTTCCACACTGCAGTCTGTGGTGGGCCTTGGCTTGGTGCTGGGGTCCCACCAGCACCATGATGCTCCCCATCACCATCCCTTTCCATGACTCCCTCACCACTCTGCTCACCAGGTCTACCTAATCGCCACACCCTAAGCCAGCAGCCTCTCCCAGCTCTGCCTCCCTGGAGCAGGCCCTCACCCAGGACGCCACTGCCCTGCATCTCTGTCAAAGTCCTAGAGCAGTAGTACAACAGCCTTCCTCATCCTCCCAGGCTGCCTCAGTCAGAAGCACCCCGCCCAGCCCTGCTCTCTCACTGGTTCTCTCTAGGGGTCTCCCCTCCCCATCTGCCCTGCCCCTGTAGATGCCTGTCTGTCTGACATCCTGCTGGTCCAGGAGCCCCCATCACTCACTGCGTCAATATTGCCTTTAATGGCCTCAATCCGTCCCGCAAAGAACAGGAAGATGGCGCCCTGCAAGGACACACGTGTGAGTCTGTGTGGGTCCACAGGGCATACGCTGCCCCGCAAAGGGTGGGCTCACCTTGGGGTATCGATTCAGGTAGGGCTTCAACAGCTTCTCTGCCTCCTCGATGTTGACATTCCCAGTCCCTGAGGAGGCGGCAAGGGGATCACCACCAGCTCCTCCCCTCCTCCCGGTAAGCTACTGTCCCTCTGTAAGATGGGGATGATAATTCTTCCTATCTCCAGGGTGACGTGAGGATTAAACAAGATGGTGCAGATTGCACCCTGGCACATCACAGGCTCAGTAACAGGAGCCAGTATCTTCCAATCTGTCCCAAACCCCAGGGACCACATTTCACACCCTCTCCGGGGTGGCCACCACCCTCCCCTCACAGATGAGAGGACTTCGGCTGGAACCCGGACCCACTGAGGAAGGGCACAGTCAGCAGGCCAGGCACCATGACAGTGTTTTGAGGACACTAACCCAGTGCCAGGGGCCTGAGCAGGCCTGCAGTCCATCGCCCCTGGCGCCCACCAGCCCTGAGGACTCCTACCGAGCACGAAGGTGAGGAAGGTGTGGTAGCAGAGCAGCAGCATGACACAGAGCACTGCGCGGAAACTGTGGCCCGTCGCACCCTCCTCCAGCTGCAGCAGCCCGTAGTCCTGGGAGAGAGGACAGCCTGAGGTTCCCAGGGAGAGGCAGGGGCCTGGGAGGTCACTGTGAGGGCCCTGCTGCTACAGCAGGGATGGGAGAGCGCTGGGCTCGGAATCTGCAACCATGGAGGCCAGGGCAGCCGCTCCCAGCCTGTGACCATAGCGAGGGGCTGCGTCTCCGTGCTCAGCTCCTCCCCCTGCTGCCAAACCTGGCTAAGGCTTGGCGAGATCTGCTGCGTGCCCATCGCCTCCACAGCCCCTCTCATGGCTCCCTGTGTGCGCCTGCTGGCCATGGGCCTGGGCAGGAGGAGCAAGGACAAGAGGCAAATATTCCTCCCGCTGGCTCCCACCACGATGGGGCCACAAGGCCTGGCACTCGGGAAGGCTCCTGGGGGAGAACCTCAGAACCATATTCTGTCCCTGTCTGTCCTCCGTGGCATTCTTGTTCTTTCTAAAGCACAAGCCTGACCCGTCTCATATCTGTCCCAATCCTGCCTTTGAGACGGACTACACTGGAGACCAGGCTGGAGCTGTCATTATTGTTACCTGTCCCACCTTGGTCCTTCCGGGCACCTTCCCTCCCATCACATGGAGACCCCACTGGCCCCCGGGGCCCTCCTGTAGAAAACCAAACTCAAGGAACCTTGGAGCTGCTAGTAGACTACAGATGACAACTGAGATTTTCAGGGCCCAGGGACAGGTGCCCCCAAGGTATTGAGCCTCACATGAGGGGTCTTCCTTTTCAGTCCTCTCTGTCCTTCCGAAGAGGGTTGGGGGAAGCCTGGCCCTGCTCTCCCTTCTCAGAAAGAAGCAACCTTCAGCTGAGCTGTGGTGACCCATCTAGTTCATAAGATTGTGTGGCCCTCCTAATACTTATCTTTATGATTATATTCAAATGCAAACATTATGGACCAGAGCATAGTAACGTTTCTCTTAAATACATTTAAGTAAAAATTACAAGTTGCTTTTGAAAAAAATAATGTATGAATAATAATGATACAGAGGCCCATGAAATGGCAGGTACCAGAAGGGACAGAGCAAGTGGCCATCTGAGCAATGCTCACCTGGCCTATACCAAGCCCCTGGTTTTCCTCAAAGGAGAGAAGTGGAGTGGGAGGCTTGCTGGGGGGTCACAGGGTAAAGAGGATGGGGCTGGAACTGACCCAGGCCCTGACTTCCAGGCCACTGCTCCTTCCAGCACGTGGGTCTCTGCTACCAGGGAGCCCTCCCTGACCTGCTACCTTCAAGGGGGGCTGGTTCACAAGTTCCTGTCTTCAGGAGAGGTTTAAGCTCTCTGCCTCCCCCACTCAAGGTCTGCTGCACAGGAAGGCTCTTGTGTGCATCTCCAGGATGAGGTGGGAACACCAAAAATGGTCGTGGAGGGAAAGACTTGCTTAAAGTCTTGACTGAGGTGTCTAACACCTGTCAGGCCCAGAGAAGGTGACCCCAGGCCCCTTGGGCTGCCCTTCACACTCTCCTTACCCCAGAGCCTCTCTACCCTGTGTGGGCCCAGGCAGGGCTCACAGGCCCATGCAGCTGGAGTGAACACCAAGACCAGCAGGGTCCAGGCTTTGTCCAGGGCCATACACAGGGGGTTGAGCCAGGAGTTGCCAACAGGCGCTGCAGCTCCTCCACACCACCCTGTCCAGCCCAGGGGCCGAGCAGTTTGAAGGGACTAGAAGGCAGGTGCTTACCTTGTTTCCAGAAAACCCCACAAACTCTAGCAGCCGCAGGATCCTCGTAGGCAACATGGACAGTGTCTGCAGAAACAGAGGCAGGTGGGCACATGAGGAGCTCCACAGTGGGGCAGGAAGCTCCCACCCCAAGGGAGAGAGCTGCCACCTCCCCTGACACACACAGGCTTCAGAAGGGTCCCTGGCCACTCTTCTCTGAGCAGCTCCTCCTCCTCCTGTGACTGGGCTCAGGGCTTCCAAGGCCCTGTCCCAGCTCATGCTGTTCCCTCTGCCTGGGGTGCCCTTCCCCACCTAGAGACTCTGCTCACCTCCCTCCCCCAGCTAACCTTCCCCAGCTTTTCCAGAAGAGGGCTTGGCTCTCTGACCCCTGTGGGTCACCAGTTGTTTCCAGGCCTTTTTCTTCTGCCACTGGCAAGTATTTAGCAACTAGCTTTCCAGGGCAGAAAAGGCCTTCATTTTCGGGGTCTGCTGCATTCCAGTGCTGCGATGAGCCCCACCATGGGGGCCTTAGAGCTACCAACCTGATACACAGATGCAGATGATCCCAGGAACCAGCTCCAGCACCCTCCACCCTACCCCAGCTGCAGCGGGTTCCTCTCTGGGACCAGTTGGCAGTGACCATGAGAGAGGCAAGACAGGCAGGGGAGATTACCTGGAGCCTACATGGGCAGCTCCCACTCACCAGGTTGAAGGCTCCCACACCAAGCTTCACTCCTCCTTCGAAGTGCCGGTAACTCTCCCCCTTGTAGTACTGCGACGACTGCATGAGGCTGTCCAGCTCCCTGCAGGAAGCACAAATTCTCATTCTGACCACACTTGGGGAGCCTAAGCCAGAGACCCTGAACTGCAGCAACCCTGGACCTGGTGTGCCCTGCCTTGCTCAACTTCTGGGCATTGATTTGTGTCTGCAACAGACATTTCAGGCTGGAGGATTCCTCGATGGGGAGGAGGAGGGACCGTCCCGTGCAGTGTAGGGTGCTCAGAGCATCCCTGGCAGCTGGATGTCAGTATATCCTTCCTCTCCATGGCTGCACAACCAAAATGTCATCAGGCATTGCCCAGGGTCGGGGTTGGGGGGCGCGACACCCCCTCCCTTGGGTAGTCTTCCCAGAGTTCACTTGGCTGGGATGTGACCCTCTTTCTCCTGGTCACCAGCTGCACTAAGCACAGAGCCCAGCCCAACTGGGCCAGCACAGAGGCTTTAGAGAGGTGCCTGTCTCTTTCCTGAGCTGGAGCATCTCAAGGTCTCCATCAGTGGGCTCAACTGAGGCTTCTCTGTGCAGCCACCAGAAGACACAGGGAGCAGAGCCCCCAGGACAGCTCCCACTGAGTCACTCTGAGGGTGCTAAGAGCCTCGGAGAGGAGAACTCAGGCCTGACCTAGTTGGAATCAAGAAGGCTTCTTGGAGGAGGCGATATTTAAGCTGTGAGGTGACATCTAAGCAGAAACCTGAAGGAGGAGTTCGGGTCAGCCTGGTACAGTGTTCCTGACAGAGAAGAGAAGGCCTTGAGGAGGAACAAGTTCAGGACACCTGGAGAACTGAGGGAAGGCCCGAGGGTCTGAGGCAGAGGGTGGTGGGAGAGCACAAGGAGGACAGGGGAGAGCTCCTGGGACGAGGACCAGAGCAGAAGGAGCCTGGGAGGCGGCAGAGCAGCCTCACCAGGTGTGTGCTTTAGGACTGGAGAGCCCAGAACCCTTGTCTGGTTGTCTTCAGACAGTTCCAGTACAGGTCCCCAAAGTAACACGGTATCCGCACCCTGCACTCTGCTGTACTCCAGCAGTGCCATGTCACACTGAATGGGGGAGATGAATACAAGGTGTCCCAAATAAACTTTTAATAGGAAATTAGTTTTAATGTAAAATTTAGTGGAAGGAAACTGGGCTCAAAGGGCTTTATTTGATTTTGGATTATAGAAATGGGATTATGGAACCACACTGGCTAAAAGTGCTCTGGGCTGGGTCTTCATTCTTTCTTGCATGTAAATGAATCTGACCCTCAGGGAGCTTGTGCATGTGTATGCGTGTGTGTGTATGTGTGTGTGTGCACATGCATGTGTGTATCATCTCCGTCAACCTGAAGGTCAAGGAAGGCTTTGTGGGGAAAGTGGCATTTGGACTGGGCCTTCACGGATGTGTAGGAGTTCTGCTGCTGTCCCTAAAATACTATTCTTGGGTCTATCTCCCTTTCTCCTCAAGGTGAGGCTGTTGGTGTGCAATCTGGGTCTTATTTTTCCCTGGCAGAGGGACAGAGTAGGCACTCAGGAGGCTAAATGAACAGACACAGCTAGAAAACCCCAGGACTATTACTCCAGAAAACTGAGGCCTGGGGCCCCCTGAGCTTAGCAACCAAGGCTTCCACCTCCCAGCCAGTACTCTCCTCCCATGGAGCCTGAGGGGACCAGGTAGCAGGTGCCGTGGCCCCAGCCATCCACACTCCAGCCCCCACTCACTTGTACGTCTGGTAGCTGTTCCGGACCTTGATACCACCCTTGATAAAGCTCACCATGTTCTCATCCTGTGGGAGAGAGAGACGTAAGAGTGTGGCCTGAGGGTGCCACAGGCTGAGGGATCACACAAGGGTCCACCTGCCTATCCCCAGGCAGATCTATGAGGGGCCTGGGGGCAAGGTCAGAGGTTAGGTGATATAGTGTCACTGTAGCCCTGATGCTCTGGTGAGTGAGGCACTGATAGTCCTCAAAATCCCACCACGTGTTCGGGAGACCAGGGTCTTGACTTGGCCAGATACAAGCTCGAATCCCCACTCGTCACTTGCTAATCATGTGACCTTGGGAAATTTGTTGTTCTCCCCCAGGTTTCCCTTTGCAGGCCTCTGAAGTGGAGATTAAATAATAAACATACGAAACCAAACATAGAGATATGTAAAAAGGATATACTTTTACTATAGTGTTTGTTGAATGAATCAAGTATAAAACAGGCTTTGTGACAATGCCTGTTATACAATGTGACCCTTACCAGCTGCCAATAGCAGTGACAAGGCAGAAGCAGCACCGTGGTAACTGGAGGGACACCTGGGCTTGGTGTGAGGCGGGGGCACCAGTCAGGAGGGGTGGGGTTTCTGAGTCTCATCCTCTCCCTGGACCACGAGTAGCTGGTCATGGTTGCTAAGGACCCATCTAGCTTGGCTTCAGGGATCGATGCTCTGAAACTCCTAGCCTCCCTGCACAGGACGGGGCTCCTACCTGCAGGAAGGTCAGTGCTGCTCTCTGTAGCAGGCACTCTGCATAGCAGACCTCGGCGTGGATTTCCTCTGCAAGGAGAAACGGAAGCTCTGCAGCCTCCTGGACTCTCGGCCAGAGGCTCGGGCCCAATCTTCCAGCCCTCACCACCCCAAAAGCAACGGGAGCTCGTGTCACCTCTACCCCATCACCCTGTCCCATGTTAGCTCACATTTCTCCTCCAATCTTCGATTTGGCTCCCAGGCCCTCACGCCCAGGGTGTTAGCACAGCCCTGTTCCCTTCCCCAAGCATCACTGCAGGTGTCATGCGCATGGCACCATGAGATGCACAGTCTGCTGCCGGCATCTCCCAGGGCTCTCAGTGTGAGTCAGGCCCTTGCCCTGCACTGAAGGGCAGTGCGCTGCTCATGGCTGGCTATGGCCAATCACAAGCATGGCATAAAGTTGCCATTCGGGTTATAATGAGCCAGACCTTCTTTCTGCTGCTACTTTGAGCTGTCTCATCCCAGTGTGTCACCTTCTCAAACCACAGTCTCCTTTGGGGCACATGAGATCACTAGGACAAGTCAGTCAGCACACCTAACCTCACACCATTCCAAGCACTTCCTGGCCCAAAGAGCAAAGCCACAGTCCTGTGACAGCTTTTCCTCTCCTTGGCTTCAGGTTCCTGGCCTGTAATGCTGTCAGGTGGGTGGGTGTCACCTGACCCCAATGCCTTGACTGAGAGCCACTCCTCGAAAGGCCCGAGGCTTAACCCACCTGTGTCCCTGCACTAAGCCAAGGCCCAGCACCCTGGGCGACAACTGGGAGAGTCGCTGCCCCTTCCTGTCTCTCCCTTGGCCTACAGCCAGGCCAGCTGTGCCCCCAAGGGGCACCCCAGAGGCCCACCTTCTGTGAACTGGTCCAGAGTGGGGCGGTGCACCAGGTTGCTGAAGGAATCTGTCACCGAAGACTTCCTCCGGTGCCTGAAGGGGGAAAGGGCCCTCAGGTCATTCAGTGAGGGTGAAGGGGCCCCTCGCCTCTGCCACACATACTACACTCCAGAAGACACCCAGATGGGCAGCACCAGCAGAGAGAACACAGGCTTTGGGGTCAGAAAGAGAAGTTTTGAGATTCTGGCCAAAAAGCCACCTCACCTCCCTGAGCCTCTGCATCCGCATCCTCATTGGTAAATGGGGACACCTGTATCCATCATTGGCTGAGGACCTAAGGCAGCCCCACGGCCAGCCTGCCCCCGTCTGGATGCTGTTCTTGGCAGCCCCCATCTTGTCTTACCTTTGGCTCCCTCTCCTTCCTTTAGTCCACTTCTCTTGTCACCCGGATATTGGTGCCTGCTCACCTGTGCCTGTCTGCTTGGGGTTTCTAGAAAATTCTTCCTCGCTCTGAGGCTCACAGCTCTGCTCTGCCCTGAGGTTGCAGCCTGGCCTCCTGGTGCAGCTTCTAAGCCACACAGGGCCCTCCCACAGGCCTCTCTGGACCCTGGACTCCTGGAAGCTCCCCCAACTCCAAGGCTTCTCAACCCTTTTCCCCTGCTGTTGCCTCTGCCCAGGGTCCCCCTCCTCCTCTCCTCTGCCCTGACCAGTGCCTGGCCACTGCTCACATCCCCGCCCCTGGGCTGGACCCCACAATCCCCCAATTGCATCATGCTGAGATATCACTGCCTACACCTGTGTCCCCCACCAGGTGCCAGCCAGGTCTGATGCTCTCCTGGGTGGCCAGGGCCTGGCCTGTAGCAGGTGTGAACACCTGCCCGTGGGTGAACACTCCCAGAGACTCTTAGTTCATTCATTCAAGCAGAGAATGTGGCACAGCAAGTCCTGAGTCAGGGGCCTTCATGCAGCCCCCAGGAGAACCCACTCATTTTACAGATGAGGTCAGACTCATGATGAAACAGGGCCAGACTTCATCAGCTGGTCCCTAGAAACTGCTCCGTGACCGGCTCAGACAAGACACTGAGGCAGAGCTGATGGTGACAGCATCCAGCACTCAGGGGCACAACATTTAAGACAAAAGGAGCAGCACTAACAGTGGCATTTTAGGTACTGAGATAGGCCAGGGTGACAGCAGGGTGGGCCTCACAGCTCTGACCTCTGACACAGTGACTGTGCTTCCTTCATCATGTTCCCAGCAAGCAGGATGTCCTGGGAGTCAAAGGTCATCATGGCCTGCATCTCGAGGATGGTGGCATACGTCAGCGAGTGGTACATGCTCTCCTTGGTTCTGCGAGAAAGAAAGGACGCTGAAACTACCACTCAGGCTGTAGAGGTGCTGGGGCAGTCAGCCCTGGCCTGGGGGCCCCAGAGCTGCTGCCCCTCCCAGGTCCGCCTGCAAGGGAGGGAGTTGCCCAAGGTCTGACCTTTCACTGCTCCTCAAAAGACCTTGATCAGGTTCTCAGATCCTCTTCTTCCTGCTGAGTGGACCTAAGTGACCTCCTAACCCTGAGCCTCAGCTCCTCCTATCTCTGGGAGGGCTGGCAGAAGAGGTGCCCTGAGCCTAACAAAGGGCCTCTGGGGTCATGACCTAAGGCTGCCCTTCCCACACCTGCCCAAGGCCTGCCTCTCACCTGCCACCACCTCCAACAGGCCCACCTTGCTGTCCCCAAGCCCCACTCCTGAGCTGTCATTCACATCCCCTGCCCCTCCCCACGGTCCAATCATCTGACCTTGTAGTCCCTGCTTGAACCTTACAGGTTCCGAATGATGCCAGCCCCGCCTGCCTCTTCTGCCTTTTTTTTTTTTTTTTCGAACTCAGGACCTTGTGCGGGCAAAGACTGCAGTTCATAACAATGTTTTATTGTATGTTTATTTTTATCCCCAAGTGTTTGGAGATTTATCTCTTGTCTGTATCAATTTCTAGTTCAATTCTTTTTTTTTTTTTTTTTTGGTATTGGAGACTGAAACTAGGGCCGATACCCTGTGCTACATTCCCACTTTTAAAAATGTTTTATTTTGAGACAGGGTCTCACTAAGTTTCGAAGTTGCCCAGGCTAGGCTCAATCTTGGAATCCTGCCCCAGCCCCCCAGGGTGCTGGGGTCACCAGCGTGCAACAACACCCAGCTCTTCTCCAGCCTCCTGCTGCCCTGGCCTCCCAGAAGCCCTTCCCGGGCTTCCACACCTCTCCACGAATCCATCAGGCCCCCAGATGAGATCCTTCTCAGGGACCTGTCTGCGACCAGGCACAGCCCACACTGAGCTGACACCAGCGCCGGCTCACTCTCCACAGTCTGTGAGAGCCTCGAGGAAGGAGCTTGGCCTGACTCATCCCTGTTCTCAGCACAAAGCCTGGGCCTCAGGAAGCCGCCTGCTCCTCCCTAGCGCCGGGTTTAAGGGGGGTCTGGTGGGTGCAGGGTGTGCTTACTGGAACACAGGGAGGGGCAGCGCCAGTCCCTGTGTGTTCACAGGGAGTCCCTAAACTGCCTGGGCTTTGGGATTGCTTCTGTGTGGGGTGACGATGCTGGAGAGACCTTGGGAGGGAGCAGCTTCCCGAACAGTAGGTGCTGGGCAGTTTCGATCCCTTCCCCATGAGGCCTTCTCAATTATTTACAAAACTTCTCAGTGCCAGACTTCAGCTGGGAACTTGAAAGAGAGGTGACTAAGATTTATAGAGGGTTTTATGTGAGAGACCATGTGACTTTAACCGGCTTCCTTCTTGATCATAAAACACCTGTGACTGAGTTGCCTTTTGCTTCTGGGTGGCCCTCAGTGGTGGGCATCCGAGAGTCACAGGTTTCTGAAGGGAGAAAAGGCTGACAGACTCCTGGCCTGCCCTGCCAGCTCTCAGGACACCCCTAGGCCTGCTCCAGAAAAGCTTCCCTCCCGCTGAGGGCAGCAGCTGCCTGCAGGGGCCAGGGGCTGACCTTGGACTCAGAGTCCCTCAGCCCTCAGACACAGGCCGGAAGTTCAGCTTCGCTGGACACCAGCTGTGTGACCTCAATAAGTCTCACAGCCTCTCTAAGCCTCAAGTTTATCTTCTATCAAATGAATACAGTGACCCTCCTGTCCCAGGACTTTCTGAGTGGTTTAAGACCCCCATGCCAGCAGCCACATCACCACACTCAGTAAATGCGAATTCTTCCACACCTTGCCAAAGTCAAGAGTCAGTCCCAGCAGAAAACCCTTCTCTGTGAGGAGGGGTTCCCTGGCAGCACAGAACCCACTTCCACGAGCCTCCTCAAGCCCTCCCTCAGGTCTAACTCTCAAGTCCTCAGCCTCTCTTCATCTCCCTCTGCTCCACCTGCTGAGCCGGGGCTGGGACTGGGCCCAGGAAGAGGGATGGCCCCACCCAGGCAGCTGGCAGACAAAGTAGAATTTCTAGTCTGATCCCAAGGCCCAGCAGGAATGCAGGCCCCTCCCCAGCCTCTCACCCGGAAGCCTCCCAACTGCTCTGGACTGGAAGATGGGGTTCCGGGATGACAACCTCCCAGCCTCAAGCATGCCGTGTTTAGCATGTATCCCACAGATGGCCTCGGACCCCTCACCCTTGAGCTGAATCCACCTCTGTGACCTTATGTGCACTAGGATCTCACCTTCTGGGACCCAGACCAGCTGTCAGGATAGGGAGGATGCTGGAAGAGCCAGCAACAGAGCAGGGTGTGGGTCTGATACCCAGCGGCCCACCTGCAGGTAGCCACAAGCCTTTCCTTCCTGGGTTAGTACCCAAGGTTCAGGCCTCATCAGAGCCTCGTCAGTCATCCTGCCCTGCCCTGCCCTTGTCCCCACTAGCCGGGCCTCCTCACTCTTACCCAACTTCCACCGCTGCTTCCTGGGCCCCACGCCAGTCTTGACCTAGGGTCTCCAACTCCTGATACCAGCCTATGGCCTGCTAGGAATTGTGCCACACAGCAGGCAAGCGGAGGGCAAGGGAGTGAGGCTTCATCAGTATTTATAGCTGCTCCTCATTGCTCGCATCACCACTTGAGCTCCACCTCCCATCAGATCTGCCAGGCCAGGAATCTAGGTTTTGAAGGATCCAGGTTATGCCTCAATTCTCCCACCTCACCAGGCTGAGGGGCTCCATTCCTCAAATACACTAGACCCTCATGCACTGCCAGACTGTGAGGCCTGTTCCATCTGCCTGGAAACACCCTCTCCATCGAGCTGACTTCTCATCCAGCCCTCCAGGAAGCCCTCCAGGGTGAGCTTCCTAGGTGTGTGATCTGTGCAGCTGCTCAGAGCCCCATGCTTGGTTTAATTCTCTGCTGTCACTGCCTTGACATTCTTAATAATTTGAGAGCAAAGAATGTGAGCATTTTCATTTCACACTATACTCGGGAATTTATGTGGCCAGTCCTAAAGCCTTCCCAGCCCACCTCTTACCCCATATGAGTTGGGGTCCCTGTGGAGCTCTTGGTACCACTTACTGCTGGTTTCACTATTTCCCCACTGGGTCCAAGAACAGCCCCATCTTGCTCAGTCCTGGGCCACAGCACCCAGCACACTGCCAGCCGGGACACTCATGAGGCATTGCTGAAGGCACCAGTGAAGATGTCAGCCACCCTCCCAGCCGCTGCCTCCCTCTCTGCCTCATCACTCTCTGTGCTCCTCTTCCCACTTCCAGCCTGGCCCCTCTCCTGACCCTCACCTCACTGTGGCTTCCTCATAGCAGCCAGTCTTGTGAAAATAATCAGTTCTAAGCATCCAACCTTCTGCTGCACCCAGCTAGGAAGCCCAGCCCAGGGGCCACATGAATGCCACTTCCTCTACGCTGCCCCCAAGCACAGACAGGCCCACCCTGAGCATCACGGTGCTCAGAAACACCCCACCCTCTCCCTGTCATCCCTCAACACCCGTGGCCTCTCACTCTCACCAAGTGACCTTGCTTCTTCTCTTAAAGAAATTCCAGGACATCCATGTGTACGTGCCCTGGCCTTCCTGCACCATACACACACACACACACACACACACACATACACACACACACACGTAGGTCTGCACTCTCTTATCTACCTGCCTCACTCCTCCAAGGTGAAGAGGCAGCATGAGGTCTCCCCATGCATGGTGACCTAGCGCCTAGCACCTCCACCCCAAGGAGCACCAGGAGAGGACAGCTGTCCAAGAAGGGCTCAAGGGCTGGGTGGGCCTGGGTTGGAATCCCAGTGCTACTGTGTTTGAGCCATGATCATTTACTTAACAAGAAAATTAAGAGTAGCCTCCCTGCTCCGGAGACAGTGTCTAGAGACAGACACAGTGGTAAGGACCATAAACTAGCACGGACAGCATCACTCAAAGAACTGACCATCTGGAAAGCAAACACAGCTGCAGGGAAGGGCACTGGGCGAGCCTAGTTCCCTCCTACAGCACAGAATCAGACAGTTCATTAAGACAGTGTGTGAACAATGAGGAAGACTGAATCACATTGGACCTCTACCTTTTGCAGGGGAGGGGAGGGGTACTTGGGACCTAGTGCTTGCAAGGCAGGCAGTGGAACCACTGAGCTAAATCCCCGGCCCTGGACCTCCCACTTTTTAAAAACTTCAATAGCTATGAATAGGGTTGGGGGGCTCTTTTGTTTGTTTGTTTTTAAGCAGGAATTATTTCTTGTACACCAGTGGTACTCAGTGGAGGTAGCCTCCTGGAAAGACTGGTGCCTCCTCCAGGGTGAGGGTTTCCTCTTCTTCAGAGTATCCCAGTGGGGTGAGGGATCGAGGGAGGAAGCTACAGGGGAAAAGTTCTCTTTAACTGCCAGTAGTAGGTATGGCCTGAGAGCCAGGGTACACCATGCCATCTGCTTTTATTGTTTAGTTTTGTTTTGTTTTTCCTGTGCTCTGACCCCCTTCTGCAGCCCTGAGTCTGCAGGACAGTCTAGAATTAGACCAAGGTGTGCCCTGGTTTTTGCTGGGCCTGGGATGAGGAGAGAGGTCAGTGCTCGGAGTGTGGCAGGGCAGGCCTGGGGGAGCCAATTTCCAGTACCAGAGGTGACCGTGGTCTGGGGTCCAGGGACAGAAAATAACCAGGCAAGAAGTTGGGGCCCAGAGCCTTTGAAAACCAGCAGAAGGGAACTGGGACATTCAGTGATAGAGCAGGACAAGGCCATACTTGTGTTGCTCACCCAGACCCCATCAGAGGGTGGGTGTGAGGTGTGCGACTGCTACCAGAGGACTCATTCTGATTGTCACACCCTGGATCTCCCACCACGATGGGTCAGGCAAGTCTAAAGGAAGTACACAGGTCAGCCTGGGGGATGAGTAGAAACGGCTGTCCTCACCTGGGCATTTGCTTTCCTGTTTCTTGGAGAAACCAGGCATAGCAGAAGACAGCCTGGGGTTGAAACGAGGGCAACAAGAGAAAGGAGGCAACAGTCCCCTTTCAGACAGTGCTGAGACCACCCTACATGCTGATAACTGGCATCCAGCTCCTCTCTGCTGGATCATCCAAAAGCCAATCCCACCAGTCACAAGGTTGCTCGGCACACTTTCCAGCTGGCCTTTGAGTGAACTCTTATTTATTTATTTATTTTGGTGAAAGGGTCTTAGTAAATTGAGTGAATTCCTAATTGTGACCAGATAACCAGCCAGGAATCATTAAGTATTGGAGGAAAGCCCCTACAAGAAGAAGATTCTCACCATTACATAGAACTCAGGGAGCTGGAGAAAGCCAAGATCACGTGAGAGAAAAAATAAAGCATTTTTAAAAGAATAATATTCTGTGAGGATGACAACAGGAAATACCTGCTAGAGTGCTTACTATGACAGGCTCTGTGTGAAAGGCTTCTATATTCCAATAACAGCTATAAAGAAGTCAGGGCATCCATAAATCAAGAATAAGGTGATTTGGGGGGAAAAAACATCCAGAGAGTAACAACAAAGAGCATTAGGGAGTTAATCATATAATTACAGATTTAAAGAAAAGCCAAAAAGGACTTAATGATAAGGTTGAGGGCATTTCACAAATATAGGAAAAATAGATAAAGGAGCGGGAAGGCAAAAGCCTTAGAAGAGGATTGAACCAGAAAGTCCAACACCCAATATTTAAAAAGAGAAAGATCCTAAAACTGAAAGAATCTCCAACAAAAATACAGAAGAAAGGCCAGGGATTTAGCTCAGTGGTTTCACTGCCGCACAAGTGCAAGGACCTGAATTCGATCCCTGGTACCAAAAAAAAAAAATTCAGAAGAAAAAAGACCTTCATTTCAGCACATCACTGTGAAATCCCAGATCTGCAGGAATAAAAGAGAAGATCCTAAACATTTCTAGAGAAAGGAAAAGATTACAGTAAGGAGAATTGGGACTCAGAGTGCAGTGGATGCTAGAAGGCAGGGGAACCATGCTTTCAAACTTCTGATAGAAAAAAATGTATGTGCAAGTATGTTCGTGTTCCATGTCTGGGAAGTTTCTAGCACATATGCTCTGGTGAAATGAGGAGACAGGAGAGAAAGGAGACAGAAGAGAGGCGGAGAGGCCCAGGGGCAGCTGGGAGGTGGCCAGGAGTCACATCTGTCCTCCAGAGGAGGGGTTTCCACCCAGGAAAAGCAGGGGCAGAGAGCTTACTTGGCGTGTTTGAACATCTAGGGGAAAACTCGTAATAGGATCATCTGGTGGAGAGATTATAAAGATTAAGGATAAACATAGAGCAAATTAGGCAAAAGAAAAGACAAGAGTATTAACTCCAGAAAGGAAACATCGTCTAATATACAACTAGTTTCTGCAATAAGCAATAATTACACAGTTTAATAAAGCAAACATTCATTAATGATTTAGTCAAATACTGTGACATAATAATAAGAGGAAGGTGAGGAAGGCAGGTGGGGCGGGGATGTAAGGAAGCTAAATTGTCTGCTAAAAGATGATATTTAAATGTGGTAGTAAAAAAGGGTGAATTTTAGAGTGTGTGGATTATACTTCAGTTTTAAAAACTAATAAAAAAGGGTAAGAAAAAACAGTACATTATCTAGAAATATGGCACTAACAATGGGGGGAAATGGCTACCGGAGTCCCTGTTATTCCCCTAATGCTCAGTGAAAGTCCACAGCTCAAGCCTTAGTGCTTTGGGGAAAACTGAGCCAAGGGCTGTGTTATAGCCGACAGTAAGAAACCTCAGGTGGATTCAGCAGGAACAAGGAATCAGCGTGGAAGTCACAGTGACCTTGGAAAGGGCCTGGCTACTCACAGGCTGTGGGATGGGGAGTCTGAGCTATTTTATGGGACTGTTCCGGGGGTCACAGTGACCCCAAAAGCTGAAGGTATTGAGTTACAGGCTTCCTCTGCTTCTCCATGACCCAACCAGGCCCCATCCATCCCTGTGTGAGCCACAGTCTATGCACACTCACCTGCCTCCTCCCCCACCGGCTCACGCTCACCTGGGCTTGAGGTAGCTGAGGGCTTCTGAGAACTGGTTGGTAAGGAAGAGGTCCAGGGCGATCATGCATTGGTCCAGGGCCTCATGAAGGCTGGTCACAGGAGTCCTGAGGGAGAGACGCAGGCCTGACCTTGGAGCCTTCAGCCCCTCCTGGCAGCACAGAGCCTCACAGGCCTGCTCCACCTACTTGCTTGGCCTGGGATGGCTTTTGAGTCCTCCCCTAGGGTGCTCATGCTGAGCTGGGATGCAGGGACAATTTGGACCCACTGCTCCGTGTCCCCAAGGGTGGGAGGAGGGGCAGATAAAGGTATCACCTGAGATCTGATGGAGGGCTCGGAAGGGTCTAAGGATGGGAGCAGGGAGGCCTCTTTCCCTTCACAAGAGTAAAAGGAGTCCTTGTGGCCCTTCTGACCAATTGGGCTTGGAGTCTCCCCAGGGGGCACAGCCCACCCACTGGTCCACTCCCTCTCTCATCCCTCTCTCTGTCCTTCTTCTCCAGACTCCTCCACCCCAGGCCTGCACTCTAGAATCCCAAACACTGTCACAATGGGCAGTGAGGGGCAGCCCAGGGCCTTCCACACTCGAGTCACCTTCCGGGGGACACCACCAGTATACTCAGCACCTTTCTGGCCTTTAAATTTCTCTACAGCTCTATCATCCTCTGACATTTTTCACTTGTTTGGGGGTTTATTATCTGTCTCCCGCTAATACATAAGCTCCCAAAAGGCGGGAATCTGTTCTGATCACCATTGTATGCCCAGCACCTAGTATCTGGTTCAAAGTAGGCTTTTAATAAATATATGAGGTGAATGAATGAAACTTAAGGCTGGAAAAACAAATCCCTGAATCTGTTAGGCCTCAGTTTCCCATCTGAAAAATGAGAGATGAAATGAAGACCGCATAGCTGTCCATGGATGGTCTCGAGAATGGTTTTCCTCACAGATATCTCTGGAGTGAAACACGGTTCCAGAGGGGAACTTGAAGATCTCACTGAAGGAAATTCTGTTTCCCAAAAGCTAAGAGGAAATCCCTTTTCCACCAAGGAAACTACGGAGACCTAGAGACCCAGCTCTAATGTCTCCTCCTCTGTGACGCATCCAAGGTGAACCTGTGTCTGAGCTCTTAGTCTCCCGAATCTGCTGTCTCTCAGTGTCACCATTTTAATAAATGACACCTCTCTAGCTCTTGAGCCAGAAATCTGACAGTCATCTTGGATACAAGCCTCTTCCTGCCCTCCCTCATATCCTCCCTCACTAAACCCTATCAATCCTACTTCCTGCATTGCTCCCCCTCTCAAAGTTCCCCACCTCCATGGCCTGGGGCTCACCAGGAAGAGGGAAGACTCTCCTTCCACTTCCACCACCTCCAGCCCCTCTCTCTTCTCTGTAGACCTTTTAATTCCAAGTCTTTTGTCTTTTAACTTGTTCTTTACCATCTCTTTGGCTGTTAGGTTCCAGTACTTTCTTTAGTGGTTTCATTTCACTAATGCCCTCACTGTGTCTGATCTGTTATTTCCTCTCTCTCAGTTCTTCGTGTTGACAATAACATTTTTTATTTCCACAGATTCCACCTCATTCTTGTTCAAATCTGTTTGGCTATTTTAGGCAGAAATTTTCCCCCCTGTTTATTGTATCAAATTCTTCAGCTTCTTTATACATCTTTTTTTAAATGTGATTTCCTGGGAAGTTAGATTTGTTATATTTTCTTTATAGCTCTTTAACTCATAACTTTAGCTCATATTTGTGGCATTTCAGACTCTTACAGAAACTAACTCTGCTATTTGTTGTTTCTGATGTCTGTCACTACAGTGGCTTACTTCCTGTGTTTTTGTGATTTTATCATGAACTCATGTTGGATCAATCCCAAAGGGACCTTGGGATGAGAATCCATTGCTCTAGAAACAACATTCATTTCCTTTGGCCAGGCTCCTGGGGCCACTGCCACCCTGAGACCACATAAGTCACTTCTTTAGTTTTTGTATTCTAAGAATACAAAGGTGGTGTGCATCCAATTCCAGCACTTATGTGAAGGCAGACCAATATTTATAATTTCTAGGGGGCCTTTTTTCCCCACCAGAACTCTTATCTCCTTTTGCTGGTGGATGGATGTTTTTTCCTGGCTAATCTTATTCACTGAGGCTGGGGACCCTTCACGGGTCCCACATTTATATGGCAGCTAAGTGCCAACACCTCACACCTCACAGTGCAGGCCCAAGACCTTGTCTCCCTTGGCCTGAGTGGCCGCAGGGCACAGAGCTCTAGGTTTCTGAACCCGTAAGTACCTAAGGATTTGTGGCTTCATCTTCCCAGCCTCATTTCCTGTCTCTCCTTGCTCCTGACTTGAGAGGCTCTCTCAGTTCTAGAGCTCAGGGATATACCTCAAAGGATGCTTGCTGAAACCCATCCAGACTCCAGGGAGAATATTGAAAGTTTTATTCTCTTTAACTTGTGCCTCTCTTAAGAGCTAAAAATATCATTTTAAAGCCCAGATCTGACTATATCACTCCTGAACTTCAAATCCTTCACTGGGTTCCCAGTCCTCAAGGGACAAAGACCCAGTTCCTTTCCATACTCTAAAAGGGCTCACCGGAAGCTGCCCCGGGCCTCTCCTCAAGAGGCCAGGATATGTCTGTCTCCTTCTGTGGCCAGGACCCAGCCTAGTGGCTGGTATTCAACCCGTTCATTTCTGTTGAAGGAATCAACAAGGAGGCACTGAGCACCTATTGCCTTGGGTGTCCAGTGCCTTCTGCCCCCCATTTCTGCACACACACACACACACACACACACACACAGCCCCACCACCACCACCACCACCACCACCAAGAGGTTCTGCCAGCTTGGTCTACCTAGAGAGAAAGATGCAGAGATGTGCATTTGCTCCCCTGGCAGGCCCAACAGCTCTGGCTTAACCGGAGCAAGGGGTGCCCTCCCCAGACTCGGGGCCAGTCACAGGCCTGACTTCCTCCCCTCTTTCCCTCTAAGATCAGGCTCTGGGTCAAGCTTGGAGCTATGCTCTGGAGATACAAGATGGACCCAAATATGCTATATAACATTAATGAAGGAGAAGAAGTAAAAATACATACACCATAATGCTGTAAAAAATATGCGGGTGGGAGGTAACAAGTAGAAACAAAAACTGTACTAGAATAATGGTGACTTTAAAAATATATTATTTTCTTCCCACCCCCAAAAAAGGCCCAGACCTAGGCTTGCCCTTGAGGAGCTACAGATGATGCAGGCAGAGGCAGCGACAGCGCCTGTGATTCTGGGAAGCACCTCGGCCCCCACCCCAGCCCGGGGCACCGAAGCAGCTGAAGAGAAAGATGGCACTGACTTACAGACAAGATGGGAAAAGACATTCAAGAAGAGGAAACAGGGTGCGCAGAGGGCAGTCTGGAAGGGCTTGAAGACAGGCCTGCTAAATGCAGAGGTGAGGTGGGGGCTGGCTGGGGACTCTGGGAGGGTAGGGACATTGGCCTCACTTGACTTAATAATAGCATTAACAACTACCCCTTGGTGGCAAGAGAATATCACTCAAGTTTTATCTAAATTGGGTGACTGCATTATCTCCTTCAATTCTTCTACCAGAGGGAGCTCTTATCTCCATTTGACAGATAACAGAGCAAAGTGTAATGGAAGGAGTCCAGCTTCTCCCAGGAACTGGGGAGAAGACACACGCTTTCTGCACAGGCCATAGCACCAAACCTTTCTCCTGCCCAGGCTGCCAGGTGCCCTCTTCTCCATAGGCCATCCCTCTGTCTTTAAGGCCTTTCTGCTCCAGGGCACCTTACTGGGCCTGAGTGACATGTATTCTTGTGTCATGGTGGCCTTTTCACTATGCCTAATGGACGCAGGCTGGGGTGAGGATAGTGGGTCAGGGGAGGTGCTGGGCTGGATGGAGAATGGAGCAGGGCTGGTGGACTCACCTACTCAGATCCCACCCAAGGGAGTGGAGGGGGTCAGGCAGCCTGGAGCCACCCCAGTCTCCCTTTGGCTCTGATCTTAGTGTCTTTTAGTGGAGTGGGGAGAGAAGTAGCTGGGAGACCCAGTCCCAGCTCACTACCCCAACTTCAGTCAACATGAGGCGGTCCTGGGGCAGTCACCCAGGGAGCAGACTGGAGCCAGAGCTGACTATTAAACCTGCTTCACCATGGCGGGGGTGGAGGGGTGATGGTGGCTCAAAGTGAAGCAACATATCCAAGGGAACCTGTTGCTTCTAAAGTGACCTTTTAAACTGCAAATATGACTAAGACTCTCTTTCTGAAGAGTCCTCCTTACCTGCACATAAAGTGAGTACCCTATGGCTTGACCTAACGCAACGTGGTGTTCAAGAGTTCTCAAGGACAACCTTGAACTCAAACTATAGCTCAGCAATTACTTGCTGGAAAACTAAGAAAGTTCTTTAACCTCCATGAGCCTCAGTTCCTTTATCAATGAAATGGAGCTGATAGTCCCAACCTCCCAGAGTGCTTGTGAAGAATGCCTGAGACCATGTAAAGAACAACAGGAAGTATTCAGAAATGTTAATGAGTGCAGTTTCTCTTTAACATTGTGTATTGCCATCATTTCTTTCATTGAGCAGCTCTGATCTTACAGTGTAACTAAATAACTTTAAAAGGCTGAGTGCATAGCCCATAAGCTGGCAATTCCACTACTACAGGAATACTAGTGTTTGAAAAGTAAGACATGGGAACCATCTCAAAGTCCAACAAGAAGGGTAAATAAATAAACAGGAGTCTTTACACAGGGTGGTGTGGCTTATGTCAGGGCAAGGGGGCCAGCGCTTCGAGGTCAAGAAAGCTAAATCTCAGAAACCTGACTTTGAGTAAGAAAAAGTCAGCCACAGAATGACACATGCTGTATGGCTCCCTCTGTTCATAAAGTAAGAACAAGCTATTCAGTTTTGAGATTTTCACATACTCAGCATAAGAATGAAAACAGGGAACTGTTAAAACCAAAATTCAGGATGGCAATTATCTCTGGAGAGGGGAGGGGTTTTCCACAGGGGTTTCCATGGTCTCTACCATGGTGTATTTCTTAAAAAGAAGAATATGAAATAAATGGAGCACAGGGTTAGTATCTGACAGAGCTGGGTGGTGAGAACATGGGAGTTTTATTATTTTCTATAGTGTTCTGAAGGCTTAAAAATATTTCGTAATTTTTAAAGGTCTGAGGCCGGTTTGTTCACCCCTCACCATCCTGCCCAGCACTGGGCCCACAGCAAGTCTGGCTGAGGATTTAAGCGAGAGTAAGGTCAGTGATGAAGGTGTGGATGGTCCGGCTTTAGTCCTCCGCTGATCAGACCCACAGGATGGCAGTGACTGAGGGCAGGGCCAGATGGACTTTTGTGGACTCGAAGGTATTGCAGGGAGACAAGTGTGCTTCAGCCTGCAGACGGCCTCCAGCTGGAGGCCCTAAAGAGGCCAGAGGAGCCTGGGGTAGTAGAGGGGCCTCAGGCACAGATGTGGGTGCATAAGGAACAGGGATGAACGTGCCCTCAGCCCTGAAGTCTAGCATTCTTTTGGGAGAATCTTGCTCCCTGTTTGCCTTCTCTCCTGGAAACCGCTTTTCTAGACCCACGTGGTGCTCAGTCAGAGTTAGGGGGAAAAGGACCTAGCCGAGCTCCAGGTTTGCAAGGGCCCACAGCAGGAAGGGAGCGGCCAGCCCAGCCTCCCTATATTTTCCAAAGGAGGGACCAGAAGCCTAGGGAGGCTAAAAGACTTAGACCAACTCATACAACAAAAATGATCAAGGGAAAACTTACCAGGCAACCCTCTCCCAGGCCAAGGTGCTCCCAGCCACCCCACTTCCAACCCTTGAGGCCCAGCCGCACAGA
Organism: Heterocephalus glaber; assembly: GCF_000247695.1. The sequence continues at coordinate 1,770,701 of NW_004624859.1, read as the reverse complement.
CACTGTGGCAGCTACCGGATGTCAGGTGGCACCAGGCTCCTCACCTCCCTGCTCATCTGTCCAGCCTCAGGCCCTTGGCAAATATTGTCACTGGTGGTGAGGCTCCAGGCAGGACAGGCACTCCTCCCAGCTCACCTGGGCCGGATCTACGCCCAGCAGCCTCCTGGCCCCAGGCCGCCCAGCAGCCTCCTGGCCTCAGGGCTCCCAGCAGTTGGCCCTACCAAACGGTTCCCAGGAAAGGAGAGTTGCTGCTGGTGTGCAAGTGGTCAGCAGCTGTCACCTTCTCCAGGGCAGTGCGGGGTTGCACGGGATTCCTCAGTGGGTTGGGCGTCGGGTGGGCAGGAGAGCCATGCTAACAGTGACAATGCCCACCTTTTACAACCCCAGTTTCTGCTGCACCCAATGGGCCCTGTTACACCTTCATGTCTCCCAAGGAGCCCAGGAGACGATGTGGGTGGGGCCTCTGACGGGAGACAGAACTGGGTTCAAATCCTAGCCCCAACTCTTACCTCCCAGATGACAGAAGACAAGTCACTTAAGAGCTATGCCTCAGTTTCCTCATCTGTAAGGGAGGTGATTCAAACAACAGGGCTTCCCCACAGGTATAAACACTACAAGGCAGGAGAGGAAGGCTGCTCTGCCCAAGGCGGTGGCTACAGCTTGCAGACAAAGTTTGGGCCCGGAGGGGAGTGAAGACCTGGGGTCGCCTCGGCGGTTTCCCAGGCCCAGCAGGCCTCTGGCACCCGGCACCCGAGTCCGGAGCCCGAGACGCAGTGCGGGCCGCGGGGAGCCCGGCACCGCCCCAGCCCCCGCCGCCGCCCGGCGCGCACTTACCCCGCGGGCAGGGAGCCCGGTGCGCCCGCTGTGGTCATCGCCGAGGGCGCGGGCGGCGCTGCCCCCGCCGGACGCCAGGCGCGGCCCAGGTGCTGTCGCCGGATCCCAAGCCCGGCGCTGTGCGGCCGAGCCGCGGACGCGGCGGCCGGGGAGGGGCGCGCCGGGGGCGGGGAAGGCGGCGGGGCCGGGCTGGGCCTCGGTCTCCCCGGCCTCGCAGTGGGGCCATGGCCGTCCCCGGCCGCCCACCCCTGCGGGGTCCCACCCCGGCCCCGACAGCCGAGGCCTGCGCCCAGACCCGCCCGCCCCGGGCCGCGCTGCCTCGGCGCTGCCGCCACCCGGACCCACGCGCTCCTCCCGCGTCCCCGGCCTGCCTGCGGGGGCAGAAAGTTGTCCTCGGCCCGGGGCCACTCCGGCCACCCCCACCCGCCCCAGCCTCCGCCTCAGTGGCCCCCGCCTGGGCCATCGATGCAGAGAAAGACGCAGCCTCCAGAGTCAGGTGCGGATTTTAACCCCAACCACTTGCCCACAGCGACTGTGTTTGCCTGAGATCACAAGGCGGGAAATGACACGGTTTAGCACTCTGCTAGGAGCCGCTCACACTTCGCCTTCTCAACCCCCATCACTGCCATTTTACAGATGCAGAAACTGAGGCATGGAGTTCATGTGACTGCTCAGATAACAAAGCCCAGTTCTCCTGACTCCAAAGCTCACAAGCTACCCCTTCATCCCGGTGTCCCCTCCTCAGAGTCCCAGTGCCTATGGGGGGACGACGCTCCTCAGAGCCCCCGAGGAGGGTGAGCAGGCCCAGAGCTGAGCCGGCCTGGCCTCCCGGCAGAGAGCCCCGGGCCTGGAGGAGTTAACAGCCACCGCAGCCTCTGGGCCCCAGATGCTCTTAACCATGACTCATCACAGCACGTGGCTGCCATTAGAGTTGTCCCTTCACAAAGGCAGGGGACAGGAGGAGGAGGAAGAGGAGGGATTTCAGCTCTCCTGGGTCAGCCCTGAGCTCCAGAATGTCAGAAGAGGAAGCAGGAGGGGGCAGACTGCAGAAACTGTTAAGGTGGGCAGGGGACTAGGACCAGATCCCAGGGGAGCCAGGCAGGTGAGAGGCAGGGACAGGGCTTGGGGGACCACTGCTTACATCAAACGGGCTGTGGGGGGAGGCAGTGGGTTCCCATCCTGCCTCTGTGTCAGCAGAGGTCAGATACTCACTTGCAAGAATCATCCCAACTCAAAACCTGCTATGACACCCACCATAAGGAAGGGGGGGGGGAGGCGAGCAGACAGCCTTAGTGTGACGCAGCCCAAGGGGAGACACAAGCAGTGTGTGGAGGGAGACAGTCCAGGACGAGCTGGACGCCTCACGTACCGTGCACGCTCGAAGCTTCAGGCGTCTGCACCTGTTGTTCCCTCAGCCAGAACATACACCTCTTATTCACTCGGGTAACCAGGGTTGGAGCAGAAGCTTATCACTGGGAGGCCTCTTTTCCAAAAAAGAATACAGGGGCCGGGGATTTAGCTCAGTGGTTTCGCCTCCTGCTGCGCAAGCTCAAGGACCCAAGTTTGATCCCCGGTACCAAAAAAAAAAAGAAGAATACAAATTTACTAGTATGAAATTGCCAAGGTCCTCCTGGAGCCTCAGAAAAGGCTAGGCCTGTGAGTGGGGACTCCAAAAGTTTTCAGCTACATTCGTTCCTGGGTAAATCTTTACTGTATTTGATGAACATTTATTTAGAACCTACCACATAGCTGGGCGTAGTGGCATGTGCCTGTAATCCCAGCACTCTGGGGTGCTGAGGCAGGAGGATGGAAAATTTGAGGCCGGCCTCAAATTGTGATTTATTGAGGCTCTGTCTTAAAAAAAATTTTTAAAAGGGGCTGTGACATGCGCAGTGCTAAGGCCTGAAGATTCAATCCACAATACTGGGGCGGGAGTGGGGAGAACTAGCCACAAGCCCAAATTCCTCCTTACCCCACAAGTGTTCCTTCTTCCAGAACCTCTGGCTGGCTGGATCTGGAGTTTTCTGGGTACTCACTGCCTAACTCCCCTGATCTATCCTAATCCCCCTGGCTGTCACTCTCTGTGAGTGGTGTGTACTCAGGCCTGGGGGAATAGAAAGAGAGGTTTTATGGGGTGTCTTTCCCATCAAACTAGGGAGCTTTTTTTGTACCAGGATTGAACTCAGGACCTTGAGTTTACAAGGCAGACTCGGTGCCACTGAGCAAAATCCCCAGCCAAACTAGGAGCTTCTTAAGGGCAGACTCTGGTCAGGTTCACCTCTGTATCTCAAGGCCTGACAGCTGGCACCTGACTAATCACCAGCCATGAATGCAAGGCCCAGCACGCCGCTGTTTCCCTCCGAGGCAGTTATTTCACAATGGCTGACACATATCAAAACCTGCTGCCCACCCCACGTGGTACCTCTCTGAGCCTCAGCTTCCTCATCAGTAAAATATAAATAACACTGCCTACTTTAAAGGGCTGTTGTAAGGATAAAGAATTCACTCGTTGTTCAGGGATTTAGCTCAGTGGTTCCACCGCCTGCCCAGCAAGCGTAAGGACCGGAGTTCAATCCCCGGTACCAAAAAAAAAAAAAAAAAGAATTCACACATGGTCATCAGCATTGATGGTTCAATGATAGAATTCTCACCTGCCAAGAATTCATGGGTGGAAAGTGCCCAAAACAGGGCCTGGTGATCCCTGGAGTGGGCACTGGTTTCCACTCCTCATTTTACAGATGGGAGCCAAGCTCAGCGAGGTCTGCACCAGGGCTGCCCTTGGAGCTGCAGCTCCCCCCACCTGGTGCAGTGCTGGGATCCTGCAGCCATCACCTGTGAGTCACAGCATCAGATGGGCTCACCTGTAGGAGGTTCCACCTGGGCCATTCCTGGCCCCCAGGAGCTGTGAGTCACCATCATTGTTTCTGCCTCCCAACCCAGATGCCCCTACTCAGATCCCAGGCCTGTTACCCCATCTTGAACTGACAGCTGAGCCCTGGGAACGGGGACGGAAGGGCATCCTGAGTCCTGGGTCCTTCCCTCTCTATCAGGGGACCAGTTTCCTGGGGTTTAATGCCTGGGAGATGCCAGGCCTGCAGTCCTCCTCATTTCCTCCCAACCTGAAAGAACAGTTGCCAGTCCCCAGCGCCTCAGTGGCTTCAGCCCCTCAGTGGCTCCAGCCCCTCCTCCAGGGATTGCTTTCACCTGTGCCATCTCTCGGTCCCTATGTGGTAAAGGAAACCTCCTCAAAATGCCCCAGAGAGTCTGTGGTAACATTGCCTCCTCTCCTACAGAGGAGATAACTGAGGCTAGGATCAAATGTGACTTTGACCAGTTGAGCCAGAGCTTGAACCTGCGTCTTGATTCCTTATCCTACAGGAAACGGGAAGATAAGAGGAAGGGAGGGATGTTGGAAATGGATCTCAGAAACAGGGTGGCTAAGCCTGTGCCCTCGTCGTCTTCATCATAGAAAGAGCTGAAGCTGTGAAGTCAGCTCTGCACCCAGCTCTGAATCTGTTTTCCATCGGTAAACCCTGGATAGTAATCCACACTCTCAAGAAGGTGTGACAGTAACTGAGCATTACCTGGTGACTCTTTGTCCCTGTTTCGCCTTCAGGTCCTTCCCCCAGCCCTTTTCCTGGAAGGAAGTGCCCTCCTCCGTCCCTGTGGTCTCTGCCAGCCCAGACCCTGCCCCCCCAGTCCGGCTGAGCTGGGGTCCATACACCAGGTTTTCTTAGCCGGCTCTACACAGCTAAGGATTACAGGTTACAGGCTTGGGCTGGTTAATAATTCACAAGGGAGCAGGCCCAACAACATGGGCCCATGACAGATACAGTCCCTGGCAGTCGAGCCTGGGGTAGCATCTGGGCCTGCTCCTGGGATGGGCCTCCTCCCTCCCATGGACTCTGCCCCCACTAATTATGTGGCCTTAGGCACATTATGGTCTTACTCTCCCTCAGTTTTCCTCTTCCTTCCAAATACAGAGGGGAGAGAAGCCTGAAAGGGGAGCTCAAGGGCCTTCTCTGCTTTGATGTTCTGGGTTTGAGGATCCTATTCCTCCAGGATGTACCCAAGTCCAGTCTCCAGGAGCTGCCAAGGGTGGTCCTAAGGAAGGCGTGTGGGGCAGGCACGAGGGACCAAGAATAGTTCTGACAGATATAAAGGGTCAGCGCTCTCATGGGGTTTCTAGCATTGAGTAGTGTCCTGTTGGCTAGAACTTGGGCTGCAAAGCCAGGAAGATCTGGATGGATATGTGGCCCCACTGTGTGCCAGCTGGTCAGACTGAGGTAAGTCATCCCAAGACAGGCTCAAGGCAGGTATGGAGTGGCTCAGAGAACATCCTCGAAAGCCAGAACGGCTTTGAAGCTCTGACACCCTGGGCTAGCAACGTCATCTTTGAAATGGCGATGATGGTGAGTTGTTGCAAAGGTTCAGTGAGGTAATACACAGAAAGCTCTTAGCCAGGTGTGGTGGCACACAGCTATAATCCCAGCACTTGGGAGTCTGAGGCAGGAGGATCACTGGGAGTTCAAGGCCAGCCTGAATTACTGTACATGGCAAGATCTTACCTCAAAAAACCAAAAAGAAGCTCTTGGAACAGAGCCTTAGCATTGTTCTTCAGCTCTAGTTTCCTCACCTAGGAAGCCGAGATAACAGGATTGCTGTGAGCACCAAATAAGCCAAGGAACCCTAAAGGGCCGTGGGACCACATGAGGCAGCCCAGAGGAAAGGGGTTCCCATTAGCCATGCACCTTGGGGGCCTTGCCGGGACCTCAAGCCCTCTCTGGTCAGTCATGTGGGGAATAAAAGAAGATGCATGTCACATGCTGGCTGGAGGGTCACGGGCAAGGGTGGGTGCGTCTCCCTGTTATGACTGAGCACAGAAGCAGGGAGAGCACTCTGGAAGCAGAGGTTGGGTTCAGATGGTGTCCAGAGAGAGGAGCTAGCACTCTGGAGGCAGGGTCAAGGAAAGGAGGAGAGGGAAGATCCAGATCCAGGTGCAGGGCTATGGGCCAGAGCTGTTCACCTTCTCCCACCGACAGCCCTGGGGCATGCCCTTCCGTCATCCAGGTGTAAAACAAGGGTCCGCCCACTCATTTTCTTAGACAGCAGAGTTGCCTTCAGTCTGAGACTCAACTCCTCTGAGTGGTGGGCGGTGTTTTTCAACTGGAAATGAATCAAGGGGCTGTGCTGCTGCATCTTGCAGGATGTGGGTGCTGGTCAGAGCCAGCTCTACAAGGGCCAAGGGAGGACACCTGAGACTGCTGGAGGCAAAAAGCAGGGACGAACTCTACTCCCGTTGAAATGAAAGGGGTCAAAGGAAATGGAGTATCTTGGCTGAGTCGGCCCAGGATGGAGCACCTCATGCCCCCTATCCAGGCCTCTTGAGGCTCGTGCAGCAAAAAAAAAAAAGCGCCATTTGTAGGGTGAGAGAGGGGCCAGGGATTTAGCTCAGTGGTTCCATCACCTGCCTTGCAAGCGCAAGGACCCGAGTTCAATCCCCAGTACCAAAAAAAAAAAAAAAAAAAGTGCTGCAGGGTGAGAGAAGGATTTCACTTAAAAGCAGTTGATTTCTGCACTGCTATTTACCGGGGAAGGGCTACTCTTGGGATAGGGAGGGAAGGCTTTGGAGTTAACAGAGAAAATGGCTCCTCTTTCTCAGGAAGGGAAAAGCTGGAAGACATCCCCTGGGCTCTCCGAGACCTGGGAGTTTGCAGGGAGGCTCCTTCCAGATGCCAGGGGCTCAGACAGGAGCTGTGGCATCATCAAAACCTTCTGTGGATCCCTGGTTCCTCAGGTGTTAAAAGTGATAGCCTGGCAAGGAGCACCAGACCCTGAATCTGCCTTGATCTTGGGGTTCCCAGCCTCCAGAACTGTGGGAAGCACAATTCCGCTGTTTGTAAGCCACCTGGTGAGCAGTATTCATTAGCGCAGGCTGCATGGGAACAAAGCAGACACTAGGTAGAGTGTCAGGAGCTTTCTGCCACCGGGCCAGAGTGGTGGTGGCAATGAGGGTGAGAATGGCCAAGTCTGACAAAGACACCGTTGAACACAGGCCCCAGAGGTGGCTAGGGAGGATTTTTCAGTTCTCAGTTCTCAGGGCTTCACAAACAGCTGGTGGACTCGGAGGGGAATGGGCAGGGGCGTCTCACACCCATCAGGAGTTGGGTATTTCATGCAACCACAGGTTTATGGTAAGGCTGGCTCAGTGACCTCATCTGTGCGCCACACCCCCATCCTCTTATTTCATCCCTCAGAGCTCTGCCCCTTAATGCAGTCTTCCCAGCAACCTGCCTGCACTTCCCCCTCTGCCTCAGAGGCTGTGCCTCACCACAAGCAGGGGCTGTGGTTTGCTAGGTAGGAGCCCTACTGTAGTCCAGGCAGGTGCTAGTCCCCACCAGAAGACACACAGGCAGCAGGACCCTCACATCTCTTCTTCCCAACAGTTCCAGGTTACCCAGGCCTGATGCCTGGAATCCACCATCGACCCCACAAACCTTTCAAAATCATTTCTGTTCAATACAGATGCCCTGGAAGGAGGATATCCTCACACCAACACGAAGGAGGAAGTGAACTTAACACAGAACATATTCCAAGACTGTTAGGTCCGTGAAAAGTGCGACTTCACTGCCCCCTCCCCATGCTGAGTAAGCTGCAGCTCTCTCAGGTCAAGTAACTGGATCAAGGTCAATGAGGCAGTGAGTGGTGAGCAAGGGGTGAGCAGCCCCCTGAGCCCTCGTGCTCTGGGCTGCTGTGGGCCCCAGGGCAGTGCGGTGGGCGAGGGTGATGGTGGAGAGGGCACAGGTTCCGAGTTGCTTTGTGGGAGTAACTGGGAGTGAAGAACTCTGTGGTACTTGTACCCGGCAAGTGCCAGCTGAAGTCCAAGGCACACACGTGCAAGCCATGCCTGCACTCCATCACAGGCTGGCACAGGGACGAGGAGGCCTCTGCTTGGCAAGAGGCCCTTTCTTCCCCTCCTGTCTCTCAGCCTCCCATGTTGGTGGCTCTCGGTGTCACCTCCCAGCCTGTCCTTTTGCCACTTTCAGTTCTTTCTGCTTAACCCCCCACCCCACCCTCTCTTCTAATCTCTACCCCAGGATCTCCCTCCGGGGTCATCATGCCATCCTCCCCTCTGGTCTCCCTACTTCCAGGCCCCCCCATGACATCAGCAACACACAGGGTACTTGGAAGGCCCCCAGTGCTCACAGGACAGAGGCCTGCTGGATTCTCACAGGCAGGCCAGGCCAGGCCAGGGCAGGGCAGGGCAGAGCCAGGGCATCTCGTCCTCCTCAGAAATCAGTCCCTCATGTCCTCCTCAAAACTCAAACAAAGTGAGTCTCATTCTATGCAGTGTTCTTCTGTCCCCTCCATGTGAGGACACAGAAATGAAACATAACCATGACCCAGAGTTGAAGTGGTCTTAAGGTAGCACAGTCGTCTTTAAATATGTATGTGCCCTGCCTAAGGCCCGCTAGTGCTTTCCAATACAGTGAAGTCCACTCTCCTTCCGTTTGTCTGGCCAGCTTGCCTATGAAATCTGGATCTCTTCAGGCACTGATCTGCAATTAGCCGCCCCCCTTTCTGCTTCTTCACACACACTTAGGATTTGAGGGCTGCCTCACTCCTGGAACGCTCTGGGCACAACATCGTCTTGTTGCAAGCCTTACCAGCATCTGTTTCTGATGTTCATTGTTTCTGTGGTTATTTTTGTGGATCACACTAGTGTATGGTTTCCAGGAGCAGGGGACGAAGTGTCTGAAGTGACACAGTTTCTCTAGTGCCTATTACAATGCTTAGAACAATGCAAGTGCTCAATAAAGTGCACCAGATGTGGAAGTGCAGGCTGGTAGTCCCAGTACAGAAGGAGGCAGAGGCAGGAGGATCACAAGTTGGAGTACCACTTGGGCAACTTAGTGAGACCCTGTTTCAAAATAAAAATAAAGGCCTGGGGCTGTAGCTTAGTGGTAGAGTGCCTGTGGGTTTGATTTCCAGTACTTTAAAAAGACAAAAACAAAACAAAACAAAACAAAAAACCGTGCTGAAAGACAGGAGAGCCATGAAGGAGAAGCAAAGATGGTAGACCAGACAATGATGCTGATCTAAAGATGGGGTCAGATGAGCTCCCCAAAAGAGGTCACCTGAGGGTGGGTTTTAGGTCAGGGTGGAGCGATGGCCTTCCAGGCGCCATAAGCAGACCGATCACAGCAGTGAGAACACTAGGCCTGGTGGCATTGCTGGGGCAGCAAGGGAATGATGGGAAATAAGCTAGGATGGGTCACAACCCCTCCCCTCCATGGCCCTGAACTTTAACCTCTAGGTGACAGAGAGCCACAGAGAAATGGCTTGGTCTGTGTTTTAGGAAGGATAAAGGAAGCGTGCAGAGGGAGAGGCTGGAGGAGCTGGGGGCTGGGAATGTGGCTGCAGTCCAAGCAACTGGGTGGATGACTATGCCATTGGCAGGGATGGGGACGCAGGAAGAGGGACAGGTTTGGGGGTGAAGATGTTGAGTTTAGATTTTCCACTTGCCAAATCTGAGGTGCTCATAGCAGTCAGATGGTGGACACTGCATTGCTGTCTCCCTAGGATAGCAGAGCAAACTTCAAATAGGAATAGGAAGGACTTGTGAGGAGGTGATGCTCAGAAAAGGGCAGTGACACATCCCAGAAGGGTTAGCTTGGAGGGGCTGTGGTGCTCCCTCCAGGTGCGTGGCCCTCAGGACAATGTGCCTGCTGCTCAGTGTCCCGTCCTCAGGGTGGCCCCTCTGCACTGGTGCAGAGGTGCAGAGGACCAGGTGCCTGAGTGGAGGGCTGAGCAGGGCAGGCGCTGCCCACCGGGCCTCCTTGCTGGTGGCTCACAGGGTGTGGCCCTGCCAGGGCTCAAGGGCGCTGGGAGCACATGGAGACATGGAGACATGGAGACGGGAGGGCAGCGCTGCCCTCTAGGGTTCTCGGCCCTTGCCTGGAGCCCAGCAGTCGTCCCGCTGTTGTCCCCAGGGCACCCTGGAGTTTCCCTCCCATCGCCCCCGCCCCACGCACCTATCCCCGCCACGCCTCCGCCGAGTCCCGGTCCCTCCTGGTACCTGCGGTCGCTTCTCCTGGAGGCCGCCCCCTTCCAAGTGGTCAGAAAGGCCATGGGCGCGGGCGGCTCCTCGCGGCAGCGGCAGCGGCTCGGGCGACAGCACCTGGACGAACACGGGGCGGGGGCTGGCGGCTCCTCCCCGCCCTCCCGGCGCCTCCCTGCCGGGCTTGGGCGTCAGTGTCCCGGGGCGGCCTGGGCCCCAGCGCAGGCCCACTCCCATCCAGAACCAGAGGGGATCGCGAACACATCGAGAGCCATCACTAAACGTGAAGAGAAACTGAGACCCAGAGGGAGCCTGGGGACTTGTCCCAGAGGTCGGGGGCAGCCTCTCCATGCCATTGCCTGGAGCCCCGCCTGGTTACCTGGTGGCCCTGCAGGGTCCCTGTAAAGCCCTTTCCTTGGTGCCTACAGCTGAACCAGAACCGGCCTGACAGGGCTGCCTGTGCCTGAGCGGGGCCAGGGCTCGAGACTGGGTCATGGTTAAGGTACAGCATAGACAAGTGCCGGGAGGTGGGGAGTCGCTCCCTGCACCTCATGGTGGAGGCTGCAGGTCAGACCTGGCCTGGGATGAGAAGAGACCCAGTTTACAGATTTCTGATCCCCAGGCCCCCACGGGAGGTGGGGAACAGGGAGGATAAGCTACAGCCTGTCTCCAGTGCAAACTTTCTTTGAAGTCCTATATTTTATCTTAGGTCTTGTGCATTTTTAGTTACTTCAAATTTCTACTGACAAGTAGAATACGCTTTGGCACCGTGAGCCCCTGGTCGTGTGGCCCAGCAGGTCTCTGGGTGGCCCAGCTGTCAAGAAGCAAGGGAGCACCTTGGCCTGTTTGAAAAGGTCTTCAGCTCCTCAGGGACCCCTGCAGACTTCCCTCATGGTGTGTGTGTGGGGGGGGTGTGGCACAGAGCAGGGGCGAGCTGTGGGTGCTGCATCTTGGGTGCCCATGCAATACAAATCTTAGGTCCAATAAATGACGACTGATTCTGGGCAGCTGGGGTTTTTGGGGGGTTTTTTTGGTACCGGGGATTGAAGTCGGATCCTTGCGCTTGCGGGGCAGGCGGTGGCACCACTGAGCTAAATCTCCAGCCCCAGCTGGGTATTCTTGAATGTGCTAAACCCCGAGTCAGGCATTTTACATAAATTCTCATTTATGTTCATCTTATTAAGCATTCATAGACCACCTCACGGTTGATAAAACTGACGTTAAAAATGGTTAGTATCTCTGAGACCAAGCTGAGGAGCTAGCTCTCAAACCCGAGCACACCTGCCCCTTCCTGCCAGCCTGCCTGTGTTGGGCATGAGGTGGGAGCCTTGGGCAAAGCTGCCCAAGGGTCAGCTGGGCCATCTGTCATTCTTCCCTGGTAGACCAGAATGACGGGACCTTTCCCCATTTCTCTGAGTACTCATGGTCTTGGTGGATGAACAAGGACCCAAGAATGCTGCACATCTGCCCACACAGCCAGTGGCCAGCTCTGGAGACGCCACCTGCAGTGTAAACATGCCCCAACCCTTACCCACAAAGCCTCTGCTGTCCAGCTGGGCAGCACTGGGCACTGGGGTTAGCCAGTGTCCCCTAACTCAGAGGCAGGAATAGCAGGGCCTCAGAAGCCTGAGGCCCAGAACCCAGGCTACGACAGAGGACTGAGGCCTCATCTAGCCTCTGAGCCTGAAGCACCACCACCTCCTTCAGGAAGCCCTCTAGGATCTCCCCACTGGAGAGGCTGCACGCTTCTCAGAGGCTACATTTCTGTTTTTCACACTGTTTAGCACATTTATAAGTCCTTGCATTACTTACCTACAACATCAGTCTCTTCAGATTTTATCTGAAGGTAGAGTATCTCTTATCTGTCTTCCACTGAGCCTAGTACCACTGCTACACCTAGTGGGCAGTATTGAGAAAATGAAGACTTAATAATCTAGCCCGCTGCTACTCAGTGCAGGAACTATGCTGAAGTGGTAGTATTTTAGACACACTAGCTGGAATCCAGACAACTTTTGAAGAATATTTGACTCAGATGTTTTAAACATCAGATGCTAAGATTAAAAAAAAAAAATTAAGAGCTGGGTTTTTTGTTGTTTTGTTTTCAGAGAGGGTTTCACTATGTAGTTCAGACTGCCCTGGAACTCATTATGTAGCCCAGGCTGGTCTCAAACAAAAAGCAATCGTCCTGCCTCCGCCTCCCAAGTGCTGGGATTACAGACATGTGCTACCATGACCGCCTAAGAGCTGGGTTTTTAACCCAAAGGTTTTTTTTGTACTGGGGATTGAACCCAGGGCCTTCACACTGAGCAACATCCCCAGCCCCTTTTTAAAATTTTGAGACAGAGTCTTGTTCGGCTGACTTCAAACTTTCAATCCTCCTGCATCAGCCTGAGTAGCTGGGATTTCAGGCACGCACAACCATGCCTGGCAACTTTTTTTTTTTTTTTGGTACTGGGGATCGAACTCGGGTCTTTGCACTTGTGCAGCAGGCATCGAAACCACTAAGTTAAATCCCTGGCCCAGCCTGGCAACTTTTGATTCTTAATTTCAGGACTTGTTTAGATATAGCATCTCCTTTATGTAGTTAAGGCTGGCCTTGAATTCACTAGGTAGCCCAGGCTAGCCTGGAACTCACAGGGATCCTCCTGCCTCAGCCTCCCAAGTGCTGGGATTACAGGCATGTACCACCATGCCTGGCTTTGTTTCCTATTCTGCATCACCATCTGTTTATAACTATATTAGGTATTATTATAAACTGCTCAGAAGTACTCACTCATCCTCAGACAACTCTATCACGTACGTCCGGTACATCTCAATTTTAATAGCTGAGAAGGTATAGAGGATTAAGTAATTGTTCAAGAGCACACCAGCTGGCTAAGTGGCAGAGCTGGAAATGAACACAAACACAACCACCAGACTAGATCTGAACCCCAGCTGCCCACGTGCAGTACAAGCTTAGAATGGACAAAGCACTTATGAGCCACTTTCCCAAGCTTCTTATTTGGTGTCTTATAACAACCCCAGGGTGGGGTAGGTCCTCTCCGCCCCCCCCCCGCCCCTTACTCTGGAGCCACGCTGCCTGTTAGAACCTTGGCCCTAGCACTTGCTGTGTGCGACTTCAAGCGAGTCACTTAATCTGGGATCCTGTTTTCCCACCAAGAACATAAGAAAAGTGACAAGAGCTGATGTAAGGATTGGAGGGGTCAATGCAGACAAGTGCTGGACAGGGTGTGCGTTACGTGTACAGCCTTTAGTAGTTTTATCCAGAATCGGAAGGAATGAACTGTTCTGTGTAAATGACTTTCAAGATAACTGACATACTCTCTTTAATCATAGATCAACATTTGCCTAAAAAGTATTACCTTTTCTGTCTTCCTAAAAATGGGCACAACAGCTCTTCGTCTCCATCATCTTTAATCCTTACAACAACCCAGGGAGGGAACTATTATCCCCATGAAGGACCAGAGAGGATAACAGACCAAGCCTAAGCCACACAGGCAGGAAACTGTTAAGGCCAGAAATCTACTTTGTATTTATTTGTTGAGATGGGGTCTTGCAATCATTGCCCAGGCTGGCCTGAACTCCTGGGTTCAAATAATTCTCCTGTTTCAACCTCTCAAGTATTTGGGACTACAGGCCTGTGCCAGCATGCCCAACTCAAGACAATCTTATTATATTAGTACAGATAACATTAGGACCTAAATTTTTTTTAAAAAATGTTTTTAGTTTAAAAAGATAAAAAAAATGGTAGCTTTCAAACATTTGCCTTGTGATGAAGTGCCTGAATGATCCTATTTCATTATTAAAAATACTTTTTAACATAGTGAAAATTTCACATACAACAGATCAAAACAAAGATATGCAAACATCCCAAAGAGACACAGTTACCCAACTAGCCAAACCAGAGTGTAACCTAATCATAGGAATCCCAAAAAAAGGCCCCTGGCCTGGGCAGCTGTGGTTGCTAACATTAAAAGGAGACTGAGGCAGGAGTCACATTAGCACTAGCAAAGGAGAGGAAATTGTATTCATCCAATTGTGGGAGACTGTGTTTTTACCAGAAAGTGACACTCTGGTCTCTGTTACTCCCTGTGAATGTGTTTATTGGGAGCCGTTTTACTGATGAAAATCAGGTTCTACACTTGAACCAGACTGAACTCACTGGGTAATGGGATGCCACTTAAATGAGGCCCTTTGGAAGACTGAGGCCTCTCCAACCGCATCAGTGTGGCCTTGTGCTTTAAAATGTTTTTCTTGTCACTATGTTTTTTCTGAAAGGGGCAGAATATTGTGCACTAGGGACACCTCTTCCGGGGAGTCCTCCCCAATCCTCTGGGCAGGACCCACTCTCTCCCTCCTCTGGGCCCTAGCACCCTCTGGGATTTTCAGCATGCAATGTTGTGAAACAAAGTGGATGTAGCTCTCTCCCACTACTGTTCCACAAAGGCAAGGTCCTTGTATGCATCTTCTCTGTTCTGGGCCTAGGATACATACAGTTCTTAGCAAAGCTCAACAGAAGGATGACTTTCTCACTGTGCATGTTAAAAACTCAACATGGAATTTTCTGACAGTAAGAGGTACACTATAGATCTAGGGATGGAAAAAAAAGCATTTTAATGCAATCTTTCCTGGCAGTACAGTGATTAAATATAGATTCTGGAGATAAATGGCCCCTTTTTTGGGTGCGTTAGGGGGGGGTTGAACCCAGAATCTTCAAACTGAGGTATATCCCCACCTTTATTCATTTTTAAAATTTTGAGACAGGGTCTCACTAAATTGCCCAGGCTGGACTCAAACTTGCAATCCTCCTGCCTCAGCTTCTCACAGTGCTGGGATTACAGGCATGAGCCACCATGCCCCACAAGCCTGGGTTTGAATCCTAGCTCTAGCATTTTTTTTTGGTACTGGGAATCGAACTCAGGACCTTGCACTTGCCAGGCAGGCCACTGAGCTAAATCCCTGGCTCTCTAGCACTTCTTAGATCTGTGACCTTGGGCAAATTATTTAACCTCTTTGTTCTTCAATTTTCTTATTGTAAACTGGGAATAACAGTATCTAACTTTTTTTCATTAAGTTTATTGGTACATTTTAGGAACAGTACCTAACTTAAAGGTTGTAGAAATTAAATGAATCATATACATAAATTGCTTCAAATACTAATAGGCACATAGTAAGTGCTATACAGTTGTTCCTCAGTTCACTAACTTAATCTGTGAACTGAGGAACCACTGCATAAGTGTTAGCTTGCAATTACTATTATTTTTTTTATTATTATTTATTTATTTTTTTTGGTACCAGGGATAGAACTGAGGTCCTTGCACTTGCACAGCAGGTGGCAAAACCACTGAGCTAAATCCCTGGCAATTACTATTATTTTTAAATTCTCTGTCTAGCCCCAAGAAAAACTGGTGATCTTTACACCAAATAGGAGAATCCACAGGCTAAGCACAGAATGACAAGGTGTATATTAAATAAAACTCACAGAACAGAGAGATTTATAAGTTATCTTCTACTCTACTCCAGAGGTTCTCAAAGGGAGGTTCCTGGGCCAGCATCACCTGGGAATTGCTAGAAATGCAAATTCTTGAGTCCCACTGCAGATCTACTGAATCAGGAACTTGGGATGGGATCCAGCAATCTGAATATTTTTCCCCAGCCATCTGAATTTTAAGCTTTCCACATGATCCTGATCCTTGGTAAATTTTGAGAACTACTCCTCTGTCCTCTCACCAACTACATCTATTCAGACCCTAACACTTGTTAATTCTAAATCATTCACTCTCAAGTGATTCCCTCCTCCTCTTGGGCATCAGCCACAACTATATTTTAGGTTCTTACCACCTCAGCTGGATGACCACAGCAGCCTTCTACCTGCTTTCTGTGCTTTATGAGGTTTGCTTCTAGAGCAACCACATCACCACTAAGGAGCTCTTTCTTACAAATACGCATCAGCAACCCATGCTTCTGCCAATAACCTAACCTCTAGTCACTGAGCTACTTTGAACTCAATTCTGTGAGTTAGGTGTGAAGGTATTTATTACACAAGGAACATGAAGTTCAGAGAGGCTAAATAACTTTCCCAAAGTAACCTTTACATCACTTTCTCAAAAATGGCATGGGATTCAAGCCCAGGAGTGGATGAACTTATTAGATCACTGTGCCTCCCAAGACTCCATGTCAACAAATGCAGACAAGGCCACATGTTTCAGGCACTGTCTCTATACACATTTCCTAATCTTTCACAAAAACAGGACAAAATAAATAAAATGAGATTTGCCATGTATTATTTATTCTATACCAGGTCCTGTCCCACACATCTTACACATATTAATGTGTGGTGATTGCACACCTACTCCTCCTTGTATAGTACGGACATAATCAGAGGACTGAAAAACTCCAGTGCAGACTGGATATATGGATAGAATGCTTTATTATTACTTAAAGTTTATTATTTTCATAATTACAACCTACAATTTAGAAGTTTGAAAGGTAAGAGAAAATTCTATAAAGAGAGCCCAAATAAAGCTGAACTGGTTTGTAGATGGTTAAAACTCTCTAAGAAGTGCCACTTAGCTTTTGGCAATATATATCTGTCCTTTTCAAGTGCAGGCCCTCAAGCCAGAGTCAACAATGTAAAATATCACAAATGACTCTAAGACATTCATCTTACACAAGCAAGCATGGAGATATAGATATGTATTTATATAATATATACATACTTTTAATCTTATATTGGTCCACTCAGTATACATATTTTAACAAAAGATAAGAATCTATAATCCAGTAAAACATACATTAAGATTAGGGTACACTTATTACATCAACAGTTGATGTTTATATGTTACAGACAATATTTTCCAGAGTGTTTTTTTTATTAAAAAGTATTTTTAAAAGCATTTCAAACATTTATGTTCCCAGTGCAAAACAAGGTTGTTCAAGTCAACTTATCTTTCTTCCGAAGAGTAAGGGGAAGGAAAAAAACCTCCCAGAAAATTCAACCTACAGCTCCCAATGCTACCTTCTCAATCAATGTTTGCAGTAAATCCTTAGTCAATGAATTAGTTTATCAAAATTAAAGCCTTGTGATTATGATTCAGCCCTTGCTTCATATGTGTGATTTTTATGCTGCAATGTTTCTATTTACAAAAGTAGAAAAGTTATTAGCAGTGCAAGAAAGTGGTTTGTCTTAAATGCCAGCTGTCCAATTGTGTGTAAAAGAAAGAAAGCACCATTTCAAGATGAAATTAGATATTTTGCATTTAATTATAGACCAGGGAATAACTTAGTCTGTTAATATTGATCAATACCACCTTGACTTGTGACCCCAGAGAACTTTGGTTAATTTTCAGGCGCACTTTTCTTTATCCTGGTATTTAATAAATTACCTGAGTCAGTGACATGCTTAAAACCAAGAGTACAATTACAGACTACTTCACTATCTATCTCAAATTCAACTTTCTGCTAGGTCTGGGCTTGTCTGTTAATGGGCTCTTAACACATGAAAAATTTTGATATTTTGGCAGCTCTTTTCTTTCCCAATTGAATTTCTTTTTTTGCTAACATGTCAATTTTATAGGTGAAAAACAAGGAGAGTAAATACACTAAAACACAAGGATTAACAAAAACCAATATGATATAATACGTGTCACTTTTCCATTTGTATTCAGTGAGTTTTTATATTTCTAGTAGTTGAGCCTTCATTCAACAAGAAACAAAAGAAAGAAAAATTAAAGTACTTTCCAGTTCTAGCTTGCTAAAGTTTCTTCTGCAGAAGTACAAGAATAAACCTATCATGAACTACAGAGGACAATGCCAAAGAAAAGGCAGAATAGCTTCATGTTAGGAGTTTTGCTTACTGATGAGTGTATTTTAAGCGATAAAATTTCTTTGCTGGCACTTAAAATGAACATTTGCTTACAAATCTTATTTGTAAGAAACTGATTTTGTTAATTAGCAACGTATCTGTTGATCTAAGATTCTTCAAATCCAGAGAAAATTGTTTTTAAAAATATATTTCACACATGAAGCTTTGATGTTTTTATTTAGGAAAAATTTGACTCTCAAATTAAAATGGTTTAACCCATAGCATCCCTTATTCAATAGTGGAGTTGATCTATGCAAAATATTTTTCCTTGTCTCTAAAAAACAAGTTAAACAGTATTTTACTATAAGGAAATTTAAAAATGCACTTTAAACTAGCCAATTTGTACCAATCATAAAAGAAATAGGTTCTTTCCTTCCCCTCCTTCAACCATTCAAAGCTGGGGAGAATACTGCAAACTATAAGAGCCCCACTGGCTCCCAGAGGAAAAACTCAGGCCAAGGTGGCACAGGGTGAACACAGAAGCTTGGGTGCTCTGGCCGTACAGTGAAATAGCAGAGGTGGGCAGAAGCTCACAGTAAATGCACACCAGACAGGAGCCTGTGAAGCTGTCTCATCTGACTTACTGCTTTTTGAAGAAAAAATAAGAGACAAATGTGAAATAGAGTTTAAAAATAAGACCCCTAGACTTTGTCACATTTACAGGAATCTTAAACCCTTTGTATTTCCATGCTAATAGGTAGTTTTGATACACATGGTAAATAGCTTCAATATTCAGGAAGAAGAATATTGTATTGTTGACAAAGGACAAGAGAATTCTTCATGCTTCTGATATCTCAGATTTGCTAAGTGCAATAGCCAGTTCTAAGTCTTCTTGTTCTTGCTGGTTCAGTCGGGCCAGCCTCTGCTCTTCCTCTCTCTCACTCTCCCTCTTGGCCCATTCAATCATATCTTCTTCAGAGGGATACTGCCATTAAAAAGACAGAAAAAAAAATGAAATGAACGAATGAATAAATGAACAAGTAAAACAAAAGGAAAATAATTTTTAAAAAAGAGCACTAACTGCTTGTTGCCTCTGAAGAATGCTAGAAATAGTCTTTTTACTTCTTTTTTCTCCCCCTGAAAACATGGATTTTTTTGTTTACTTCCCCCCCCCCCATTCTGAGACAGGGTCTTCCTGTATAGTTCAGGCTGGCCTTGAACTCACTATGTAGCCCAGGCTAGTCTCCAACTCTCAGCAATCCTCCTGCCTCAGCCTCCCAAGTGCTGGGACCACAATTGTGCACCACCATGCCCGGCTAAACATGTTTAGTTTTAACCAGTTAGTAAACTGGCTTATTTTAAAAAATTAATGTAATCTACAGATAGAAAGTCTATAAACATCAACATAAAAACATCACTTTATTTTTTTATTTTTTAAACTATGCATATCATTTTATTTGTAACCCCATGTGTTAAGAAGGGAAAAACATCACTTTTAAAAGTAGAAATGTTTAAGGTAGAATATGAGAGTTAAAAACAGGAGAAGGTTATAGACCTTTTAATCTAATGTTTATTAGATTTTGTTACTACTGTTTTTAAACCTTGTATGATAAATCTATTAAAACTTAATCCTACAGGTGATTTTTCTACCATATCCTAACCTTTCAGGTATAGTAAAACTATGAATAAATAAAAATCTCTAAAAGTATTGAATATACTAGCAAGATAGGAACCAAATCATTTTTTTTTTTTTACAAAAGCATTTTTAAGATTTTGGCAGGCTTTGAGAGCTTTTTTAATTCAGTTTTTTCAAAAACCTTAATTCTGGTGATTATTAGATCAGGGAAATAGTTTTACCCACAAAAATAGCAACTTTGGCAGAAACTATAAACATAAAATTCTTGGTTTCAAATCTTGTTACATAGAGCAGGCTCATAAAAGTTTGAAAGAAATTATCAGACTTCTTGAAAAAATTTCCTCTAGGGAATCAGAGGACCTGTAAAACTTAATAAAATTTAGCAGATCTTTTACAATGAAAAAAGGATTTTTTTATTATGACTGCTTTATATTATGCTATATTGAGATACTGGAGTATGAAATAAGCAAAATGCCTCAGCTATTGTTCAAGACTCATTTCCAACCAAGTCTGGACTTGCTGAAACTATATTTAAGATTCGAAATGTCACAAAATGCCAGAGGATTATTTTACAGGAAGAGAATTATAATCTCTTAAGAAGGCCAATCCTTGACTCTCTGCTTGAAACAGCTCAAATTCCATCTGAAATGAAAAGTTAAGTCAGGATAATTTTGACACTCTAGTTGTACAATATTCAAAATACTGATTTCTATTTTATTCCCTCCATTTGGCAGAAGCTGCTGCAGTACAGATTCAAAAGTGGTGTAGTGCAGCTGCCTTCAGTGCAAGCAGATTCTTGCCCATCTGCTAATGACCAGCGGTGGCAGGAATAAAGCAACTTGTTGAATAACCCAATACTGCACTACGCCGAGAAGGCAGACAGGCAGATTGTGGCCAAGATCACCTATTTCCAAAATCAAGGGGATAAGGTGATAGAGGAAAATTCATGTGTTATATAACAGGCAATGATAATGAAGACCATTTTGCCTGGAAAACAAAAAACTGGGAAAATGAGACTTTGTTAGCTACTGTAAGAATGTTATTAAAAACAAAACCTTGGTTTTATCTGAATAATGGTGGAATTTATGACAATGCATTATGTCCCTCCAGAGTGATGGCTCCATGGCTGGCTGCCCCACATCGAAATTCGCAATGCCTACTTATGCCATCATCATAGCACTTCCCATTTCTGACTCCCTTCCTTTTTGTCAGCTCTGAGAGAACACAGACTGAATACAGGAGGCTAGTGAATTACAGCCCTCCAGATAAAGGCTGCTTAGATCTTGAAAATAATTATTTCTTCAAACTGACTTAACCTTCCTTTTGAGACGGGATCTCTTGTTATGTTGCCCAGACTGGTCTTGAACTCCTAAGTTTGAGCGATCCTTCCACCTTAGCCTCCCAAGTAGTTGAGACTACAGGCACACACCACCATGCACAGCAGAGAGTAACATTTTCCCCCTGGGTATTGGAGATGGAACTGAGGGCCTTCACACTGAGGTACATTCCAGCTCTTTTTATTTTTTATTTTGAGACAGGATTCCATTAAGTTGTCCAGGAAGAACTTGAAACTTACGGTTCTTCTGCCTCAGTCTCTCAAGTGCTGGGATTACAGGCATGCACCACCATGCCCTACTGACAGTAATCTTTTTTTTTTTTTTTTTTGAGATAGGGTCTCACTATGTAGCACATGCTAACTTTGAACTTACTATGTCGATCAGGTTGGCTCTGAATGCACTATTCTCCTGCCTCAGCCTCCCAACTGCTAGGATTATAGGGATGTACTACCACTCACAGTAACATTTTTAGAAAACTACCATGGAACTGAGGGTGTAGCTCAGTGGTAGACCACATGCTTGTATGCGCAAGGAATTGAGTTCAATCTCCAGCACCAAGACAAAAACTACTATGTACGCAGAGTGAATAAAGAGTTACTTTCTAGTCACTTGATCTTAGCCAAAAGACTGAGAAGCTATTTTACTTTCTATTCAAAGAACCCCTGGTCCTATCTTCATACTTAACTTGCTGTCTCTGGAAATCATTAAAATTTTATACACAAACACACACACACAGTTACGAATACACATCTTATTACTGGCATTATTCATCCAATGAGCAGACAATGGATTACTCTGTGATGGCCCATTAAGTCACCATCAACCTATAACAATCTGAAAAATAGTAACTGTCAAGATTTTACTTATGTTTATATTCTAAGAGAAGGGTTTACAAAACAATTTGCATATATCACAAGAACTAAAACTACTAAAATCATTTGTGCAATGGAACAATTTTAATACTATCAGAAGTGAATCAAACAGATATTTTGCTTGGGAGAAGAATTAAAGATCATTTTTAGTATGCTGGTAAACTTAGATGAAATAAAACAAATTTGGCAGAATCGAAAGTAATCTTTGAAAACTCTTCAAACTGTAAATGGAAAGACTTTCCCCCAAACAGCCCATTCACAGTACTTACAGCACTGAAGTTAGCAAAATTGCTTGGGTCAGCCTCTTTACTGGCAGTAGTAGAAGAAGAAGTGAATGGATCATAAAACATATCAGGATCTTTTTCTTTGGGGCTATCACTGCCTGGGAAAGGCTGAAATGGATCACTCACTTTAAAGGGATCAGAAGAATCCAATTTGTTGATGGGTCTTTTCCCTGGATCAAAATCATTACAATTAACTCAACCAATAAATATGGCACACAAGCACACAGAACATACAGACAGGGAACAGTAAAGAACTATGGGTGGAGAATAGGATGAAGACTCAAAATACATTCTTAATATTGTCTTGAACACACAGACAGTCTCTCAAATATATTCATCTACGTGCAGCTAAATGAAAAATAGCAAACAGAGGATGTGCCAAGAATTGTATTTTTGTTCAAAGATTAAACTCATCCCCTCTCAAAGTAGTGTAGTGTCAGGAGGAAAATAATAAAGAATAAATACAGCAAAGGTCTCTCGTTAAAACATCAGCCTGATACTTATACAATCATCCACTAGTGGTAGTAATAATCTTTGAAAAACTAGCAAAATTCTTCTGATTTTTCTCTGGATCTATATACTTAATACCCAGTAGCATAAAATTAAAAATCACCTTGACAAAACCCTGCTTATTGTCACATACAATATTGTGTCCAAGGCCTGTATCTTATGATTGCTGGCAAACTAATTTTTGACTAAACAACAATGTACTGTTCTGTTAGTCACTCATTAATATTAGTTTCAAGCAAGTTCTCTAACTTTTTAAGTCACTCATTAATATTAGTTTCAAGCAAGTTCTCTAACTTTTTAAGTCTTACTTAAACTTAGTACTTCTTGAAGAAAAGATAAAATAAGGGGATGTTAAAATATCTTCAAATATGTTCTTTTCCTAAAATGCATTAAGCGGTAACAGTAATCATACAGATTTCCCATCACTATAACAGCTTACAAGATGTTTGTATCTCCTTTCTGGATGGATCTCGTGATGGTAAGCAGAGTTAGTTACCACCACTATCTAACAACTGAGGCAGCAGAGGCTTAGATATATGAAATTATATATACTCAAGCTCACAGGAGCAAGGGCTGAGAGTATAGTTCAGTAGTAGAGTGTTTGCCTACAGCATGTGCAAGGCCCTGGGTTCAATCTCCAGCACTGCCAAAAACAGAAATAACAATCACAGAACAAGTTGAGGGATATTCTGAATTAGATGTTAGGTTCCTAATTGCTCTTTCCAAAAAAACTACCCTTTTTTCCTTGGTCTATCTACAATAACATACACTCAGAGGATTTTTCACTTTAATTAAGGCACTACTATAGTATTTTATTTAGAATTTTAAAATAACCTCACTATTGGCATCATATAAGTATAAAACCTTTAAATGAGAAACTATTACTTATTTTCTAAGTTATTTTTTCATGTAGTTTGACAACCTTACTTCTAGCAATATTTGATACAGTCTAATCTTCCCTTTAAAGATAGCACCCACTTATTTACCTGATTTTTTAAACAGACAAGTGAATATTAACAATTGTAAATGCAATCTTTAAGTCAAAAAAAGAAAAAAATCTGCCCAAGAAATATCATGGGGGAGGATATTATGAAAAAGTAAGAATAACAATCTTTAACTACCTGGCTGAAAATTTACCAAATATATCAAGGAATGATATGGAACTAAAAATCCAATGTGCCAAAGGTATCTTTTCACAGGACAGCTTAGCCACACTACAACTACTCAGGGGACTACCTTTAGCCACTTTTTATAAACACACTTTTCCTTCATATAGTGCTAAACACACACATATGCACATTCTGAATGAAACAAAACCAAAAAACAAAACTATGAAGAATCTGTTCCTGACCCCCCATCACTATTATAAAATAAAGCAGTCTTTTCAGTGAGCTAAACGTATTTTCCTTCAAGAAAGGCATTATTTTCTTTTTTCACCACTATACTGCTGAATTCTGGATACCATAAACCATTATTTTTACAAATCAAAGGATTTAAGACTACATTTTGAAGGAATAGGATTAACTTTCTCTTATAAAAATTAATTAAAACACCAGAGTGGAGGAAACAGCTTTTCAAATGATGATCAATGAGCTTCCAAAAAGCAAAAGATTTCATCTGTACTTCCCCTTTCTCATTTATTGCCTCTATAAAAGGATTAAGGGGGAAAAAAAAGGTGGCTGCCAGAAAGGCAGTTTGTGCAGGTTACATGTGCTGGCTTCTTAGGCACATGGTTGTAGATTCTGCACTGAGGTCAAATGACGGCAGCAAGCTTCTGCCATGCATTTGACTTATTTTGTTTATAGCTCTTTCTACAATACTTGAGTAAATAAGTGAGGCCTACATGATACTTGTCACAAAGAGAAAGGTCACTGAGTTGATTGAGGGAAGGCACTAACTCTCCTACCAGGTGGTGGTGGGCAGGGTCTTGTTGGAGTTCCAGTTTTTGGTGGCAGTGCTGGGGGTACATCTTCATTCTTGACCGATGTTTCCTCAAATGCATTTTTTGCAATGACCACACTGCTGACAGAGCTCGATGTAGTTGAACTAAAAGGATCTTCATTGTTGACCTTTGTTTAAAAAAATAATGTTCATACACAGGGTATATACATATGTATATGGGCATGTGTGTATGTGTATATATGTACAGTATTATAAAGCAAAGTATTGCATTATCATGTACCATTTGGAAGAATTAAGTATAATGTAGCTTTATTTTTAATTTTGAAAGCAATGACATTTTAACCTTGCATATGAAGACAAATAATTTTTAAAAATTGTTCTATATTCTAAACATCACCATTTATACAGAGCAACAAATGACACCAAAACAAGCCAACTCTAGATTGAAGGCCTGTCAAACTTCAGGCACTATTCACTAAAAACCACCCGAGGTCCATTTTAAAGAAACTATATGCTTTTCTTGAAATTAATATTTGAATTAAATGATAATGAAAGAAAAAAAATTGCAGACTCCATACTTTGCAATGCACTTAAATATGGAAAGATTTAATACTAATGCAGAGAAAATGGCACCTAGACAAACTATAAAGACAAACTGAAAGCTAGTTTTTAAAAGCAAACTGATTCCATGGAATAGTAAGTCCTAATGTACGTTTGAAGGTCCCGCCTTTCAAATAAGTGGTGTAACAAAAGATTCACTTCTACAATGAATCAGACTTTATGATTATAGATCTATTTAGGCCATTGTTGTGTCTCAACACTGGCACTGCTGACATCTGGAGCTGGACGTAACACTGTGTTGCGAGGGTCCAGGCAGTACACTGCAGGGTTTTTAATAGCATTCCTGGCCTCTATCCAATAGATGTAAGCAGCACCTTCCACCTAGTTGTGAAAGACAAAAATGTCTCTAGACACTGCCGAACAGTTTTTGGAGGGTAATGATACAGACAATTTGACATACACCTGGACCATTCTCTCTTGTCCTGAGTTGATACTACAGCTACGCTAGAAAACAGGGAAAGGACAGTTAGTACTGGGCTTTGTATATTCATTACCTTGCTACTGACCCTACCACCTCAGAGCACAAAATTGAGTAGCCAACAGTGGATGGAATGAGTGTTAGAGCTATTGACTCAGACAGTAGAGAGGGAAAATACAGTTCAATTGGAAGAAACATGTTTACACAAAGTGACGTCACTGAGCAAACCTGTCAGTAGAAAATTATACTTCCCCATACCATCACCAGTCTGTTTATGTATACAAATATCTATTCTACAGCGTATCTTTCATTTCTATCTGAAGTCAACATTTGCTATGACTTATTGCAATATCTGTGAGAGGGTTCCTTTGATGGAAACAGATTTTCCCTTCCCATTAATCAATACAGGTTACCTGTGACAACATGCTGAAGTCAGCAAATCCATCTCCAAATGATTCATTTCCAAAAACAGAAGCAAAGGGGTCTGTTGCTAAAATGAGTAAAGAAAATCAATGAAATAGGACATATGGAATTTAATTTCATGTCCTCTTTTGATTGGTTACATTCAGATACATTAAAAAAAATCTCATCCCAAATATTAATTCCTGAATTTATGACTGATGTCCATAAAGACAGAGTGCATACTGATAATCCCAGATGTATTCCTTTACATAATCAACGGATGAATGATTCAAGATAAAAAAACAGGCCAACTACTTCACTTCTAAGTAAAATGTTTAATGCTGTTGAATACTTGTCAAATAATACAGCCCCTATGAACTTAAATTACTGCTAATGAAGACATAAAAAAGCTATATACCATTAATTACACATTTCACACTCACCCTTCAAGGCCCATTTCAAATGCTACCTCATCCACAAGGCCTGGAATAACCTAGATGTCACTAATTCCCACAGCAAGAAGTCACTTCTTCATTCTCTGTGGCAATAATTGCATTCTAATTTGTACCATGATTATCTGTGATTGATAATCAGCTGCATTAGTGAAGTCCTTGAAAACAGGGAATAAAACCTATTCAATGAAGAATAAGCAGTCAACAGACATTTACCAAAATAAGAATATGCTGTTCCTATCCTTGAAAAAGCTCAGTCTCTGAGAGACACATAAACAAACAATAAACATTATATGGGATATTAGAGAGGCATGAAAAACCTGTAGTGGGAAGAGCTAGGAAAAGTAGTAAAGCAACCACTACACTTGAGCTTTTGAAGGAGATCTTTGGAATATAAAATGAAGTTTGCCAAATAAATGGAGGTGAGGGAGAAAGCAGGCTAGCATGCAGAAGGAACAGTAACTGAAAAAGCATAGCTTAATCAATGCTTCACAGGCATGTGAAGTCACCTTTCCATCACAGTGCACTTTCCAAGGAGGATGATACTTTCAGCGGGAATGAACTGACCTCCTCTCAGATAAGCTTCACTTTCTCAGGGGTAACAGCTACCAATAACATCAAAGAATGTTTGCAGGAAGTGCTGCCTGATATAAGAAGGCAGAAAGAAATACAGGAAGGAGATGTAAAAGGAAGGAAGGGAAAGAGATCTATAAAAGAGAAGGCAAGACAAAGAGGTATAAAAAATTCTTGTTCTTCCTAAAGTCTACATCCTTATATCAAATCACTTTTAGAACAGAAGTGTGCCAGGCATGGTGGGACACACCTTTAATACCAGCAAATGACAGGGTGATATACATGAGCAAATTTGATCTTGACGATGTTGAGAAATTCAGATATAGAAGAAATCCTACAACTTTAGCTACAAAAGATGCCTTTTTATTAATATGCACTTACTGTATCCCACATAGCCTGGTCCCAGTCTTATCACGAGTGTTGTTTTAGGCTTTCCCTTCTTTCTGCTGTGGTACAGGTGAACAAGCTAAACACACTTTCTTGATTTGTATAAGATGGCAAGAGAGCCTTGGGCTCATTTCACTGGAAGAACTAAAAATCTGCTTCATGCTTTCTTCTACCCCACACCCTTTGTAAGAAGTCACAATACGGGTGGCAACAGAGCTGAGCTGGGTCAATGTTACGGTTTAGATTTAAAATGTCCTCCAAAGTCTCACGTGTTCAGAGGTAGGGTTTTGGGAAAGTAACTGGATCATGGGGGTGCTATACTTTCCAATGGATTAACCCACTGATAAGATCAGAGTTGAGTGTGGTATTAGGAGGTGGCATGGTCAGAAGCGGTGGGTCACTGGGGAGTGTGACCTGGAAGGGTGTATTCTTGTTCCTGGATTCTCCCTTTTTCCCTTCTCTCTGCTTCTTGGCAGCCATGGGTTGAACAACTTTCTTCTGCCATTCCCTTCCACCATGCTTGTTCTGCCTTGGAGCTACCTGACCAAGGACTGAGCCAAAATAAACCTTTTCTCCTTAAGTTGTGGATGTCAGGTATTTTGCCCCAGCTATGGGAAAGTGATAAATACAGTCAGTCAGATTTGACTGAAATACTGTAAAGTATATATTGAGAAAGAAATTAATAAGAAAAATTATATTTTGATAGGAGTATATACTTCATTGGAGTGCTTTCTATACTTTCCTCATAAACTACCTATTAGCACTGGTCCAAACTTGAGAAGATGTATCCTAGAAGAATGACAAAACACATTTTCCCAAATTGGACAATTAAGACTTTGGCAAGAACTTTCTTGGATACTGATCACATCTGATGTGAAGCAGAGGCCTGTCCAGAAACTGCAGATGAATGTGTTCAGACCATGTGAGACCACTGCTGTGAGGAGTCCCAGAAATACTTAAGAGAGGAAGCCAGAAGGTAGCCTTTTCCCTCTTGTGCACATGCAGGCTAAGCCAGCAGACCCAGGCTTTCAATACAAACATGTTCTCATTAGTACACTTTCCTCCTAAAGAATAAGAGATAATAAGCACTCTGGAAAAATATACAAAGCATAATAAAAAAAAATCATCCATAATCTTATTATAATAAATAACCCTTGCCAGTACTTTAGTATACTTAACACCTTTTTTTCTGGGTTTTTTTTTTCTTACACGTTTAAGATCATGCTATGCTTTTTCTTTTTTAGCCTGCCTCTATAGGTAGTCCTGGAGCTCAGGAAAGCACTAAGGACTAGAGGACTGTGTCTAAGAGTCATTAGGAAACAGCCTGTAGGTAAAGGCACAGAACTGGACCCTGCCCTCACAGGAAGTATGTGAAAAAGGCAGAAGCACCAAGCTAAATTAAAAACTAAAAAAAAGAGCCCTCATTCTTCAGCATCTTTTCTAGTACACTGAGATTATTGTCTGGCTCCTGGTTTGAATATAAGCGAACAACTGTTTGAATATAAGAGAATATCTTTTGAGGGCAAGCTATTCTAAGGGAAGAGACCAACACAATATAGGAAAACAGGATTTTTTTTTTTGAGACAGGGTCTCACTATGTAGTTCAGGGTTGCCTTCAATGCACTACATATCCCAGAAGGGCCATAAACTTGTGGTGTTCCTACTGCCTCAGGCTCCTGAGTACTGGGATTATACCCATGTACCACCATATCTGGCTTTTAGGAAAATCTTGTAGAATATGTTGAGTCATCTCAAAGTGTGACCTATGGACCTTGGAGATCCCAAGACCTTTTCTGTAAGGCCAACGCCTTTTCCATAATATTAAAATGTTATTTACCTTTCTCACTGTTGATACCTGTACCAAAGTTATAAAACCAATGGTGGTAAAAGCACCACATCATGCTTCTTGGTAACAATTGTATTTTTCACTGACACAAATTCACCAAGGGAAAAACAGCTGGTTGCACTTAAGAATGTTTGCCCTTGATGAATCAATAAAACCTATTAATTGTATTAACCCTTAAGTATTCATTTAAAAAACTTCTGAGTGAGCAAAATGGAAAATACACATAAGGCACTTATTGCTGTGTATCAGTGCTTTATTTTTTTTGGCCAAAAACACCTATTTTTTACTTCAATACACAAAATGTGTTTATTCAGCTTGAGTATTTGGTAGACATTTTCTACAAGAGAAAATGAATCTGCAACCTTAAGGAAAACAACTGATAGTGTTTGCTGCAGATAAAATTCAAACTTTGTAGAGTAAATCAGAATTTTGGAAACTTTATCATGCAAGCTTAACATAATATCCACATTTAAGGACTCTGATGAGATGGATGGTGAAAATGACAAATATGATCTTCTAATATTGTATAATAAAATGCATCAACATTCAGAAGATATATATAATTCAATGAACCAATACTTTCTAAAATAATTGTTGCTACAAAATCATATATGGGTTTATCAGTCAGTTTTTCTGTTGCTAAGATATAATATCAGACACCAACAACTTAAAGGGAAGGTTTAATGTGGCTCATCCTTTCATGGGATTCAGTCCATGCTCAGCTGACTCCAGGGCAGAAACATCATGGCAAAAGGATGTGGTGGAGCAAAGCTGCTTAGTTCGTAGTAGCTGGCAAACACAACAGGGCAACAGTGTGGGAGAGAAACAGTGGCCAGGGACCATACACAGTACACAAAGTTATGCCTCCATGACCTACCCAGATAGAAGGAGAAGTATGCTTTACTACTCTGCTAGGTATTTCTTAATCCCATTAAGTCATTCTTAACAGTCACAATGGGGAGGTGATTCATTTAACATGCAAAGTAGATCAATGGATTTTAATGTAAGAGTGTAAAAGGCTGTTCATGGCTATAGCTTCATGTCCCTTTTTTCTAGTAGTACTGAGCACTGGACCCAGGGATCACTGAACTACATACCCATCCCCTTTTTATTTTGTATTTTGAGACAAGGTCTTGCTAAATTGCACTGGCTAGCTTTAAACTTGTAATCCTCCTAGTTCAGCCTACCAATTTAGATGGGATACAGGTATTTACCACCACACTTGCCTTTATATTCCATATAGTAACTTTGAAGAGTAACTTTGAAGACACTAAAACTTGTTGAATTTTGGTACAGTAGAAAGAATACCAAAAACTCTCTGAAAAGGTTTTTAAAATAGCTTCCCTTTTTCTAAGTATATACCAGCTCTTCTTCAATTCACACACTTCAACCAAAAGAAAACAGGGCAGCAGATCGAATGCATTAAGTAGATAAGAGGATCCAGCTGTCTTTTAGTAAACCAGATATTTAAAGAACTTTGCAGAGGGCCAGGGATTTAGCTCAGTGGCACCGTGCCTGCCTGGAAAACACAAAGTCCTGAGGTTCAATCCCTGGTACCAACAACAACAACAACAACAACAACAACAAAAAGCCCAACAAAAAAAAAACTATGTAGAAATAATGCTATTATTTTTGGTTATTTTTCTTATTTGCATTAACATATAATAGATTTACTGATTTATTAATTTATGAATGATGGAGCCTCACTGTATTGCCAAAGCTGGCCTCATACTCTCCATCCTCCTATCTTATCCTTTGGAGTAGCCAGTTTTACAGGCACATACCACCACGTCAGTCTACTGTTGTTTTTAAATAAATTAAGTATTTTAATATTCTCTTAATTTCTAATGATAAATACTGATAGATATTACCTATATAAACAAAAAAGCTCTTTGAGGGTCCTCGGTAATTTTCAGAGTACAGTATAAAGGGGACTAAACACCTGCTGTACTTAATGATCTCCAAAGTCACCGTCCATGGACTGCAAATGACTTCCTTTCCTAATTATTTTTGTTACTGTTCAAATAAGAACCCATAAAGTTGGACTCTGGAGTTATCTCCCCACCTCTAAAGAGTGTGCTCATTAATCATTTTAAAGTTTGTTACTAATATATTTTCTTCTTCTTTTTTTTTCCAGTGCTGGGGATTGAACTCAGGGCCTTGTGCATGCCAGGCAAAGGCTCCGACACTTTCATTTCCTTACTGAACATTTTCCATTTCATGTTTTCCCCTATGATCCTAGCATTCTTGTCCCTCCTCAAATTTTAGGTTCTGACAATTTTATAATTTTGCTATTTACACATTAGAAAGGTAGACAGGGGTTAAAACTGTGAAAATATTAATGGACATAAATTCAGAAACAAAGTGATATGTGACTCTGGAGCTCAGTTTCCATTCCATAATATCAGGAAGTCAGACTAGATAATGATTCTGAAACCTTATATGAAACCTCAGTATATAAAATGTGGCATTTTTGACCTCCGTCCCCAGCACTGTGGAGGTAGGCTTTCAGGGCCGCTGTACCACCCCCCCACCCAGCACCCCGCCCCCAGCACAGAGGAGGTGAGCCGCCAGCAGCAGCATTCCCCGCCCCCGTCAAAATGAGAAGACATGTAAACAAGACTTCCACATCACCTACAGCAACCTCAAAGGGAAACGAGATGGAACACTCTGATACTCAAACACCTGGACTCCCTGAACTAGCAACAAAAGAGGATCTGGAAAAAACGAAATCAGAAATAATTTCTCAAATAACAGCAGAGATTCTACCCATAGTGCAAGATGTGATTAATAAATCTAGAGAGGACACAGATAAAAAAAATAGAGGAGCTGAGGAACATGATGGAATCCCAATATAGGAAACAAATGGAATCCATAAAACAGATACAAACAGATTTCCAGGAGAATAAAAACTCCATTGAAAGTCTATGCAGCAGAAAGAGCCAATGTGAGGATAGAATTTCAGATGTAGAAGATAGGATTGCAATTAGTGACCAGAAAAAGAAAAGTTGCTTTAAAATTATAAGGGACCATGAGAAATCAATCCAGCAGCTGCTAGACGATGCATAGAAGAATAACATAAGACTGATTGGAGTCAATGAAGAAAGAGGAGAGAGTGCAGATGACATAAAAAAACTCTTCACAGAA
>NW_004624859.1:1705474-1719953 GCF_000247695.1 Heterocephalus glaber | reverse complement strand
TAGATCTTTAATCCATTTTGATTTTAGTTTAGTGCATGGTGAGAGATATAGGTCTAGTTTTAATCTTTGGCAAGTTGAAGCCCAGTTTTTCCAGCACCATTTATTAAAGAGGCTATGGTTGTAATTCTTAATTTGTCACAACCAGCAATCTGGAAAAATAAAGCATCTTACTTTCAGCATGATATTCAAGAATTCACATGTTTGAGTTTAGTTTCTTCTAACTGTCCACTCTCCAACTACTAGCTGCCTGTTTATCTGTTTTATTTTTAAATAAAAAGTGGGAGAGAAGCAGAGTTACCTAGCTGAAAAAAAAAAACTTTTAGGCTCCCAACAGACCTAAATCTGAATCTAGTAAACTGGTTTACCTGGTTTGCATCTAGTAAGCTGTATAATCTTGATCAAGTAACTTGATTATCTGGTCTGCATTTCCTGATGTTTAAAATAGGAATATTACTTAAACGATTTTAAGAATAAATGAAAAATCAGATACTACAGAGAAAAAAACTGGATGCTAAAATAACACTGAGAATTTCTTTTAACTTAGGCCCAGATCCCTGATAGTGAATGTTGACTTTGAAGCTGCCAAACAACACTACCTTTCATAAAGCAAAAAATTCTTTTTGGTTTTACAGATACTGGATACAGTATATATTCTAGAAAGATCTTGAACATGAGTAACAAATGAGAAAATGAATAATAAAAGTAGAAAGTGATACACACTTTGAATGATTATGCAATAATTTTAAAGGTATAATTAACAGGGCAAAAATATATGAAGAAAAAAGCTTAAAGAAAAGGAAAATGATTAACAATCAATAAAAATGGTAACATTACCTGAATCACTTGCTGCAGTAACAACGGTTCCACCAGGAGCAAAAGGATCATTGTGCTTCAATGTTTCTACCTAAACAAGTTACACAAATCCATGACCGAGAGAGGCAACATTTCATAGGTGGAATATCACTGTCACTCAAGAAAATATTCTTTATGAATTCTAAATTAAGGAACACAAACATTAGGGACAAATATTTTATCCTACGAACTTGCAGTCTTATTAAATGGAAATGATAAATATTATTTTTAAATCTTTTAAAATTGTGAAATATAACACTCATTCCAAAGGGTGCATAAAATATGTATAGTTTAACAAATGTCATGTGAAAACCTAGGCAATTATCTCCCACAACACTGCCAATACCCAGAGGCTTCATGTGGCCCTCTGCAGGCATAATGTCATCTCTCTGCACAGGTTACTATTTCCCTCACCCTGGTGGTATTGATTTTTTTTTTCTTCATAATATTCCTATTTATATAGATGCATGGTATTTTAACTTTTACTCTGAAATAATTAAGACTTAGAGAAGAGTTGCAAAGATAGGACAGAGTTCCCATACACAATTCAACCAGTTTTCTTTACTGTTAATATCTCATATAATCATGGTACAGCTATGAAAACTAGAGAATTAACACTAGCACAAAACTATAAACTACAAACTTTATTTGAAATTCATCAGTTTTTCCAATACCTTTTTTCTATTCCATGGTTTCAGGTTTCACTTAGGATACACACTATTTTATTTTTTATGTTTTTCTTACTTTTTAGTACATGCTTGCAGTATGTAATGTTTACACTCATCTTAGGGAGAAGGCACAAGTCTTAATTCTTTGTATTTTCCTTCCTTCCTCTTCCTCCTCCCTCCCTCTATACCTCCTTCTTGCATTTTCATTGCTTTTTTCTAGTTTGTGTTTGCAATACCCAATGATTACATTCATTGTGGGTAGTTGGTCAGAATATATCTCAATTCTTTCCATGTCTCCCTCCCCACCTCTTGGTCCCCTGCCCATTTGCAAAAGATCTACCTGTTTCCTTTTATCTGTCTTTTATTTTGTTCTATATTTTATTCATACTTTGGATTTCTCATGAGAGAAACTATATGGTATTTAAGCTTATGAGCCTGGTTTATTTCACTTAAGTTGAATCTATTTCTACAAATTACTCAAATTTATCCTTCTTTATAGCCAAGTAGTATTCCATTACATATAAATATCACATTTTGTTTATCCATTTGTCTATTGACAAGATTTAGCTATTATAAATTGAGCTTCTATAAACACTGGTATGCATGTATTGTTGTAATATATATGTCTTTATTTTTCTTCCTTTCAACAGGGTCTCACTATGTAGTTCAGGCTGGCCTTGAACTCATTATGTAGC
This sequence comes from Heterocephalus glaber, assembly GCF_000247695.1. The sequence continues at coordinate 1,717,738 of NW_004624859.1, read as the reverse complement.
CCAGGCTGGCCTTGAACTTGCTGTGATCTTCCTGTCTCAGCCTCCCAAGTGCTGGGATTACAGGCGTGCACCACCATGCTCAGAAATATGATGTCTTTAACTCTTTTGGAAAGATGCCTACAAGAGGAATAGCTGGGTTGAATGGAATTTCTACTTTTAATTTTTTGAGGACTCTCCATACTGATTTCCATAATAGTTGTACTAGTATACATTCCCTCTAGCAATGTACCAGGGTTCCTTTTATACCGCAGCCTTGCCAGCCTTTGTTATTATAGTGGTGGCTCAGTTCACAAACTTAATTCATTTTACAATTCTAGGGAAGATGACCGCAGTCATGTTCATCATCCACTGTGGAGTTCAAGAATGGAAGCAAAATTTTGCTGAATGCTTCTGTTTGTAAACCAAACTGTTCGCGAACAGAAGCGTTCATGAACCAAGTATTACTGTATTTGATTTTTTGATGATATCCATTCTTTCTGGGGTAAGATGGAATTTCAGTGTTGTTTTAATTTGCATTTCTCTAATGACCAGAGAAGTTGCATATTTCATTTATTGGTTGGTTGTATTTCTTCTGAGATATGTCTATTCATTTCAGGTGTCCATTTTTTGATTGGTTCTTTTTTTGCTGGGGATCTAACATTTTTGAGTGTTTTATATATTCTAGTATTAATCCTCTGTCCAAGATGTTGATAGCAAAATTTTTTCCCCAGTGTGCAGCTTGTCTCTTTACTCTGGTTCATTGTTTCCTTTGCTGTGCAAAACCTTTTTAATTTGATATAGCCCCAATTTTTGATTCTTGTTGTTATTTCTTGTGCAAGTAGAGTTCTGTTCACAAAGTCTTTGCCTATACCTATAGCTTCAAGAATTTTACTTTCCAACAGGTTGTGTTTTTGTTTTCCTATTTAGATCTTTGATCCATTTGATTTTAGTTTAGTACATGGTGAGAGATATGGATCTAGCTTCAATCTTCTATGCATGTGGATAGCTAGTTTTCCCAGCACCATTTGCTAAAGAGGCGGTCTTTCCTCCAGTGAGGATCTTTGGTCTCTTTGTCAAAGATCAGGTGGCTCTGTGAGGGTGCACATTATTTTAATTCTTAATTTTTCTAGTACCTAATTTTCATACAATGCTGTTTCATTTTCTAATTGTCTTAAACAATTCTAGTATTTTTTCTTTTAGAGGAAATACAAAGAGAGAGAGACAGACATGCAAAGAGCAGGCAAGTGTAGGTAAACATTTTACCTGAGCCAGAGATTCCTGCTACTGAATTGTCGTCCTACTTTATACTTCAGATTTTAATCATAGTCAAACCAATTATATATTTAGGAAGATAAATTAATTTTTTTCTCCTGACACCAGGCTCTTAAGAAGCCACTAAAAAGCCATGCAGGAAGTTAAGTGATGAATGTGAAAGTGTTTTCAAACATGTATATCCAACTCTCATCATGGCTACCAATGACACCTGTATTTCAGGTTCTATTTCCAACCATCAAGAAGTTGGGTACTACAAAGGATATTGCCAGAGCTCAATTTATAAATTCCAAGTAAAACAAATCTAACTCAATAGAAGGGTAAAGCTAGCTACAGCTTATATTCTTTATAAAAGAGAAACCATTAAAACTACTAATAGAAAAATAAATACTGTACTAATGAAATTTTTAGAAATGAAATGATGGTACTTATTTTAACTGATACCAATGTTATTCTTATAAAACTAGCACTCTAGCTTAATTATTTCTGCCAAATAATAATTCAATAAGTAGAAAAATTATCTATATAGTGAGGTGGCCTTCCATGTTTCCTAATATCACAGTCAAAATACTGGGTTGAGAAACTGTCACTGACATAAATTGCTCCCAACTGTCACTGCTGCTTCTCTTGATTTTGAAGGAAGGAAAAACATGTCTTATTTTCAGCAACAGCCTGCAGATTTGATTTCCCACACAAAGAAAAAATAAATGCCTATATGGTTATCAGTTTTAATTTCTGTTCCTTTACCATACACTGTGCAACCACCCAAATGGGCCACTGGGATAGCAAGAGGAACAAGACAGAGTGTGCATTCCATGAAAGAATAAGTGGCCATAAAACTTTGTTATGTTCAGTTTGATAATCAGGCAATTTAGCATGCAAAAGTAGTTTTCATAACTAAGATTCAAGTGGTCAAATTTTATAGAATTAACGCTCCAAAATCCTCCTACAAGGTCATCTAATTTATCACGAAAAATCTCTCCTACATCGGCAGTGAACACCCTCACAAGGGGGCCGGTATCACTTAGCACCTGTACAATTTATATACTAGCAGGAAATGGCCACGTTTTTCATTTGTTTGTTTTTGTCCTGTTAAAATTATGCCCTCGAGAGAGCAGAGGCTAAACTTTGAAGGAACTGTAAAGACTTTGGGGAGAGAATCACACCTGGACAGAATTAGCATTATTAACTTAAATTCTCTCAACTTCATTTACTTTATCTTAAAAATGGGAATAACATAAACCTTATAGGATTATTGTATAAATTAAATGAAGCATACACAAAAAGAGCTCAGCACCATCCATGAACACAGAAGAGATCAAACAAAATTGTAGCTACTGGTAATAATATTACCAATTTGGGTTTTTGTTTTGTTTTTAATGGAGAGATGACAGAAAGAATATTCTTTTTGTTGTTGTTGTTTTGGGTTTTTTTGGTACTGGGGATCGAACTCAGGACCTTGCACTTGCGAGGCAGGCAGTGGAACCACTGAGCTAAAACCCTGGCCCTATTATTTCTTTTGAAAACAGGAGAAAAAAAGAAAAAGTGGAACAAATGATAGAAAAATTTCAGCGGGAAAAGATCAGGAGGAATTTGTTATTTTTAAATTAGGAAGAGCTGATTTGGCTTTCTTGTTTTTTTAATGATCAGAATGGAGAATGAGAGGGTAGAATAAGGTAAGAGGACAATTCAGATTGTAGTCAATTTTAGAATTTGGCAAGAGTCCACACTGCAAACTAAGTATGTAGGAAAACAAAGTATCTAGTAGCCTGTGGAAACCACAAATATTTAGTTATAGAGATAGCTATCCAGTTTTACATCAGTGGAAAATACCAGTTGTTGGCCAAGTAGATCTTTACTGAATATAGTAAGGAAATAATTTAAGGATACCAAAAAGAATTAATTTATCTTTAAAGGAAAGATTCTTAATCTAAGAATATTAAAAGACAAAATATTTTATTTCAAATGTCTGCCAATTGACTGTGTCCTTTTACTTATAGACATGAAACTACTACCTCAAAAACGATAACTCCTAAACCATTCATAACTATGAAAACTGAGTGATGGATACATGGAGGTTTGTTAAAATATTTTATTACATTACTCTATTTGAAGTATTTTCAAATACCTGTAATACAAAATTTTATTCTTAAAGCTTCCAGATTAACAAAGCACGTCGTTGTATGACCTTGGGAATGTTAATATTTTTGACTCCTGATATCCTGAGTTTTAAAATAAAGATATCAACACCTACCTTGGAAAGCTAATGTGAAGACTAGAAACAATAAATGTAAAGTACACAGAAGGAGCAGAATCACAGTATGTGGTTTACTGAATAGCAATCGTTGTAGGTATTATATGCAGTACTGAAGAGAACCTGACATTTAGTGATAATCTGTACTTCTTTACAAGAGTAACATTCCAGATATGTCTAAAAATAACACAAATGATTTTAATTTTCTAAAACATCAATGCTGTTTCTTTTAAAGTCATTTTCATTCTTTTAATAATGTAGAAAATATTTCTGAAAACTTTACTTAAGACTGGCTTAAGGATTTCCAATTAGTTTCTTTGTAATATCCCCAGTGGGATATAAATTTGATCCCTTGAAGGATGGATTTCATTTTTGGACACGGTAAGTCATTCTAGTCAATTCCAGTGGGTGATCAAACCATGAAATACCAGCCTGCAACAAAACCTAGATGGGTTGTGATGACAGACGGCCTATTAGAAATAATGTAAAGGAGGATTCTTTCATCACTGTGTATTTCAAGAAAATTCACTTAGGCCACTTGTTATCCATTCTACTTAACAGTTTCTATCTTCCTACTTACCAATGCATTATTGCTGTTGCTGGGTGCACTGAAAGGGTCAGTACCCGAAGTGGCAAAAAGGTCAGTAGAGGATTGCTTGAAGAAACAGTCAGATGCAAAAGGATCTGAACCTTTGAAAGGATCACCACCAAATGGGTCTAAGAAAATAAGGTACAAATGTAAGAGACTAAAAAATTATTACATTAAACTGCTTATCACTCAAAGGCATCATCATTGCCTTAATTAAAAGGCATTTTAAATCCACAGAATCTTTTTATTTCACAGATTCCTCTGTAATTTTGATAAAAGATATACAACCTTTCACTTACTAAACTCATTTTTTTAATTAGCATGTAACTTCAAGGGATCTACACCCCTGGGGATTAAACCCAGGGCCTGGTACATGCTATGCAAGCTCTCTACCACTGAACCACACCCTCAGCCCCAAGGATTCAATTTTAAGTCCCCTTATTCTATTGTACCATAAGTAAAGACAACAACAAAAATTTTCTCTATCTGACTTCAAGGCTAACAGCCAGAACTTTGGAACAAGTTTGGGAAGCAAAATTAAACAGTACACAAGATCTGCTTTATTCTAATAAAAAATCCCAGAAAAAAAAATCTTTAAAAGCCTAGCATTTGGGCCGGGGATGTAGCTCAGTGACACAGTGCCTGCCTGGCAAGCATGAGGTCCTGAGTTCGATCCCCAGTACCAAAAAAAAAAAAAGCCCAGCATTTAACAATTCTTCAAGATGTTTCCTTTTCCTTCACTTGTGCAGGGCAGGGGATGTAGCTCAGCGGTTTCACTGCCTGCTGCGCAAGCGCAAGGACCCAAGTTCGATCCCCGGTACCAAAAAAAAAAAAAAAAAATGCAATGACTTGTGCAGACTATAATCTTAGGAAAATAAAATGAGGTTCTAAGTCTGTAGTAATACATAGATTATGCTCACCTGTTAGCTAATAAGGAGAAATTAGAATCAGCATTACTGAAAGCAGTATTACTTTTTATAAAAGTAATGCTGGGGCTGGGGTTCAGCTCAGTGATACAGTGCTTTTTGTTTGTGAGACAAGGTCTCTATATATTTGTGATTCTCCTGCCTCAGTCTCCCAAGTAGCTGAGTGGTAGACCATTTCTCTAGGATGCATGAAGCCCTGGGTTTGATCCCCAGCACCAACACAACAACAAAAAAGTAAAGCTAACAGTTTATTATGTGAATTCACAAGAATCTGCCACCCTTTTTTAAACCGCCAGGCTAATATAGCATCATACTATGGTTTTACAGCAGTTTCAAAACTAAAAAGGAAACCCACTTCCTATAACTTCCCAACTTGTGATATCTCACTCCTAACTACCACATATGCACGATCAAATTAAAGCCAAGACGGAAAATCAGTAAAATACTGACCAATTTTCCCAAAAGGATCATCTTTGAAAGGATCACCTGTGGAAGGCAAAAATCAAAATAAAAATATTTACTATTATGGCACCATTACTTAAAAGGTAACTTTAAAACAAAATCAAAACAGGGCCGGAGATTTAGCTCAGTGGTTTCACTGCCTGCTGCTCAAGCGCAAGGACCCAAGTTCCATCCCCGGTACCAAAAAAAAATCAAAACAAATTTTCTCTGAGGCAGGAGGGTTGCTGTGAGTTTGAGTCCAGCCTGGGCTACAGAGCAAGAACCTGTCTCAAAGAACAAACAAACAAATAAACAATAAAACAAATGTTCTAAAGTTAGTTTCAGTAACTCTACCTCAAAACAAAATTATGAATGTGACCCACTAACTCAGGATATTTAAAATAATAAAGAATAAAGGCTGAACTCAACACACTTCATAAAAGAGGCAAATTTGAAATATAACCAACTACACTTGCCTTGATAACAAATGAAGGTTACAAAGAGAGGGGAAGACAGGCACAACAGCAAAAATTGTACTTAAAAAATGTCTACTCTTTACAAGAGTACTGAGTTGGTATTACTACAACCACTTCACAGAAATGAAGATACTGAGTTACACTGAAGCAAAATAAAAAACAACATAAATCTGAAGAGTCCAGACATAAATGATTATATTTATGGTCATTTGATTTTTTTTTTTGTCATTTGATTTTTGACAAGAGTACAAAGAATACATAACAGGAAGAGTACAGTCTTTTAAACAAATGTTGTTTTCAAACAATGGGTTTTTCAACAGGATTCCTAACACATCATACACAAAAGTTAACTAAGGATCTAAATGTAACAGCTAAAACTATAAAACTTAGAAGAAAGTCAGGAGTCAATCTGTGTGACTTTGAATTAAGCAATGGTTTCTTAGATATGATACCAAAAGCACAAATAATGGAAGAAAAAAAACTAGAAAAATTAAACTTAACCAAAATTAAATACTTTGTACTTGACAGCACAACATCAAGAACACAGAACATGACGGAAATATCTACAAATCATATATTTGATAGATGAATTATATTTGGAATACACAGTTTTTGTATGTCAACAAAGAGACAAGCCACCCAATTATAAAGAGGGCATGACAATCTAATGTTTAACATTGCGTATGTTTTTTCTGGGATATGTTTTCATTTCTCCTGAATATAAGATCACACAGTAACTCTACGTTTAATTGGTGGAGGAACTGTCATAGACTGTTTTCCAAAGAGACTGTATCATTTTACATGCCTACCAGAAGTCTACAGAGATTGCAATTTCTATACAGCCTTGCCAATACTTGTTATTACCTAACCTTTTGCTTACAGCCATCCTAGTAGGTATGAAATGGTATCTCATTGTGGGTCTGAATATGTGCTCGTTGGTAATTTGTATATTTACCTTAGAGAAATGTTTAAATCATTTTGCCTATTTTAAATTACTAAATGTCCATGGTTAGGTGTTAAGAGCAAAGTGGCTTACTGTTATTAAGTATGATATTTCCTTACAGGATGATAAAAACTGTTTCCAAATTAGATTGTGGTGATTATAAAACCATGAATATACTGAAACTATTAAATTGTATATTTTATCAGTATCATCATCATCATCATTTGCAGTGTATCCAATATCTAATAATGGTCTATAACAGTGGTGGCAAACCTATGGCACATGTGCTGTTTTTAAGACAAAAGGTGTTAATGTGTGAGTTGTTTTTTCTAAACTAAAACCTCAGTATTCAGATTTAATTGCAGTGTTGGCACTTCAAGATAAAAGTGGGTTTTGAGTTGCAGATTGGGCACTCATCTCTGAAAGGTTCGCTATCTCTGGTCTATAACATCTCTTTCCTTTGGTCCCTATTCTTTTTGGGGGGGGGCGGTTCCGGGGATTGAACTCCGGACCTTGCGCTTGTGAGGCAGGCACCAGAACCACTGAGCTAAATCTCCGGCCCTGGTCCCTATTTTCATGGAGAAGCATACTGTTCATCAGAGGCTCTTAAGTTACAATCAAAAGTTTAGTCCTAGGATTTAGTTGCCTGTGGAGGATAAATACTAGCAAATTTAAAAATATAAATTCTTACTCTAACCTGTGCTTTTTTAAAATAAATTTTATTTTATCCCAATTCCCCTATGTACAACAAAAGCTTTGTTTCCATTTTTTTCCTTCTACTTTCACTTTTTTCCTTGTTACTTCCTTCCTCTCTCCCTCCCTCCTCCCTTGTTCCCATTCTCATTTGAACACTTTCTTCTCATTTCCCAACATCCATGATACAGCTCAGTCCTTATTCCACATTCAGTTTCTCACAGCAGAGAAACAATGCTCTAACCTGTACTTTTGTTGTAAGAAGTATGCTCTCAAAATTGAAGTGCTAATTTTCATAGTTTTTAATTAAAAAGCCTTTTTGGGTAGACATATAAAAAGATACTTACTGCCAACAAAAGGATCGGACTGGAAAAAATCCAAGTTTGTATCTGCAACTGGATCTGTCAATGAACTTGATTCTACATTAAAGGGATCTTCCTAAAAATATTTTTAAATTGAAAAAAAAAATTTAGGAACCAAAGTCTTAAAAAGTAACATTTTAAAATAAAATAATCTACATTTAGATCAGACTCATGCTTTGAAAAATGAACAAATACTTTTTGCAGTCATAGAGAACACTTTACATATTAGTGCTAAGAATATTTACATATAATTTTTTTTTTTTACCTCTTTTACATGTCTGTCACTGTCAACTTCAGGACAAACTTTTTCATTAACAGCTGCAGTCACCACTTCATTTTCATCAGTCACATCAGAAGGTGGTATGTCAGGACTACTTCTTGCCTATTAAAATACACACATACACAATTATTTGGCATAGGTGATGCCGGGTGATACTGGGAATCAAAGCCAGAATCTCAATCATGCCAGGCAAGCACTTTACCACTAAGCTGTACCCTCAGCCCTGCTTATATTAATACGACATAGAATAACAATATCCTTTCATTTTTTTGGTACCAGGGATTGAACTCAGGACCTTGCGCTTGCAAGGCAGATGGTAGCACCGCTGAGCTAAATCCCCAGCCCAACATTCTTTTCTATTCAGTGGAGGAAAGTGACAAAGGAAAATAAAAAACTATTAAAAATAAGAAAAAAACAAGCACAATGATTCACTGAATGATTTCTTCCATATATATATATATATATATATATATATATATATTTTTTTTTTTTTTTTAAAGGAAAATGGCATCAAAGTCACTAAGCCAGAAGCCTTCAGGTCATCTTTAACCATTTCCCTTTTGGTTATCCCCCAGCTAGAAAATGACTCCAAATCTTACTAAATCTGCTTCTAGACCTCTCTCTCAAATTCTTACCTTCTCTATCCTCACTGTCACTATCATTCATTTACCATATAATCATCTCTGGAAAAGATTTCTGTGGCAGCTTACCTGCATCTACTATATATCCTTCCAACCTAGCCTCACAGTAGCCAAAGTTAATAAACCTAAAGGGCAAATCTTACTGTGACCCTTTGCATTAAAAGGTTTTCCATGGCTCTTCACTGCTTCCTTGATTTAAATCATTGGTAGAAATGCTTAAAAAGTGAAGCTAGCTCCATTTTATATCATGCTAATGTGTTTGAAGGAAAACCTAGTAATCTGCCTTTTATGCTTGAGAGAGTATAAATATACCTAAATGCACTAAATAAATATAATGAAGCCCACGAACAGTTAATATTTAATACCTCTTAAATTTGTTATTTTCTCATCTTCCCTTCTAAACTTGTTAAATTTAAGCTAAAACAGCTCTCATATAGACTATATCTATGGTCTCTAAACATAGTTCTATGTGTACAGTTACACTCTCCAATTCATTTCCAACATTTCTGAAAGATAAACTTAATCATGTTACTTCTTGCTTAAAATTCTTCAATGGCTACTTCCTGCAGTAAACCTTTACAGTGTCACTGCTAGAATATGCTGCTTTTGTCTCCTCAGCCCTCACACACAACAACACTACACTTCTACACGCAGCTGGCATGCTATAATAATTGGTAAAACAGGGCAGGCCCCAAAGACATGAGATCTCCTAATAGGCCTCACCTCCTACAGATTCTACCACCACCATGAAGCACCACGTGCTGGAGACTAAGCCTTTAATACACAGGCATTTGGGGGACACTGATTTAAACCAAAGTTGTCTATCCATACAATGGAAAATGGCCTACATGTAAAATGAAATGGTTCTGATTCATGCTACAAGGATGACCCTAGAAAATATGATACTAAGTAATAAAAAGCCAGTCATAAAAAAAAACAACTAAATAAATGAAAGGTAAATGAACGCCCTCAACATTATGAAATAAAGAATTATTTTCAGTTTAGGAGAGAATACTTTAAAAATTTGTTTCAAATAGTTATGTTTTTTAAAGACAGGGTCTCGCTATATACCTGAATTCATTATGTAGCCTAGGCTGGCCTCAAACTCATGATCCTCCTGCCTCAGACTCCTGAGTCCAACATGTGCCACCATGCCTGGCTTTTTTGTTTTTGTTTTGTGGTGCTGAAGATTGAAGCCAGGGCCTCATATCCTAGGCATGCTATCTATCACTGAGTTATACCTCTGGCTCCTTAAAAAAACTTAAAAAGTTACTAGCTAAGTTGCGGTGGCAAGTGTCTATTGCCCAGCAACTTAGAAAGCTGAGGCAGTAGGACTATCACTTGAGCCCAGGAGTTCAAGATCAGACTAGCAACACAGTGAAATCTCATCTCAAATTTTTAAAAAAAGTTATTTTTATAGAAAATATTTTAAACAGGCTTTATAAAAAATAAATCAGGTAAAATTAAATTTTAACACTAGTTAAAACTGTTGGAGTTACTGGATCAGGATTTACTCTCTGCCTTTAAAAAAGAAATCAGAAACATCCTCAGATGAGGCCTGGTAACATTTATTATTAGACATGATGCCAAAAGTTTGATTCATATCAAACTCTTTTTCTGAAGTTGATTATGAAGGATATGAAACTACTAGACTCACTGGAGACTCCTCGTGCATAGGCTCAGACTCTAGGTTGCTCTGGCCTTCAGCAGGTTCATTAAGGTTGGCTGCTTCGCTGCTGCTGGTGCTGAGGCTACAATAATCTGTCACGCCATTGACAAGAACACTGTGTGGGCTACTGCACCAATTCAATTGATCATTATGATTTTCCAGATCTTTCATTTCCATCAGCCTCATTTGCATCTGTCAACCAAAGTAGAAATATAAAACAATCTATTACCAGAAGGATACACAATATAAAAATAGCTATACCCCTAGACTTCGTCAAGGATAAATTTGCTTTCTGTCAGGAGAATCCTCTTGGAATCCAGCACAACTGAAAGGAAAGATTCGGTAATCTCTCCCTGTAGGTTATCTTGAAATTACAGTATACATGGATTTGTTTTTGTACATCTTTTGAAATTTCCAAGAATTCTGATTCAGATATCTGCAAACTGGCAGTTCTTTAGGGTAAAACTGAAAAAAAAAGGGCAAAGGTACTGGAAGAAAAGGACAGAGAGAGGAGAAATGGTGTGAGGAAGCTTTAGGAGGGATACAGGAAGGTGTGGGAGAGTCTGCAAGGCCATGGAACCATTCACACACCTACTGGGAAAAGGGAAGTGAAGACAAAGGTAAAATGAGCTACTATCTCATCTCTGGCACTATGCTAATGGGTTAAAGCCCTAGAAAGTATTCTCTAAACCTAAGCTATGCCAAGCATATTAAATAAAGGACACTCAGCTTTTTTAACCCCACCATCCAAAGGAATTTATATTCCTGAAACAACAGGAAACAAAAAGCAGAATTCAGTATGTTGTAATATATTTTAAAAGCAAGGTATTATGGACATAGGAAAAAATGCTTATTTATATTAACATCTATAATTAAGAAAACAAATTTACAGCTATGTGAAAGAAATCAAGGCGGATTCAGAAAGCTTCTAGTGAAAAAGGAATAATAGATGAAATTTTATCAATTGTTCCCATTTTTCATAAAATATATTTCTGCATTCCCTTTATTACTCATACTGCTTTTTGTTTTTTTCAAACATAAATATTACCCCACCGAACTTCCATAAATCAAGCCTCTGTATCTTCTATTTTCCCCATAAGGTTTTTAAACTGGCCAAGCTGGGATCTGATTTACCACAGGACTTTCAAGGGTCATACAGGCGAAAGAACATTGTACTAGACTAGGAGATGGATGCAAATCTAGTTCGGTCACCTTCTGTTACTTGGGTGATCTTAATTAAAGCAAAAACTATTCAAGCTTCTACTTTTTCTTAACTCATAGAAGAAGTAACTGTCATTCCACAGATGACTGTTTTGTGGGTTCAAAGATATGCTTGAAAGAATACTTTAAAACACGAAAGTCTATGTAAATGGTGAACAATGTATGTACAAGTGCTAAACACATTGCAGTACCAACTATCATAGCAAGTAAGTTTTTCTAGCATTTTGTTTGTCCTCTATTTCTTTTCTACTAATTCACTGTGTTTTTAAAAAGTTAAAAATCTTGAGTTCTTTCAGGATAAGGACCACGAATTTTGTTGGTTATATGTCTAAAAGTGGATGTATCTCCAACATCAACCACAATGGTAACTGCCATAAGTGTTTAATATATAATCACTGAATAAACTCTAGTACTGTGCTTATAAATTTAGTTGTTTTTTTTTTTTTGGTACCGAGGATCAAACTCAGGACCTCGTGCTTGCAAGGCAGGCAGTGGAACCACTGAGCTAAATCCCCAGC
>NW_004624859.1:1642761-1705374 GCF_000247695.1 Heterocephalus glaber | reverse complement strand
GTTCTTTCAGGATAAGGACCACGAATTTTGTTGGTTATATGTCTAAAAGTGGATGTATCTCCAACATCAACCACAATGGTAACTGCCATAAGTGTAGTGTCTGGCATTATTTCAAATACGTTAGAAATATTCTTATAAATTTAGTAGTTTTTTTTTTTTTGGTACCGAGGAGCAAACTCAGGACCTCGTGCTTGCAAAGCAGGCAGCAGAACCACTGAGCTAAATCCCTAGCCCTTTATTTTTTTAATAAAATTTTATCATGCATTAAATCAATCCCTTGATCCACAAAACTTTAAAATCTTGACACTAAAATCAGACCCCTGAAGCAATAAATGGAAATACCCAAATATTAAAACTAGTTAGAAAGATCATTCCTTATCGTTATGCCTGAGACAATGAAGAGAATCTTGACCAAAACTAAACTTTTGTAAGGCTCACATTGGGTTTATTTTCTCAATGATGATTTTAACATTCAGAGCCCTTTCTTCCTTATGTTCGTGCTTTCCTCTGAAAGAAGTCCCTTTTCAAAAAAGGGCAAAGAAAGAAAAATGAAAAGACAAATTGTAGCTTGGTAGAAACTATTTATAAATTATTTATCTGATAAAGGACTTATATCTAGAACATACAGAAAAATCTTACAATTTAATAAGAGACAAACAACTCAGTTTTAAAACTGAGCAAAAGATATGGACATTTCATCCAAGAAGATAAACAAATAGCTAAGATTTTTTTTTTTTTTTGTACCAGGGACTGAACTCAGGACCTTGCGCTTGGGAGGCAGGCATGGTGCCACTAAGCTAAATCCCTGGCCCGACAAATAGCTAATAAGCATGTGAAAAGATACTACTGAACAAGTGATGACTCCATATTTGGGAAATGCAAATTAAACACTATGAGATACATACCACTTTGCAGCATTATTCATAATAGCCAACAATTAGAAAGAACCTAGATTTTTATTAACTCTTAATGAAGAGTACCTAAATGTTCACTAACTAACAATTTGGTGAAGAGAAAGAAAGAAGTGAAGCTCTGGGAACTGTGAGGGATATGATGGGAAGACTAGAACTACGGAGAAGCTGGAGAGAGGGAACATAATACAGAGAAAGAAGTACAAAGAGTACTAGGCAGTCTGGAAGGCTCATCTAGTCTGGGCTCTAGGAGAGGAGGATCTGCCTCCACTGACACAGGGTAAACCTAGAGAGGGATAATGGCTCCAGGGAGATAGAGGACTAGGCTGGCAGTACTGGTCCCAAGAGAAACACATGGCTATTATAAACTGCAAAAATAGCATAGTGTTTTACTCTGAAACTGACTCCTTCTGGAAGGCAGGCTGGAGTTGGGGAGGATATCCAGGGCACCATTCTTCATATTTGAAGAGTTTAACCAGGAGCCATTTTAGGAAGGGTTTAACTGTTTGAGGATGAGAAACACAGCAACTTCACACCAGCTATACTTCAGATTCTGGTGTCACCTTGCCACAGTGACTGAGTGGGAGATGGCCACAAGAGACAGCTGGGAAGAGGGAACGGGCTGGACACAGACCCCATGAGATGATGAAGCTCAATCTGGAAGAAACATGGGCACCCTGGCCTCTGCGGTGAGAAGCCAGGCCAGGCATGTGTGCCTTCCAGAGGAAGGTAGTGAAGAAAGTGCTGGTATTAAGCCCAGCAAACTGCTTGACAGCCCTTTGTCCCCCACTGTCCATGACACAATTCAGTGATCTGGTTTACTTTCCTAATCTACCAATATGAGCAAAGATATGGCTTGGCTTTGACAGTTGCCATGGCTGGGGTGCAAAGACAGAGGGGCCTCTAGAGCAAGGGGACACCTCACAAACCCTCAGGCCATAAAACTAGGCAAAGAAGGACACAAAAGTTGGAATTGCTGGAGTAACTACACCCTTCACTGGATACCAAAGACTGCCTATGTCCAGTACGAAAGGTAGGCTAAGATCCAGCATGCACATAAAGTGTGGATATAAAACAGATGTTAGCAGTGACTCACTATCCTTTCCCTGTAAATGCTGGATTCCAAGACTGTAGACTGTAGACTCTGGAAAGAAAAGATGCATTCAAAAATACAGGACTTTATTTATTTATTTATTTATTTCTTTCTCTCATTGATTCATAGGGATTTTGAATTTTTCCCCCTTTTTTCTTTTTCCTTCTTTTTCTTGTTCTTTTCTGTGACTTTTATCTATTTCTATTAATATCCTTTTATACGTAAATAAGATCTTTATTTAACTTTTCTCTCATCTTTTATTAATTTCTCAAATTTTATTTTTTCAATTTTCCAATATCCCATCCTCTTACTCTTTACTAGTATAACCATTAAGCTTTATTAATCTTTAGAAAGTTAGCTAACTCTACACTACTATTGTTGAATACTCTTGGTAATGGAGGTGGTGGATACATTTAGTAGATATTTATCACGTCATTATCTGGTTTGTCTTACTGTTTTTATATTGCAATTATACATTATTGGTTCTTAGGGTATGTCAATACCTAGTTTCTCTTTGATACTACTGTTGTTGCTAAATTTATTGCTATTGCCATGGTGGCAGAGTTGTTGCTATTAACTGGTTTTCTCTGTATGACAACATCTAAATTGTGTCATTAACACAATTAGTGTGTTATTAATGATACTGTGGCCCATTCCTGGAGAACTGGGTGCTGGGCCAATTACACTGCAGCCTCCCCTTCCAAATTAACTGAGGTGATTGGATCTTGACAGAGGCAAAGGCCTACAGTCATACCAAGAGTACATCAATGAAAAGCAGACAATAACTATAAAGAGGTCTCCATACTACCAATAAAGTCTTCCCACTATAATCAACCCACAAACCTCCCCACTAAAAACCCCTCAAAAAACAAAAAACAACAAAAGAAACATGGGAAGATAAGGCAAAAGAATGCCTTCAAAAACTCCCAAGCTCCCCCAAAGAAAATCCAGGGGACATCAATGGGAAGGAAATCAAAAGCCATACAAAATCTTGCATGGAAACTGTCATTCGGGCTCACAGATGGTGAAGAACTAATTTGTTACTGTTTGATAACTGCTTTTATGTATCAAAGCTCTTATTTACCACTCTGTGAAGGAAATGACAGACTAGGAGTGATTGTGCCTTTGCTTTCTGATTCTCTTTAACAGCTAGGCTTCTTGCTCTTCACCCCCAGGTTTGTCATTTGAAATAGAAAATTGTGTCTTTTGTAAAAAAAAACCCCAAAAACCCCCAAAAGACCCAAAAGCCATACAGCTGACTTACTTGAAATGATAAGAGATTAAAAAGAAAACAGGCTGGGGATTTAGCTCAGTGGTACCATGCCTGCCTGGCAAACACAAGGTCCTGAGTTCAAGCCCCGGTACAACCCCCCATCCTCCCAAGAAAAACAAAACCCAGATCAATAAGATACTTGGTAAGCTCACAAAATATACAGCTAAAGCAAAAATACACTTAAAAACAAAACGATCACAGAAAACACTAGCTTATTATTTGTAAAACTATGCAACACTTACTGTTTATGTACCAAACACTGTACTAAAATATCTTACAAGTTTTTCCTCATTTCATTCTCCCAGTAGTCCTAAGAAGCTGTTGCTAATTCTCCAATTTTATTTTTATTTTATTTATTTATTTATATTATTATTTTGTTGTTGTGGAGAGGAAATCTTGCTACATAGCTCAGACTGGCCTGGAAGTTGTGCTAATCATCCTGCCTCTGCCTCACAAGTGTTAGGATTACAGGCATGCATCACCATGCTCATTTTTTCATTTCTCCAATTTTATTTATTTTATTTTTTATTTTTGGTACTGAGGATCAAACTTGGGTCCTTGAGCTTGCAAGGCAGGCAGCGGAGCCACTGAGCTAAATCCCCAGCCTTATTTCTCCAATTTTATAGATGAAGAATCTGGTATTAATGTGACTCACCTAGCAAATGGCAGAACTGGCACTTAAACCTAGACCATCTAACCACAAAGCCCACACTTAACTACAGCAACCACCAGATGTACAAGATGTATGGTAATTTTAGCATATAACTGATGACAAAGATTTTATTTATTTATTTTATTTGCATAAAATGATTACAAAATGAGTAAGCTAGGCCAAGGGAGAAGTTAGGGAGTACTGCAAACAGGACAGACAGATGAGGGTCCATTTGGATATATTCTTTGCTTCACAAAGACTTACTGAACTGATTTCCTGCTGTGAATCTTGCAGGTGCTGTTGAAGAGGTTCCAGCTGAGCCTTTCCTGACTCCACACTCTCCTCCAATTCTGCTGTTTCTTGTTGTAGGTGGCTCAGCTCTTCTCTAGCTTTGGCCAGTTCTTCCTCATAAGTAGAGATCTGTGATTCTTGGCTAGTTATTTCAGCTTTCAAAGATGAGATCTGTAATACAGAGGAGAATAAGAAGAAAGAGGGATTTTAAAAGGAGAGATACCATTAAAATGTTCTATAATGCAATACATGCATTTGTTTAGATAACTGTTTTGCTATTTTCAATGTATATTTCTGGTAGAGAAGGGTAATTAGGGGAGAGAGGGGAAAGTTGAAGGCACAGATACCACACTTCAAACAAAATCTGGAAAAGTTTTGTCTAAAAGTGTCCTATTTCTACTAAAGAGAGTCTGAAATTTCTGATGAACCTGACTCCATCTCTTACATGGCCAACTGCTGACTAGATAACCACCTAAGGGCAACAACAAAAAGTAGAGAATGTTTTCCATCTTTAGCCAGTAAAAGCAACTAAGGGATAGACACAGCTAGCAGGAAACAGCCTGACATTACCAACTGGGCCTCCTCAGCACATTTCTTTCTGACTTCTTTGAGTTGCTCCTCTAGCTGGGCTTTCTGCTCATCCAGTTCATCGAGGAGTTCCTGTACTTGCTGCTTCTGGGCCTGTAGTTTTTGCAGATTAACATTCTCCCTCTGAACTTCATCTTGAAGGTCCTGAAATATGAGAAAATTAATAGGTTTATTCTTTTTGGGGGTAGGGAGAGGTTAATTTTTAAGTCTAACAAGGGAAAATAAAGTCTCATCAATAGACTGCGTTGGTGGACGAGGGCACACATAGCTTTACACACAATCTTTAAAGATCTCTTCCTTAAGAGTCCAGAGTCAGATATTCAATTTCCTTCCTCAAATAGGTACTGGATGTCTGATGGGCTTCTCTACATGTTGAAAATGGAACTTGAAGCATTTCTCTCAAAATCTGGTTTAACTTCAATCCTCTCCCTGGTTCTTCTGATCAAAAAAACACTGCATCTTCTTTGACTCCTCATTTTCCCATATCTTATCTCCAACCTGTCAGCAAACTGTTGTTACTTCCTTCAAACAATATTCAGAAACGAACCATTGTTTTTTCTAGTGCTGATCCAAGTCATGTTCATCTCTCCTCTGGACTGCTGTCTTCTAACTATTGAATCTGATTCCACTCATGTTTCCCTTCTGTGTATTTTTAGCACCTGAGTCACTAATGAAAGCCTATGTCAAGTATCACAGTTCTTGCTTGTATAAGATGTGAAAAAGGTGGTCTCAGAAGCAGAGAGCACAACAGTGGTTACCAGAGCCTAGAAAAGTGCTTTAAATTTTTATAATGTTCTCTTTTTCATTACTCTTCCCCAATTTTTTTTTTCTTTCTGGTACCGGGGATTGAACTCAAGACCTCGCGCTTGCCAGGCAGGAGCAACGCCATTGAGCTACATCCCTGGCCCTCTTCCAAATGTTTTTAAGAGTCAGCTAGTCAGGTTCCTTGAAAAACTTTGTTAGAATTTTCATTGGAGGGCCGGGGATGTAGCTCAGTGGTTCGGGCACCTGCCGTGCAAGTGCAATCCCCAGTACAAAAAAAAAAGAAGAAGAATTTACATCTTTATCCTATCATTCATCAGTTTCTAAATATTCATGGTGCATATTCTGTATACTGGGTACTAGGAATACAGAAATGAATACAACTTAGAAAATATACCTAGACTCATGAAACTTACATGCATTGTAGTGGGAGAGAGACCATAAACAAGATAAATTATACACTCTGTTATTCACAAAAACTTTATAGCCAAAAACCAGGTATATCATGTGATTAACTGGTATATCATGTGATAGACTACTACCCAGCAATGAAAATGCCATGAAGGACATTCTTTTTTTTTTTTTTTAATGAAGGACATTCTTGATCTATGAGAAGAAGTCAAAGAATTAACATTAACAGGAATTTATTTTTTGTTTTTTTGGTACCGGGGATCGAACTCAGGACCTTTCACTTGCAAGGCAGGTGGCGGAAACACTGAGCTAAATCATGGGTCCAAAGGTATATGTGCTTTCCTTTTTTTGGTACCAGGGATCAAACTCCAGTCCTTGCACTTGCGAGGCAGGCGGCGGAACCACTGAGCTAAATCCCCAGCCCCAACATTAACAGGAATTTGGAAGAGGCTGATTCCAACCCTCAGAGATGACTTTGAGAGGTTCAAGATTTCAGTGGAAGAAGTAACTGCAGATGTGGTGGAAACAGAACTAAAAACAGAAATGGAGCTTGAAGATGTGACTAAGCTGCTGAAGTTCATGAGGAAACTAGTGAAGAAGGAGTTCCTTCTAGACAAGCAAAGAAAACAATTTTTTAGATGGAATCTACTTATGGTTAAGACACTGAGAACACTGTTAGAATGACAATAAAGAATTCAGAATATTATATAAACTGGGGTGAGGAGGAATGAAAGGAAGGGAAAAGAGAAAAAAGAATAAATAGAAGGAAAGGGCTGGTGCTTTAGCTCAGTGGTTTTGCCACCTGCTGGGCAAGCGCAAGGACTGGTGTTCAATCCCTGGTACCAAAAAAAAAAAAAGAATACAAGGAAAAAATGGAAAAAAGTTTTTGTAAATAAGGAGGGGAAGAAGGATTGAAGAGAGGGGAGGGGAATGGGGAAAAAAAGAATCAAGATATTCTATGTACAGGTACAAATTCCCTATGGTGAATGTGATCATTATATGTATCAAAAGTGTACCAATAACATTAATTTAAGCACACACACACAAATATTATGTAAACTTAGTTGACAAAGCAGCAGCAGGATTTGAGAGGTCTGACTTCAACTGTGAAAGAAGTTCTATTGTGGGCAAAATGCAATCAAACAGCATTGCATGCTAGAGAAATTTTTGATAAAAGAGACAATGCAGTAAACCTCATGTTCTTTTAATGAATTGCCCTAACCTTGAGCTACTATAACTTTGATCAGTCAGCAGCAATCAATATCAAGGCAAGATGCACCACCATCACAAAGATTATAACTTGCTCAAGATTCAGATGATCATTAGCATTTTTTAGCAATAAAGTCCCTCCCTCATCCCAGACTGGAGATTAGATCCAAGGTTTTGTCCTGAGCTATAATCCTAATCCTTTTTATTTATTTTGAGACAAGGTCTCACTAAATTGCCCAGGCAGGACTCAAACTTGTGATCTCCCTGCCTCTGTGTCCCAGAGTGCTGGGATGCGGGCATGTGCTTGACATAGTATTAATTTTTAAAAACTGAATGGAAAGGCATATACAGTATGATCACAAATGAATATAAAGCCATTTATGTATATTCTTAGAAAATACAGCAATATGTTAACAATGGTTCTCTCTAGGGCTGGGGACGTGGCTCAGCGGCAAACCACCTTGCAAGTGCAAGGTCCTGAGTTTGATCCCTGGTACCAAAAAGAACCCCAAAACAAAACCAATGGTTCTCTCTAGAAAAGTTCTCTTTTTTCTAATACTTCTGTGTATTTAAATTTACTGTGAACTCATATTTCTTTTATAATGCCAAATTTCCTGTTTCTTAGATGTCACATCACTAGGGTTTTCATACCAATACAAAAATATTCTGATGACAAACTTTTTAATGTAAGAACTATCAATAATATGATTAATGATGACTGCCTTCAATAAACTGATTTCTCGCCGGGGATTTAGCTCAGTGGTTCCACCGCCTGCCTTGCAAGTGCAAGGACCCGAGTTCGATTCCTGGTACCAAAAAAAACAAAAACAAAAACAAAACCTGATTTCTCAAAAACAGTATTTTTGGTGAGCCACTGAACCTCAGAAGACAGGCTTACATAAGAGGAAAGAGAATAAACAAACCAATACAATATTTACTCATTCTTTGCCCCGTCTCTTCCAAAGAGCAAACACATTTACTCAAATTTCCTTTTATCATTTAACTGCAATAAAAATCCACACAGTAACACAAAAGTACAAGCCTTAAGGAAAAGGTTACAGAGAAACTACTTCACATTAGTGCAATACTTCAAGTGGAATAGATGTCCATTTAAAAATTCATGGCAATTAATGTTTCTCCACGTCTATTTCTAAATATGAGGGCCGGGGATTTAGCTCAGCGGTTCTGCCGCCTGCCTCACAAGCACAAGGTCCTGAGTTCAATCCCCAGTACCAATAAATAAATAAGTAAGAAAAAAATTCTGTAATATTCTAACAAATTGAAAAACAAAAGGATCTTCATTTTCATTAAGTAATTATTATTAAAGTGCACAAAGTCAAAATGAACAATTTCAAATGTGCATGCCAACAGAAATAAAATCAAATTTCACTGCAAATTTACTTAAGGCCATTTCTCATTGCAATATAATTTCCATATCATTACCAGTACCCAAATACACTTAGATATTTTAGTTTGGTATAAATTTGCTTATCCTAAGAGTAAAGGTAACAGACGTGCGTCTCTCCCTACCCCTGCACTCTCCACCCCTACCATGTCCATAACTGGGAAAGTAGCAAGTTCTAGCAAACAGTGCCCTCCACTGAACTTGGATAATTTTTTCTCAACCTTAAGTGTACTGACCTCAACATTTTCAATGCCATCCCCTAGAGTGACTGAAGCTACTTGCAGATGCCTTTCCTAGCTCTACTCTATTTTCTGTGATCATGCTCTACTTGCCTCTCAGTGCTATCAACAGCAAAAGAAAGGATAGCAGCATTTAGAGAACGGTAAAGATGAAGTGAACATAACTGGTGTAATGTAGTGCCAAAGTCTGTTTTAGAAAAACAGCAAAGGAAGCCACAACCAAGATTCCACACCTAGGAATAAAGCGGTACTTGAGCTAGGAACGGTGAATTTAAAAAGAATTTTAAGAAAAATGACCTGTTTTTCTAGAAATCATTCAAGTTGCTGAAAATAACAACCTCATCTCCCATCCCTCCATACCCTCTGAAGTTCTATGGGGTAGCGAAAATATAATTTAAATACATAAAGCTCTTACACACATTAAAAAGAGTAAAATAATTCATTTTAGTAACCCAAGTCAGATGTACAACTAAAGAAATAACTCAAGAAACCTATAAGGGCCCGGGGATTTAGCTCAGTGGCACTACCCCTGACTTGCAAGTGCAAGGTTCTGAGTTCAATTCCTGATACCAAAAAAAAAAGAACCTATGAAATTTAGTAATATGAATATGTCTGTCTTTCATACAGAGTAAAAATCAAAAGGGCATTAATTTATTCATAAAATACTTTTTAAAAAAGCACACATAAAGACATGTACTTACAGTAGTGTATGTCAAGAGAATTATTAAAGAGAATAAGAGAAACTTGAGTATTTTTGGTAATCTCATTTAAAATTGCTAATTATTTAATTTAAAAAGCACCTCTGGAGACTAATCCAAAACTACAAATAATCAGGTACATTATGGATATTTAAAAGATTGTTCTTAATATTTAAAAAGGTAATTAATTGTAGAGGAAGATGTATAATTCAAAGAACAGAAAGATAACCTATGCAACTAGGGTGAGTGTTAGAAAATCCAACTAACAGCCTGACTTTATTTCCCAATGTACATGCTTTCCAATGTTCTGAAGAGAATTATTTCTAGGAAAAGAATGTCAAGCTAAAGCATCTAATTTTATTCCCAACTAAAAATAAGCCATCCCTTTTCCTCTGAGAGGGGGATACAAAAAAGCAAACTAACTGAATTAAAATGAAAAAATATGGGGAATTACTCTGAGTTACTTACTGACTCTGTGAAATTTCAAGTTTCTTTTGCACGAGTCTAGTTTGAACAAAATGGAAAAGTCTGACTCAATGATACCCATCATGCTACCAATCCTCTTTGCCTATGGTTTCTGGGTATGCCTTTCCTATTTTTAATTTCAGGTACAAAACCAAAGTTTATTAATTTCTACTGTGAACACTTTCCTTAAACGTACTTCCACCCAACAATATATTATCAAATATAGTGGAAGGTATGTGTCTTGGTTACTTCTCTTGTTGCTGAGACAAAATATCTGACACCCAAAGTTAAAGGAGGAAAGGTTTATTTGGCTCACAGTTTACAGGGGTTTCAGTTCATACTTGGCTGGCTCCAAGACAGGGTGACATGGCAGAGGGGCATCACAGAGGAGAAACAGTTCATGGCAGGCAGAAGGCAGCAAGCAACAAGCAACCAGAGACCCTCTGTTCCTTATATCCTATCCATGCTACCCCCCCAACCCCGGGGGCAGGTAGCACTCACACCCAGGGTGGGGCATCCTTAATCCTAGCATTGCACCTTGAATCAATCCCAGCATCACAACCTTGATCCCAGCATCACACATCCTATATCCAGCCACCTCTGAAAAGCCTCACCTATGACCTCATGAAGCTTTGAGAGGACATCTAGATACAAGCCATAACAATAGATGCAAGGCACAATTTCTAAGCTCAAAGAGATCATAATGTCAGTTGGAAGATACCTGAATCAACATACATACAGATCAAGCCAGCCCTGTAAATAGAAGTAGACAACCATGCCTCTGGGAATTCCAAAGAAGGAAGGACTAGAAAGTTTGAGAAGTAGTGGAATTTGAGCTGGGCCTGAAGGCATAGGTGAGTTCACATAAGCAAGCAAGAAGGGAACATTCTAGACTGCAGCAACAAAACATACAAGCAAGATTAAGAAGAAGGAAAAGGTATATGGTACATAGTTCAAAGTAAGACAATAAAAAATGTCATAGTAAGAGGAAAGTTTGTAGTTCATCTTTTTTTCTATCTCCAATATATCCACAAGGTAAGACATACTCCCATTATTTACAGGAGCAAGGGGTAGCAGTAAAGATTTTCACAGGTTAAGAGTCATGACTCTAAAATTAGTTTAGGGAGAAAAGCAAGTTAAAACAGAGTAAGCACTTACAATTTGACTAAATTTTTAGATGTCAGGTGATAAGGGTGGTAGCAATGAGAAAGAAAAACTGATAAAAATAGTTAAGTTCAAAAATGAACCCTTTTTTTTCAACAAGATTCATTTTAAACATACTAACTTTGAAATGATAAACACCAATATGGTTAACTCAGTTATCAAACTAGCACTCACAAGAACTGAAGTTTTATATTTGAAGTTTTATATTTTTATATTTTATATTCCATAAATATTTGGGACCTCAACATAGGAATGAACATCTGAGATAAAATATCCTTTTATGAATTTTTCTATTTGGAATTAGATTGCATTGGGCCTAGTTTTTTTAAAAATAGAACTTGATAAACAAGTAGTGTAACTCATATGCCAGCAGTCATCATTTTATGAAATAAAATTTAAAGACCTCTTTAGGAAAAAATTTTGAGCCAGGTGCGGTGGTACACACCTGTAATCCCAGCACTTGGGAGGCTGAAGCAGGAGGATCACAGTGAGTTCAAGGCCAGCCTAGGCTACACTGTGAGTTCAAGGTCAGCCTGAACTACATAGCAAGAACCTTTCTCAAAAAACAAACACAAACAAACAAAAGTTTGGACTGAAAAATTTTAAGCTGAGAGGTCATGGGGATAAAGATGGGAAATGAAAATTTAGAAATTATGTAGTAGCTATTCTACTTTAAATAAAATAAGGTAAAGTATACAAACACAAAGCAAAAAGCTTGGCTAGTGGGGTAGCTCAGTGAGAGAGCTCAAGGTTAGCATGCACAGGACCAAGACCTTTGGTTTTAAAAGTTTGGTTTTTGTGCTTGAATTAATATAATTATTATTTGTAAATTTATTAATATGATGAAAAGCAAGAACACTCAGAAAAGCCAAGTTTGGATTAAACTCATTCAGAGGCCCTGATCCCTTTGCTACTCCTCCCAATACTTGTTAGCACCTCCATTAGAAAGTGGGCTCAGGAAGAAGCAGCAAAGTAGATGTTCTTTTATTAATAGCTCTAATAGCCCTTTACCAAAGAAATCAGAAAATAAGTACTGAAAGTTGAAATTACGTATTTTAAATATCCATTTTATTCTTACCCTGTGCCTCATCATCAATGGGTAAATCAATTCATTAAGTAGTAAGTCTAGTCATTACCATTTTAGATTAAGATGTTTTATGCTTCAGAGAATTGAAAATCATCATAAAAATGAAGAGTTAATTCTCTGTACATGTCATGTATTGTCACTCTTAGTCTAGCACCTTGGTACAAGTGAAAATACAAAGATATTTATATTGGAGTAAAATGAATAATGAAATCTACTAACCAAAGCTTTAATTAACCTAACGTTACTTTTCAATGAATTTAGCATCGACCATTACTACTTGGGCTTTATTAAGCATGCTCCAATATGCCTAATATTTAGCACCCTCGGCTGAAAAATTCAACAGTTTGGACTTTCTATGCCAATCATGTAGTTTGGATTCACAAAGCTTAAGGTTAAATATATATCTTACTATCACGACAAAGAATAAGAAGTGTATTACAGAGAAATTTTGACTGACAACAAACTTTTATAATTATAAGAAACCAAATATTCAAAGATAACCATTTAGCTTGAAAAGAACAATGTAAATTTTAGTGATCTTTAGTGGCTATTTAAATCCCCATCTTCAAAAGATGCAGTAGGGAAAAATCAACAGGTAGATGTACTCAAATGACAAAGTACTGTCTATCACAAGAACCTATATAGGTAGTTTGTTTAGTTTGGAGACGGTCTTGCTAAGTAGTTCAGGTGGCCTTGAACTCACTATATAGCCCTGTATTGAGCCCTGTTCTCAAACTCTTGGTGAACATCCTGCCTCAGCCTCCTGAGTGCTGAGATTACAGGTGTGCACCACCACACCTGGCAAACTTATGTACTTTAAAATAGTAACTGGCTAAATTTAGCAGCTGTCTGAGACTGTATCAGTGGCTACATATCTATTTCTTCAGAGTGAGAAAATTTTGTAGATTTTTATCTTCTATTCTCAAACTATCTTCAGCAATAACTGCTTAGTCAATGATTCTTTTATATTTAAGAAGCTTAAAAACTGCACAAAAATAATTAGGTAACTTGCCCTCCCACACCTAATCTCACTACCAGAAAGAGAAACGTATCAGTGATGATCTCTTGACTTTTGCATTGCTTTTAGGAAAATTTCAGTAAATATAATAAATGCATTAATCTCATCAGAAATCAACTACCAAAAAGAAGCCTCTCTGGCTCCTTTAACCCTTCAATAAATCATTTTCCCTATCCAAGCATAATCCACCTGACAATTTCTAATGAATGTACCATGTCAAAATAAAATAATGGGTCTAACACATTAGACTTTTTGCCTAACTAAAACTATTAATACAAGCAGTGAAATCCAACATACAAGTAGCACAATCAAAAATGCCCATCTATGCACTCTTACTGGTAGCTCCTACCAGTGCTTCTACAACCAATCTCCTATTGTGTGTCAGTGCAGCATTCAGGAAATGGTACCCAATGACATGGCCACATGCATTGCTTACTGCTTAAAATAAAACACTGCCCAGTTTCCTATGTTTTTAATGTTTGAAATATCTCGTCTTGTATCATTTCCCAATCAGAAATAGGTTTTGTTATCTTTTCTATTTGTAAAATCAAACTACTTAACACAACACATAGGTGGAAATGAATTAAATCTTTTTATTTCAAAGTTAAGATATCCTGGCTTCTAGGTAACTCATAAAGTGTATTTTAAATTATTCTGTATCACCTCCCACTTTATTAGGATTATAAGAAACAATATTTGAAAACATTGGATCTCATAGCTAACAAAATCTCACATGTATGAAAAAGCAATTTGGTTTTTCATGATGATGATGATGATGATATAATGATCTCATTTAATTTTAGTGGTATAATATATTCACATCAAAAGTCATTCAAAGTTAACTTCAATAATATAATATACAAGTAAATATCATTTAAAAATTACTTTCAAACCTAGAAATCCAGGCTGAAAAATACTGCTTTCTCATTGCAGTGTAATCTCTTAGGCCAGAATTCAAAGCAAGAACAATCATGTTATAAAAGATAGACATTTATATGATACAAATATTAGATATTTCCTAGACCTAATACTGTAACCATCAAATAGTGACTCTGTACATTTAAAACAAATATTCCTAAAACAGAAGTGGAATAGTACATTTTATAGCTCACTTACCTGAACCTCATTTGTCCTCTGTTTAATAGTATCTTCTTTCTCCTTAAGCTCCTGTTCCACATTATTCTTTTCCCTGGAAGACCAGCAAACAATGCAAGAGTATTTGAGAACATCAGCTACAGCTGGTATTGTTATCCATCCTAATCCTGAATCACTTTTTAAATACATAGTGAAACATTCAATAATTAAATGAAGGGCAGATATTTCTACCCTCTTTTAATTATTTATGGAATAGAAATCAATATAGACTTTGTAAAAAAAAATTGCTTCCTCACTAATACGTGCTGAAAAGAGAATAGATTAAAAAAGGAAGAAGAGAAAAATAATCAATGAAACACTCAGGTTTCACTGACCTCACTGTTGCTATGGAAATACTGCCCAATGAAAACTGCTGGTGAAGAAAAGGAGGGGTTGCATCAGCTCTATAAGCTTAACCCTTAAGTATCACTGTCATTAAATGAAAATGGCTAATAGAAACAGTGAACAATATTCAGGAAAAAGCCATTTACTGAAGTGTTAACTTCCCCTTAGATCACAGGTCCACATCAATTTTAGAATGCAACAACACAGAGAAAACGAAAAAGATTGTTAGTACAAATAATCTGTTCTATCAAATATTACATATGTTCACAAAAGCTATTTTGGGATTACCTACTAACACAAATAATCAAATATGTAAAACAATATACACTACATGTAAAAAGGATTACAGTAGCATTTATTCTCAAATTAAACACACGGGGATCTACTTTTACTTTGAAATATCATTATCTAATTTCTTCTATGCTTTGATCAGAGCTGGGTTCCTATGAATGAATCTCAAGCAATCTTAGATTCAGAATTCAAAAATAAAGCTATTTCTTTTGACGTGACAAATTTAAATGCTCATGTTTACCAAAATCTGTCTGTCTCTCTGTGCTCTCTCACACTCACACACTCACACACACACACACACACGCACACACAGCTCTTACCCCTTTCTTTCCTACAAAAGGAGAGAAAAAGCCTATAAAATTCTGCATGGGGAGGGGGCTTTAAAAGATAACATGGAGAGAGAAGAACAGCATTTAAGAAGTCCTCCAACTGATACTGCCGAGTTTCTCCTTAAAGCTTCATTACTATATTTCCATTTCTATTCCAGACATAATCCAAATGTTAACCTCAAGCTTCATTTAGCTCTAGCACAAAGGAAAGTGGGACAAATATACAAAAAGGAGATACTTGGGGATAAACTGCATGCTTTATTTATATTTTTCACTTTTTTAGGTGGATATTTTAAATGTAGACAAAAATCAAACTGTTTTGGATATGTAGGGACAATGATCTTAAGATTCATATAGAAGGAAAAAAAGCATATAAATAAAGCTGTTTGTATACTGTTACTTTTAAAGACTTGAGATGGCCAAGGAGCTCACTAACCGTTTGTCAGATGGGTTGCACTGTGGGTCGCGATGTCTTGGAGATTTTAAACAGTCCCTTACCATGCGAATCATTGTTGCAGCCCGTTCCTTCCATCCCTCAATTACTTATTATGCAAAGTCCATTCCCCACCTCCAACCCTTATCAAATTAGGTAAAATTGAAAAATAGAAAAACAAGGGAAAAAATGTTAAAATACCAAATTCTGCAAGCTCAATCTTGGAAATTTTTTCTTTCCTCTATGTGAGCAGATGAATGTTTTCGGTCCTGCTGCAGTGTGTCAGAAATAAGTCACATGAAAATCTAGCCCCCTCCCTCTAACTCAAATCCTCAGAGGCTTTCCACACAAGGTCAGTGTCTCTTCAGATCCATTTCATACAGGAGATGGTAGCAGACAGGAAACATGACAGTGTTGCAGGTCAGTGCTGCACACCGGGGTGGGTGTGCATGTTTCAGTTCTTCCTGCCCTGCTGCTAGCTCCTGTCCTCACAATGTGTGCTCGGGAGGCCCAGAACACATGGGCTGCCTGAAGGCGGTAAGCTGACTTAAAGTAGCCATGGCAAAAGGATGGCAGAGCACAGGAAGGCTGCTAGCTTGGGAAGAAAGGACTCTGCTCTAATCAGCAAACACAGTTTATGTCTGAGTAAAATGGTGGAAGCCTTCAAATTTCTTTTCATAATTTAAAGGGGGTGGGAAGTTAGTGGTGATGTCTCCAAATGAACCCTGAAGATCATTCCTAATTAAATAAAATATGGGAATTTTTAGGTATTAATTCTTCCTAATACAAAGATCAATGAAATTTAGCTTTCAATTCATGCTTATCTAGTGAAATTCTGATCTCACAATTCCTTCTATAATTAAAACAAAGCACTATAACATATTAAAAAGAAAACAAAAAATTAAATGTTCACTGTTACGTCACTGTCTATAAAAAACATTTCCCCTGTGTCAGACTGAAAATGAAATAATTTTCTCATTGACTCAGATTATAATTTCAGAGATGCTGAACTGTTACTCTGTTGTTTTGTAAGGGCTCTTAACTTCTGTTAACTATCCTCTCATTTGAGGCAAGTAAAAATATCTAAACATAAATTTAGGTACACAAAAGATATCTGCCCATATTTCTTACATTCTCCCCTCTTTTGAACAATATGTCTTTTCCAAAGGAGATGTATGAATAACCATATAAAGCATTTTAACATCAATAATTTAAAACTTAATTCTCTTTTCAAGGATCTGTGCCAAATAAAAAATAGTACTTCTATGTAGTTTGCCAAGGAGCCCACCAATATACATAAGTAAGCAAAATGTAAGATACATCTCAAAAATAAGTATACAAGCATTTTGCCCAAACCATCACTCAGCCTGAATATTATGACAGAAAGAGCTAATGCCTTCACCTTAGTAATTTCCAGAAAAGGGAAAACAAATGATCCTAATCACCTTCTATTTTAAACTATCTTTATGGCCCTGTTCACGCCCAAGATGCTTGTATATCTTGAGGAACTTGCAAGTATCACAGTTATAAAAAGAGCCAGATGCTGTGCAGTGTGGCACACACCTGTTGAGAGGCTGAGGCAGGAAGACTGCTTGAGAGCTTGAGTTCAAGACCATCCTAGGTAAAATGGTGAGATTCTCCACTCAAAAAAAAAAAAAATTAAGTTGCATAAAGTGGTGTATGCCAATAATCCCAGCTACTTACATTTAAGGCCAGCCTGGGCAATTTAGCAAGACCCTGTCTTAAAATATAATAAAAGGGATTAGGGATGTAGCTCAAGGATAGGGCTCTTGCTTAGCATGAGTAAGCCCCAAGTATTTCAAAGGTTGACAGGTCAGATTCCATGTTACCTAGTACCTGCCAAAAGGCAAGGCCTGAGGTAAGTTTTCAGAAGCTCAAGGTTGGTAACTACATAAACTGAATATGAAGTAGTCAAAAGCTATTTACAAGGAGTCAGGCTGAGGAACCTTGAGTCCCCGCAATTTGCTTCCATTTTCCCAGGCTCTGTTTTTGGGGAGAAGCAAGTGAGCCATCTGTCTTAATTTGACACAATTCCAGATTATTATGGAGGGAGGATTAAATCACCTTTAAAGTCCTTCGCAGATACACAGTTTTTTGTCTTTTTTCTAAACACAAGCATCCATTGTTTTCTAACCAGAAACAGTAAAAACGAGAAACCACTGGGAAAACTAGAAAGCTGTGAAAACTCACAAAGGTGTATTTTTCAATCTTGAGGCTTATTTATAAAAATCCTTTTGGTGCACATTTAACCCTAAGAATGTTCTTATTATTAAACAGCTTTACTACCAATCTCTTACTAGCAAACAGAGAAAAGCATGTTATTTATTCTCATTATGTAAGTCTTCAGTTGGCATCTGGGTCTTTCAGAGAGCAAGAAAATGAGCAAAAAAGGAGAGACCTGGATTCTAACCTGACTCTGCTATGAAACAGGTTTTTCTGACTCTGATTGTGTCACCTGGCTTTTCAGAGCCCTCATCTTAGTTTTCATACATAAATGCTAATATCTCTATTACCTTAGGCTTGGAACGTGAAATGTACAAAATGTCACGTAATTAGGAAAAAGAAGGCCTAAAGCGCAAATATTAATTTTACTTAGAATTTTAAATAATGGAATAATTTTTAAATTTGTAAAAAGGACATATGGTTACAATAAAGGTTAGAAAATACAGCTGTAGAGAATATAATATCACAAATAATCTCTGCTATAAAATCTTATCTAAATATTCAAAATTATCTAACTATTCTGTAGCTTTGGAAACTCAATATATGGTTTCAATGCATAGGATTTGCAGAAAAATAATCCAAAATTTAAAGTCTGACTCTATCACAGATCATCTTAAGTCACTGTGGTAACAGCTATTGGTTTATTTTGTTTTTGTTTTTTTGGTACCAAGGATTGAACTCCGGACCTTGTGTTTGCAAGGCAGGTGGCAGCACCACTGAATTAAATCCCAACAGCTATCGGTTCTGGCTGACCCTCCCTTCTTCTACAGCCCAGCAGTTTTTCTTCATATGACCACTCGTTTCTTTCTCCCTCATCTCATGTTTTTCTACCCACACAGTTCAAATAGAAGATGACATCTTTTTGTAGACTCTACCTCTAAGCAAGAACTGGCCAGAGATTGGCTCCTACCCCAAGCCTGACATACCAAAGTACCTCATCTCACAATTGTAACAATTAATTTAAAAATGGGCCTGTGATCAAAAAGTCTAAGATGACTTTATTTGAAACTAGAAAAAAGTACTGTTGGGCTTTTTTTTGTTGTTTTTTTTTGTTTTTGGTACCAGGGATCAAACTCGGGACCTTGTGCTTGCGAGGCAGATGCCAGAACCAGAAAAAAGTACTGTTAATATATTTACTATTACTACTGTTAATAAATTAGAGGTTAAAATTTATTAAGCATGATTGATGTTATGTGATCAGCATCTTACATAGATTATCTCATTCATTCTTTTTTTAGTTCTTTGAAATAAGGGCTCACTATGTAGTTCAGGCTGGCCTTGAACTCACAGCAATCCTCCTGCCTCAGCCTCCCAAGTGCTAGGATTATAGGCATGCGCCACAATGCCCAGCTCTTTCGTTTATTCTTAAGAAAATCATTCCTGGGCTAGGGATTTAGCTCAGTGGTTTCGCCGCCTGCTGCGCAAGTGCAAGGACCAAGTTTGATCCTCAGTACCAAAAAAGAAAGAAAATCATTCCTGTGAAATGATGAAGATAAGCAAATATGAGTCCAGATGTTGCTGGCAGTTATTGTTCTCACTTAAATAAAATTTTCATACAAAGAAGCTGAGATGAAAGGCGGGGAAAGAGTGAGTCTTGTCAACGCTTGCATCCTGGTTCTTGTCACCTCTTATGATAGTTTTGTGTGCTAACTTGGCTAGGCCACAGAACTCACATGTGGGGACAAACAACAGCCTAGACAGTGGTGTGAAAGAATATTTTAGATGAGATTAACAAGTCAGTAGACTCTGAGTAAAGCAAATTATCCTCCACAATGCGGGTGAACCTCATCCCATCAGTTGAAGGCCTTAAAGGAGAAACCCTGAGGTTGCCAAAGGAAGAGGGAATTCTGTCTCCAGACTGCCTTTGCCTTTTGTAGTAACAGCTTTTCCTTGGGTCTACAGCCTCCTCCTCAGATATCAAAACTGCCAACTCCACAATGAGGTGAACAAGTTCTTTAAAGTAAATCTTTCCCCATGACCCACCTCTATAATACATACACTTCCTATTAGTTCTTGTTTCTATTGAGAACCCTAACACACCTTTCAAATACTGTATATTTTTATTCTTCCAATTACATACAGTCATCAAATTCTCCTTTTTGTCTAAGCCAACTTCAGTTAGGTATATCACTTCATATTTTTAAGCCTCAGTTTTCTTTTCTTTAAAAAGCAATAATAAAACCTGTATCTCAGTAATTCTACCATATTTTGAATCTAGTAGATGCTAAATAAAAAGTTAAATAGTAATAAACTCTTTAATAAGCTCTAGTTTTCTCATCTACCAATTGAACATTACAAAGGGGATACATAAAACAGTGGGAAAGGTATTTGCCATTAAGATGCTCTCAAAGCCCAGCATAGTGGTACATTCTACAATCCCAGAACTCTGGGAGGCTGAGGCAGAATTGTGAAGAATTGCAAGTCGAAAGCCCAGCTGGAGCAACTTAGCAAAACTCTATCTCAAAATGAAACAAAAGGCAGGGGTGTGTGTGTGTGTGTGTGTGTGTGTGTGTGTGTGTGTGTGTGTGTGTGTGTGTCATAACTGGGAATGCAGCAAATGCCCTGGGTTCAATTCCAATACTTAAAAAAAAAAAAGCTCTCAATTCAGCATGTACATACATATATCTGGTGTGAAGTATTGGAGAAAAGAACATAAAGAAAAAATTATAAGTAGTGTCCTGGGTGCTGTGGGAAAACAAAGGACTGGAACTTGACCCTTCAGAGAGAGACAGAAAAAGTGACTTTGGTATCAGTGAAGGCAGGAAGATTAATTACCAAGTAAACTGTGCAGATAGTCAAGGTATGCATATCAAGTCATTACTCTAGTCTGACAATGGTTTGTGAAGGAGGTAAGACTTCAGCTAAGCTTTGGAGGAAAGTATTAATGTTAGGTAGGAAAATTCCAATTCAACTTGGAAAGCTTACAGAGGAAAACACAGAAATGTCAGCAAAACAGCAAACTAAGAAAACTTTAAAAAGAAAAAGAAAAAAAAGATGACAACAACTAAGAGGAAAACTCCCCAAATTTGACAGAGGAACTTCAAGTAGGATAAACCTTGAGAGCCACACTAAAAAAAATGCTGAAAGACAAAGACAAAGAGAACAGGAAGACAAAAGCACTTGTAAACTTTAAGATTATCAGTGGGTTTCTCAAATTATCAATGGGTTTCTCTGCAGAAAACCAGAAGGCATTAGGATGTGATATATTTAAAGTTCTAAACAGAAAAAAAAAATGTCAACTGAGAATTCTATACCTGACAAAACTGTCCTTCAAAAACAAGTTGTTAAAATATTTCCAGATAAACCTGAGGGAATTCATTACTAATAGGCCTGTCCTACAAGGAATGCTAATGGGAGTCCTTTAGGTTGAAATGAAAGGATGTTAAACAATAAACTTAAAGCCATAGGAAGACATAAAGATGTCAAGTCAAGGTAAATACATGGACAAACATAAAAACCAACAGTATTATAATTTTGTCCACTTTTTACTTCCTACAGGACTTAAAGGACAAATACATAAAAAATAATTATAAATCTATGTTAGTGGATACACCATGAATAAAGTTATAATTTGTGACATCAATAACCTAAAAAGGGGAGGATGGAGCTGTACAAGGGCAGAATTTTGTGATAAAAAATTGATATCAATTCCAATTAAATTGTTTATTTTGTAATTATGAAAAAGTTCTGGAGACTTTTTTTTTTTTTTGGTACCAGGGATCAAACTTGAGACCTTGCACTTGCGAGGAGCCAGGCACTAGAACCACTGAGCAAAATCCCCGACCCTAGAGACTGATATTGATGACAATTGCACAATAATGTGAATATACTTAATCTTACTTCAAATGTGCACTTACATGGTTAAAATGGTAAATTTTATATTACATATATTTTACCATAATAAAAAAATTACTGAAAAAGAAAAGCACAGAGGTGAAAAAATTCTAGATAGATAAATTCATCTGGGGTGATGACTTCATGTGTGGTAAATGAAGCTGAAATAATAGATAAGGGTAAGATTATAAGTGAATTTCAGCACCAGGTAAAGATATGTAGACATTCAACACAGGAAATGCTAAGTCCCTAGACGTTTCTGAGCCATGTTAGCTTTTTGTGGTTTTTTAAAACTCTGAATGGCATTATTTAGCAACATAGCTCTTCCTCTGCTGTCTTGTCCAGGAAGAGATGAGGTAGAAGCTCTCACTGCTCAAAAAGCTGGTGACAGCTGCTACTGAAATGCAAAACCCTAACTGCTTTACTTGGGAACTGTCAGCTAGGTTAGACTAATAACTATCCATAGCTAATGACAAAATCTATATCTTTGTGTTTTTTGGGGTTTGTTGGTACTGGGGCTCGAACTCAGGATCTTGTGCTTGCAAGGCAGGCAGCGGAATCACTGAGTTAAATCTCGGCCCTCAAAGTCTATACTTTTAATTCAAACAAGTCTGAAAGTTAGAGAGTTTTTTTGTTCTAAGACAGCTTTTTTTTTTTTTTCTAAAAATTTACTAGGTTGATTATAATTAAAGTTTGAGGACAAAAAATACTGATTATTACCTTGGATTTAAAAGTTGGCTTAATTATATGTTCTCTATATGACAATGTATTATTTCATTCTTACTGAATATTTACCACATGCCAAACAAGATTAAAGTTGGGCCCTTATTTACAATTTGCTGAGGAAAACAGTCATTAATTATAAAATTTTAAGATAAATGCTGAAAAATTTTAAGGACATATAGTACTATGTGAACAACTACATCTTGGACTTAGTTCTGAGAGGCTGGCTGTCTTAAAGAGCTTTATTTTTGAAAAGTTCATCAGAGAATTTATTCATGGGCATAAATCTTTGAAAACACAGCCTAAATGGAATCAAAAACAAAATAAATTTTGAGGCATGGCTTACATAACCAAAGCATGCCTTAACTGCAGGACCCAAAATTAGATGGTTCATTTTTTTTTTTTTTGGGGGTACCAGGGATCAAACTTGGGACCTTGCACTTGCAAGGCAGGCAGCGGAACCACTGAGCTAAATCCCCGGCCCCAGATGGTTCATTTTTCAAAGGAGAAAGAGAAGTTTATTTTGCAAATCCAAAATAATTCATTTATTCTACTCAGCCAGCAAGAAAAAATGAGATTAAAAAAATTAAAAGAAATGTAAAAGTAAGCCTCAGTTTTTTCAGATATAAAATAGAAATAATTAAAGTAGATGGGCAGGATTAATTTACCTTAACCTAGAAAGACTCCAGCATGATGCCTGGCACATGATAACAGCTACATGAATTTTAGCTATTATTATCAGTACTGTTTATTATATACAGTTAATAGCTTTCTACAAGTGGTAACAAAGGATACAAATTGATGGCAGTCGGCCACTATGCTGGTGAAACTGTGACTTTTAAATTTCTTGATAGATGTTTCTGTTTGCCAAAGACAGAATATAACACATATTTTAAATTTATCACCCAGTGTCCCCTTAATAAGTTACCCTGCTACAAAATACTATAAGCAAATGAAATGTAGTTTTTATAGAACACAATTGTGTCAGACCAAAGTAGGTCCAACAGAATTATAATGTAAGCTGTATGTGTTATTTTAAATGCTCTAATAGCTGGATATTAAAAGTAAAGAAGTGAAATTTAATATACTTTAATTTGGCATACTAAAATATTAGTATTTCAACATGCAATAATTATGAAAATATTAATGAGATACTTTACATTATTTTTTTCATACTGTCTTTAAAATCCAGCATGTAACCAAGCACACATATTAATTTGTATCAGCTGTGTTTCAACCAGTATTTACTGAGCAGCTGTTCAATAGCCCCCTGTTACTAGTGGCTACTATACTAGACAATGCAGATTCAGACATTTACAAGGACATTTTCAAATAAGGGGAGTCTTATAAACAGAGCTATTAGTAGTGATGCTCCATACACTTCAGATCTCAAAAGAACTAAAGACATCATTCTATAGTAACACATGCATACTCATGCTATTAGCAGCCCAACTCAAGACAGCTAAGCTCTGGAAACAGCCTAGATGTCATGTGAGCTGAGTGGATAAAGAAAAAAAAATGTATATACATGAATATTGTTCAGTCATAAAGAATAATGAAATCATGTCATCTGCAGGGAAATAAATGAAAGTTGAGTCCATAATGTTAAGTAAAATAAGTTAGATACAGAAAGTTAAATATCACATTTTCTCTTATATGAGAAACCTAAAATGGAAGGGAGGGAGGAAGGGAGGGAGGGAGACAAAAAGGCAGACTTGTTGGAGGTGGAGAAGAGGACATGGGGGAGAAGAGAGGGTATCAAGGGGTCAAAAATGATCAAGATATACTATACACATGTACTAATTCCCTAAAATGAATGTAACTATGATGTATTGCAAACATACACCAAGAAAAAAATAAGAATGAAGTAGGAGCCTTCTTATTATCAAATGCACACTACAACACAGAGCATTAATTATTTAATCATGTCACTACTGAGACAGTCATATTGAGATCTTCTAGTGTTAGTGCCACAGGCCTTCACAGAATCAGAAGCAGATCAGACTGGGTCATGAGAGACAACTGTAAGCAATGATCTCTCCAGATACAGGTTTCTAATGGTAACTGAACAAAACTAAACCCAAAACATAATTTTTAAAGAAAATTCATACGTTAATTATTATGCCTTATGTCTAGATGTCCCCCCAAAGCCTCATGGGGTCATGGGGGGGCTTTTTCAGAAGCGGCTAGATTTAGAGTGTGTGATACTGGAATTAAGGGTGTGTGATTACTAAATTAGTCCACTGATTGGTTTGGCATAGTTCACACCCATAGTTCTGGGTATGAATCCTTGGGTCAGGTAGCCTAGATACATTATAGAGAGACAGAAAGAATCTATCACTTGTAGCTTGCTTGCTGCTTGCTGCCCTCTGCCTGCCCTGCTTTGCCATGGACTGTTTATCATTTGCAATGCCCCTCTGCTATGCCACCCTGCCTTGGAGCCAGCTGACTAGGGACTGAAATCTCTATGAACTGTGACCCAAATATATTTTTCCTCTCTTAACTTTGGGTGTCAGATATTTTGTCTCAGCAACAAGGAAAGTAACTAAGACATTAAGAATCCCATAATTTTTTAAAAAATGAGTTCTTGAATATGACTGAGACAGAGGCCTGTATGTTTAGGAACACATTACCTATCTACAAAATTCTAGTCTCTCTTCCACTGGGGAAAGAGAATTCATTTAGCTACTTCAACCAGTATTTAGTGAGCAGTAAATCCTGTGCTCTAATTGATGACCTGGATATTAGGAATAAAAAGGAAGAAGATGAATGATCATGACTATTATTACCATGTTCTAAGAATTCTGTTAAACATTTTATGTGATATTATTTATTTCTACCTTACAGATGAAGAAACTGAAGCACAAATAGTTAAGTAAATCTGACCAAATCAGGTTAGGCAATCTGGCAATCTCATCAAAAAGCTCATGCTCTGCCACTTGTGGTGGGATATGCCTGCAATTCTAGCTACTCATGCTGCTGAGACAGAAGAATCACGTTCAAGGCCAGCCTGGGAAACTTAGTGAGACCTTATCTCTAAATAAAAAATAAAAAGGGCTGGAAGCTGAGCATGATGGTACACACTTGTAATCCCAGCACTTTGGGAGACTGAAGCAGGAGCATCCCACGCTTAAGACCAGTCTGGACAATTTATCACAAGACTGTCTCAAAACAATAAAAAAAGGCTTGGGAGGTAGTTCAGTGTCTCAGTGTGAAGATCCTGCATTCAGTCCCCAGTATTGCAAATCAAGTTGGCGTGGAGCTGGAAGGTGGCTGGGAATGTACCTCTGTGTCAGACTGTCCCTGGGTAGGATGCTCAATACTGCAAAAAATAAGTAAGTAAATAAATAGAGCCCTTGCTCTGAAATTCTACATTATATTGCTTTGTTAGAAATAAGAGGTTGTCTTTGCCATCACATAGAGTTCAGAATGTACTGAGGAAAGAAACATAATTTAGTATTACAAGTGCTCTTGAGAGAAGGAAAATGAGCACTCACTGATCTGAGGCAGATGTCAAAGAAAGCTTCTTAGAAATAAAGATTTGCTCTAACATTTCCTCATCAAGACAAAACCTCTTGCTCTTCATGTATGTTGCAAGAATTCAACAGGAAAATTTATATAAAGAAGGTGTAGCACAATACCCAAGGACTATTACAGTAACTGTCCTGTTTATTGTCAGAAAATCAGGACAACAAATTGGCCTGACAGGATGTGGCTTTTACTTCCTGATATTCTTGCTTAAAGGACAGAGACAGGAAGAAAGCAGAAAGCTAGAAGAAGGCAAAATACTAACTCCTGCCTCAGCATAATTCACCACTACCACACTATCCAAGTGACTGAAGCAATCTCTTAGTATGTTTTGCCTTTTCCCCTACCAAGAACTTTTCTGTTGGAGGCATTTTATTTTCAGAGCAAGAATTCTTAAAAGTTAGGTCCACAGATAGTTTTTAAGGATCTAGGAATGCTTAAAATAAATGGAAAATAGAGTAAATGGAAACAAGTGTTCTTTTTCCTCAGGAGCAGGGAAAAACATCCTTCATTAGATTCTCAAAGGAAATCCTTAAAATAAAAACAGGCCTGCAATTACCATATAATCCAGCAATGTCACTTTTGTGTATATATCCTACCAAAAAAGTGAAACCTTACAAAGTTATCTGAATATCCATGTTCATCACAGTATTACCTACAATAACTAAAACACAGAAGCAACTCAATTTTCCATACATCAACAGATGTAAGTGTGTTGTGACACATGCCTGTAATATTAGCGTTCAGGAGGCTGAGGCAGGAGGATGTCTGTGAGTTCAAGGCCAGCCTGGGGTGACATAGTGAGTTCAAGGTCAGTCTGAAATACATAGTGAGACCCTGTCTCCAAAACAAAACAACCCCAGTTGCATAGGCAAGAAAATGGGGCACATATGTACAACTGAATATTATTCAACTCCAAAAAGAAAGAAATGTTGACATGTGATAGAACATGGAGAAATCTGGATGGAGGACAAAATGCTAAGTGAAATGAACCAGTCACAAAAAGCCATTTGGGACGCCCTGTCTCTCCGGAACTAGTCCTATTCCCCATTCCTAACCCCATTTCTATTCCCCAATAAATTTTTCTACTCTTAGAAAAAAAATACAGTACATACAGTACTGTATTGATCCAATTTGTATGAAGTACTTAAGAGTAATCAAAATTACAGATGGAAAATAGTATGGTGGTTGGGAGGGGCTGGCCAAGGAAGAAGAGAATGAGGTGTTACTGTTTAAGGGTACAGAGTTTTAGTTCTACAAGATAAAAAGAGTTTTG
This sequence comes from Heterocephalus glaber, assembly GCF_000247695.1. The sequence goes on along the minus strand of NW_004624859.1, from coordinate 1,677,971 downwards.
GGAGATGGATGTGGTGATGGCTGCACAACATTACAAATGTACTCAATGCTACTGAGCTGTACAGGCTTAAAAATGACATTATGTGTATTTTACCACAATTCAGGGCCAAGGATTTAGCTCAGTACCCAGTACTGATCCCCGATACCAAAAAAAAAAAAATCTAAACACTGAAACATTTTGCACATGATGTTGGATTAGGGATGCTCAACCTGTATTCAGCTCTCTCTCTTTTTTTTTTTTGGTACTGGGGATCAAACTCAGGACCTTGTACTTGCGAGTCAGGCAGTGGCACCACTGAGCTAAATCCCAGGCCCACTTCTGTCTTATTTCAACATTTAACACATGGCTGGCTTCTATTCTGCCATAAATTCTGTAGGAAGTAAAACTAGAAAATATTGTGATGTTTATAACATCCTTTGATTCATCTAATCAACTATTCCATACTGAGATTCTATGATGTCAGATACTGTGTATGTTAATTTCTAGACCTACTGGGCCAGGGATTTAGCTCAGTGGTTCCACCACCTGCCTCGCAAGTGTAAGAACCCTAGTTCGATCCCCAGTACCAAAAAAAAAAAATCCTGATGAATTTCTAGACCTATCAAAATAAGTAGGACATAGGCCCTGGTCATAAGGAATTGAAAATTTCCCAAATAAGAAATATAAAATTACTCCAAAAAACTATGGCAATATCGTAAGGGAATCAAGTCTCTGGAAGAAAAGAAAAATGCAACTAACAATCTTAAGATTTCAGGAAAGGATTAATAGAATAGATGATATTTAATCTGGGTCATGAAGCATGAGAGGATGTAAAAGGAGTGTTCTGGGCAAAGGAGAGCAGTACAATCAGAGAGGCACAGAAAAACAAAAGTGGTGGCATGCTGAGGGGAGAGGTAACAAGCCCAACTACCGTGCAGCTAGAGAAAAGGGATGAAGCTGAAATGGGAGGTTTGTGCACTGAGAACAGAAAGAGCAAACACAGTGTCTGCTCTCAGTAGGTAGGCTTAGCAGTACCACAGGAGCTTTTGTACTGGGGGAGGTGTTGAAAACAGAAGAATGGCTAGGACACCAAGGAACAATCATGAAGCAAGAGCCCTTTATGCCATTCTCAGAAAAGTAAACTGGATCCAGTTTGGGATGAGGAGTCATGGAGGGGCCTGAAGTATATTTATTGTCAACTGGAATTGAGATAACATAAGAAAGGAAAGGCTCAAAGCAGAGGGCCAATTAGAAGTTATAATAGTGATCCAGATAAAAAGTAAAGGCTCTGTCAAGCGTGGTGGCACACTTCTGGAATCCCAGCACTGCCTGGAATCCTAGCCCTCGGGAGATTGAGGCAGGAGGATCACTGTGAGTTTGAGGCCAATCTGGGTTACACAGTGAGTTCAACTTTCTGGAATTCCAATATTAGAGGTTTTATGTAACAAAAAAAAGGCCAATTTTCAAATAGAATTTGGTCAAATTTAGTAAAAACAGATGTGAAGCAATGACATTTAAAAAGGTACACAGACTAAATTTATAGGTGTCAAGTCATAGTATTCAAAAAGAGATAATACCAAGGTTGATCACTGAAATTACTGTCAATTTAAAGCTATAGTGCCTGTAGAAGACATTTGCCTCCCAGAATTCATTCCTTTTTCTGGCAATACCCTTCAATTGTCATTTATGGATATTCCCTCCTTTATGTGGTCTTGGTGGCAAACTATCCCCTATACATTCCCATGACAGTGTTTATGACAGATCAATAACCTATGTATCCCTGGCCACTGACTGGTTCATGGGTGGGCATGGTCCTAAGCCAATCCAAAGAAACTGAGTCTCAGGACTTTCTCATAAACTGCCAGAAGAGAAGCACTCTCCATTAAACTTGAAATTATAAATACAGATGTGTTATAGTCTTCTTGCCTACATGAGGGGAAAGTTTATCAGAGAATGGAATCAATCCAGCAGAAATGGAAACAAATGACGAGCCAGATGTGGGAGCACACCTATAAACCCAGCACTAGAAAGGCTGAGGCAGGAAGACTGCCATGAGTTCAAGGGCAGCCTGAACTATACAGCAAGACCCTGCCTCAAAAGACAGAAAGAGAAAAAGAGTGAGAGAATGAACAGACAAAGAAAGAGAGAGAACTGATTATATATCATCCAGGCCCGAATATCAATCTAAGCCTTAACCTCTTAACAGTTTACCCTGAGTGTCACTCAGGGTAACGTATTTATGTACTGACCATCCCAAGTGTCACTCAGAGAAGTGCCATTTCAACCAGCTGATTCTTGTTTATAGGCAATAACACTCATTCATCTGTTTATTTGTTTCATAACAACTATTTTTTGCATACTTTTTTATTAAGAACATTGTATTCACCTTTGGTGTTTGTATCTAGTGAAATCTAATAAACTCTGGTTATTTTCTTTTACTAATTCGTGTTTATTTTATTTGTAAATAAAACCCTATAATTTTGTGCTATAATGTATAAAAACTCTTATCCTAAGTACGTGAGATATAGTTTTTATACTTCTCCAGAACTCAGTCATGTTATTTTACAATACAAAATGGACACATTGGGAAGTTGAGACAGAATAAGAAGTGCCAAAAGATCTACAAAAGAAAAAACTGAAAAAGGGAGAAATGTTAGCATATTAGAGAGGAAAAGTCTGTGTTATGAAATGGAAAGACAAACAATATAGACCGCGTTTGTTATTTATTCAAAACAAAGGGGTTCAAAAAGTCATTTACAAGTTAGATTAGGTCTAACAGACCAAGTAACTGAAAAACACAAGATATCGAAATGCCAACCAAGACATCCATCAATGTCTTCACCATTAAGTTTAGTGGGTTTATTGAAATTATAATACCCACAGAAAAAAGGAAAGCCCAACACAACAGTTTAAAGTGTGTTGTTCAAAGAAAAACAATAATGCAAAAAGAATTTGGAAAGAGGCTAGATACTACTGTCCACATTGTAATGTTGCATTGTGTATTGAATGTTTTAAGATATACCACACACAGAAAATTATTGAGTAAATTTGATAAAACTATCATTTATTTTTCCTGTTAAGTTATATTATAAAAATTAATGAAAAAAATGCAAGTTTGGCCATCCTCTATTTAAATAATTGGACTAGTAAGTGATTAAGTCATTCCTATCATGAAAATGTTTTGGTTTCACAAGTCAATAAATTCACTTTCACTTAAGTTAGTTAGGGTTGAATTCTTTCTTGAAATGAAAAAAATTCTAATCATTACTTTTCTCTACTGTAATCTCAATAGTCTCACAGATGAGATAAGATCATTCCCAACTTTTTGTCATGTAAACCAGGTAAGTCATTTGATATCCTAATACATCAACAGCATCAGTAAAATAAAGTATCAGCCATTATTTGCTTCCAAAAGTTGTAAAGGTTAAAAAACAAAGTCAGGTATAAATACAAAATGATATTTAAATCCAGTGCGCTGCAGATGGAAAAATGGTCTCACCTTTTAAAAAGTAATTTTGGGAAGTCATTTTTATAATGAGTATTACTTTAAAGTGTCAGGGAACAAAGGTACTATTATTTAGGAAATATCAATAATAGTTGCTGTACTCAGATTCAAATCGAATTGTATTTGAATATGTTCTACACAGTACCTATGCACAAAAAAAGAAGATTCAACTAGAATCAAATAGTGCTGGTTTTAGGTATGGGTTTTACAGTTGACAAGTTTGTATGACTTTGGGCAAAATTATCTAACTTCCTCGCCTATAAAACAAGACCACCACCACCTCACTCAAGTCACAGAGTTTTTTATGAGGATCAAATAATAGTTATGAAAACACTTGGCACAAGGTCTACATTTAACATTCTTTCCATAAAATATATTTTAAAATGTTGCCCTAATCTTTAATTCAAATATTTAAAGAAAAACTATTATTTCAAAGATACACATTTTTTTCCCCCTATCTGAAGTCAAAGAATACTTTACAGTCGCTGTCACAGCCAGCAGTTATTGGGTAATTTTTCAGTGGTACATAAAAAAAATACTACACTGCTATTACACGTTGCCTGATATTTGATGAAATAAAGTATACCAATTCCATTTAAGTAGACTTAACTGAGTACTTAACTAAGTGGAACTTAACAAAATATGCATTAGAAACAAAAGGGTGGGGCCGGGGATTCAGTTCAGTAAGGACCTAAGTTCAATCTCCAGTACCCCCCCAAAAAAAGAAACAAAAGGGTGTTTGCACATATGTGTGTTTACATGTGTCTGTATGTATACACACATAAACCATGCAAATATATACTGTATGTGTGCGTGTAAATGAAGTTAGCTGTAATTTTATTTTACATACCTCTGCAGGTCAACTATTTCATTGTTAAGAGTATCTAGCTCCTTAATAGCAGAGAAATCTGCAACAGGACTTGATCCTATGATGTTCTAAAAACAAAAAGTTCACAATTATGAATTATTACTACAAAATTGTAATATAAGGCAAAGTACTAAAAATGTTAAAAGCTATACACAGATACAAAGTATTTCATATTTTACATTACTAACACTTTCAATTAATTTACTAAAACAATACTTAGTGGAATTATATAATTATATACTAAGACAGTTCCCTAAATTCTCTACAAACTTATTCTAAATGTACATATTATATCCTATAATATATACCCCCCACCCACCCATCCCAATGTCTTTGTCACTTGATCCTAGCCTTTCCAGAATCCTGCAATAAAACAAATGCCAAAAAGTTGGGGGGATGTAATGCTTGCCTAGCATGCTCAAGGCCCTATGTTCAATTCCCAGCACCGTAAAAACAAAAAACAAACAAAAAAAGATCTGATGGTACAAACTTAATTCTTTCTATGATTCTGGTCATAAACCAAATTGGACAAGAACTGAATAACATTTCCCCTAAGGTCAACATTGAATCTAACCAATGAATTTGATTCAGTTCTCATCCAATTCAGTTTTCAACTAGAATTGTGGAAAGAATTAAGTTTGTGGATGGAGGTACCACTGTATCAGATTTATAAATTAATTCTTCCATTGAAATGTAAAATTCTAAAGGAAAAGGATGGTGATTTATCTGCATTTGAAAGATCTGGCACAAAGTAAGTATATATATATTTTTGCTAAATCTCAGAATTATAATAATGGTTGATTTAATTCAATTCAACAAATATTTACTTATATTAAATATTTTTAACGCCTAAAGTAAAACCAACTCCTCAGGCATGCTCCATAGTAAACAGTAGTATCACCACATATGAAACTGTCTTCATAGATGGCAAACTTTACATTTGATTTTCTTTCAATAATGAAGGTATCAAAATTGACCTTAGTGATATTTGTAGTTTGAAAATCTACCTGGGCTTATTCAGGGCTCTGTTGTTTTACTAGCTACATGATCCTCACCTGTAAAATAGGAAGATACTTTCTGCCCTGGCCACTCCACAGAGTAAGTGAAATAATTCTCCTTTGTAAACTATCACTGATGTTGTATATAGCTGGCTGAAGTCGAGGCAAAACAATAATCTCTTTTAAACTCTTTACTTATACCAATGCTAAAACCAGTCTGACAAGGGCCAGGATGTAGCACAACACCTGCCTGGAAAGTGTGAGGCCCTGAGTTGGATTCCTGGTACCAAAAAAACAAAAACCATACTGACAAATAACACAATAATCACTTTTTGGAAGCGTTAAAATCGACGCCTGATCAATTGATGATCTTATTAGTAGAACATAAAACAGTAGTTTTAAAACTTATGTTATATATATTTAATGAATACCAGCAACTTGCAGAACAGAAAAAAACCTAAGAGCTCCCAATAACCCATCTCCTTGCATTTATATGATCATTTATAATTCGCTAAGCACTGTCAATCCATTAGGCAATTCTCTCTCTCTTTTTTTTTTTTCCTTTGGTACCGGGGATAGAACTCGGGAGCTTGTGCTTGCAAGACAGGCAGTGAACCACTGAACTAAATCCCGGCCCTCACTAGGCAATTCTCAAAACTAATCTGAAAAGGGGGTTGTTGTTAAGTAGGGCAGATACTATTAACTCCGTGTTAGTGCTGAGGAAACACATCAAATGACAGCTCAAAATTAAACCAGCTAACAGGAGTTTCATCAAAAGTCTTCTAAAGTGCCACTGCCCCCTGGCAACTGCATGTAAAAATCATTTAAGGTAAATGAAACCATTATGCTAAAAGTAAATCTGATAAATATGTACATCAATAAAATCTGACAAATGATTCTGTATTTGTTTATGCACAGTGCATTTTTTTTAGTACTGGGGATCAAACTCAGGACCTTACTCTTGGGAGGCAGGCACAGTGTCACTGAGCTAAATCCCCAGCCCTACACTGCATGTTTAATACTAAGCCGTTTTGTTTTGATCATCAATACCAAAATTCATTTATGAGGATTTAATTAATAGTACTTTCAATTTTATATTAATTACAAGGGGTTTTTTGGGGGGTAGGGAGTGGTACTAGGGATTGAACCCAGGGCCTTTACATTGAGTCTTTTTACTCAGTCTTTTTTTCATTTTGAATCAAAAGTCTCACTAAATCACTAAATTGCCCAGGCTGGGCTCGAACTTACAATCCTACTGCCTCAGCTTTCCAGGGTGCTGTGATTATAGGTCTGTGCCACTATGCCTGACTTAATTACAAATTTATATTAAATATATCTCTTAAGTGTTTTACTGTACTTCACTGATACAGTGGCCCTTAATAATACTATATTAAATTAGAAAATTTGAAGTAGATTTCTGAATGTGACATTTATTCACAATGATTTTAACTCTCTTTAAACTTGATCTATAAGCTAAGCTTGCCCAGACAGCTAGACAGAAGAATAAAATGAAAAAATAGCACTCAGTCTCACTTTTATCATGAACAGTAACTTCCATCACTTAAGAGCTGAGAAATTTGCTATTAGAGGTGCGAGTGTCCCAAAAAACACATGATCTCCACACCTCTTCTGTCACTCTAAAAAACTGACTCATATTTGACAGTCTTTGCTATTAAAATACCAAGAAGGCAAAGTGAGACAAATTAGTTTAACCTCAAACAAGCTAGAAGGCAACAACCCAGATGACTAAAATGACATGAACCAGCAAGCACAGAAAAAGTTCAGCTAACATTATATATAGTATAATAAAGGGTATACAAAGAAAAACGTAGCACATCCCTTCTTTCAAAATATTTTCTCTCTCTCCCTGTTTTGTGCATTATGCAAAAATTCTGCTTTGGTGATTCTAAATGGATCAGAGAGCCTAAAGAGGGCAGGCTAAAATGTACACAAGGACCAAGTGACATGTGACAAAAGCATGCTGTTTAGGTATGTTCTTTGATCAACTTCGCTGCATGAAAAAAACCTCTAATTTCAAAATGTATCTGTAAACCAAAAACCATAATGCTTAAAAAAAAAAGGCATAAGATAAAGCTCTAACCTTGAGAGAGAGAGTAGTTAAGAAACTGACAGTACAAGAAAGGCGAAAGCAGAGTGCTGCAGAATGGAAAAAATAGTCCAAACTAGAAAAAACACAGAAAGGAAAGTAACATTCAAAAAAGGATTAGTCAAAGCTGTCCCCCCCAAAAAAGTGCAGTAGTTTTTTAAAAATCAGGTTATAAGGAGAAAAGAGATTATCTAAAAGATAAATTCAAGTTTTAGTTTTTAAGGTTAAAATTTTTGGTTAATAGATAAGTCAACAGTGATAAAATCCCATTTCAATTAATAATACTGATACTTGACACAAAGACAAAAGTGTCTATGTTTTACTAAATGAACTTCATGTAAATCTACTACGTTAAACTCTGTACACCAGATGCAACTTCAAGTGGCTACAAACACTAAAGATACTTCAATGAATACATATAATTTGCTTCAGAAATCTGTCATGATGTGTAATTCATGTTGATGGGAGTCTCAGCTGATTATCAAATGAAGAAGGCAAGGGAAGAAAAATCTACATAGGTAAAAAGATGAAACAAAGTATTTCATAAACAAGATACAGTTATATAGTGGAGGACATAAATACAAATCCAGTAATGTTTTCCATTTAGACATAATTTATATACATTTATGGCTTTGTAGAATTAGAGCACAGATTATTCTTGTGTCTCTAAGTACATCAGTATCATCAGGAACTTCAAATCCAGGAATCTGTATCTTTCTCCTTGGCTTCACTTCCAGCTTTCTCCACACTTAAAGAGAACCTATGTCATATATCACAAAGGATCTTCAAAAATTCACAAGGTGACCTTCCCCCAAAAAACTCAGGAAGCTTACAATTAAATGTTTATTTTATTTAAAATAAGAATAACACATCACAACGGGGTCATAATTCATATGTCTTGCTGCCAGGTGGCTCCAAAGCACTGGTGGTACATGACTGTCCCATCGGGTGGCATGGGACAGTCCCATAGGATGGTACAAGCCAGTGGGAACATGTTAACTAGTATAAGGAATTCCCATACCTGGTGGCAGCAAATTCTACTTGGAAAAAATCCAGTTTTGATTTTTACTAGTTTTGTTAAAATAGGATTTTTTAAAACCTGTTACAAAATTAACGCAAAACCAAAACATTCTATTGATATTTGAAAGAGAGCTCCTCAAACATAGCACATATATGACAACTATTATACACATCCCTGCAAAATCACCACACAATAGTTACTTTATAGGCCATCAGAGATTTAAAGAGATAAAGTTTTGTTCGAGACAGGTCTCACTGTATTGCCCAGGCTGGCCTCAAACTCCTCAGCTCAAGCAAAGCTCTCACCTCTGTCTCCCTAGTCACCAGCATGTAGCATCATCCCAGGGCATGGTTAAAGGATTCATTTTTATTCTTTTTTTTTTTGGTACCAGGGAACGAATTCGGGTCCTTGCTCTTGGGAGGCAGGCGGCGGAACCACTGAGCTAAATCTCTGGCTTAAGGGTTTATTTTTAAAGGCAAAAGAACACTAAAGTATTTTGTTTTAAAGATCTCTTGAAGGTCTACATGCCATAAGTGCACTATAGTAGGAAGGGTTTTACATAAGAGAAAAATCAAGGAACAGTATGATGAAAGTGATGTATTTTTGACAATTCCTACTACTAAGCCAAAACCCAAAGTAACTAAAACTTGCTTCTAGCTGTTCAGATAGGAAGTTTAGCTGTATACTCAGGAATGAAGTGTCACCTATGGCAAATACCTCACACAGATGTATCCTTATTATGTTTTACTTGAGGGCTTTGATATAAAATTGACACCAAGCAATCATCATTACCTAGATTTTGTTTTCAAATTTATACTGTTTTCTATAAGAATGAAAGATCAAATGGAACACAATAACTTAATTCTTACAGTTTTCATTTAATTTTTACACTGTATTCATAAAAATTCACAAATTCATGAAGGAAAATACAATTTAAGATTGTAAAATACAGTTGTCATATGTGTTATGAACAGTGGGATAATAAGGTGCAGACCAATGATGTTATACAAGGCATGTGAGCATATTTATAGGTACAAGCTAAACCATGAATGGTATACTGCTCTGCTCCTAGCCAGATACTCCACTGTTTCATCAAAATCGACTCTCACTCGACATTGCATTTGTTCCTTTCTACTAATACATTCAGGTTTTAAGTTGTCTTACCTTTTGTAAAGTCATCCTGTCTGATGGTGGAATCATCTCAGGAGTAAGAATTTGAGGAGGATCAATGCCTTTTATTAACTTTTGATTGATTAAGTGAAAAGCCAAAGCAAATTGATCCTTTGAAAGCTTCCCACAGTTCTTTGTGTCACATAATGCCCTGTAAAAATAAGCAAAATGAACATATATAAATGCTACAATGACCATCCTAAATATGTAGGAGAAAAAATAATATAACCATGTACCTTTTAAAAAATAATCAGTTGGATTTTTTAAAAGGACAGTCATACCAATTTGCAGCTTGTCCAAAACTCACCCAATTGTTAGATGAGATAAATCAATTAAAATGGCAAAAAGAAAAGGTTCACCCTGGTGCTGAGTACAGGCCTCTACTCTGGCTTTATGTTTTCTTACCAATTTCCAGAACCGCTACAAAGTAAAAGTTGTGACCAATGAATCTCAACATTCCTTACTCCCCAAATTTTAACATTAAAAAGATGTTAAAGGTGAAATCTATGTTTCAACAAATTTAGTTCACTGGTGGCACTATGATTCTAAAACAAGCAAAAACTTCTGTGCTAGCTTGCGTCCTGCAATTCTGGAGTAGGAGGATACAATGATCACTAAGCCAAAGCAGAAAGAACAGCTGCAAATGGAGATCACATTTAAGGAGAAGGCAGCAATCTGGAAAGCTTCTCAAAGTCACTTGAAGAAAAACAACAAACAACTCATTTTCATTTTTAAAGCTCAGCTTTCTGAAGTGTGATTTGTTTAATTCTCTGAAAGCCAACGTGGCCTGATGAAAAGACTACAGGTTCTAGTACCAAATACAATTTGAATTACAGCTTTTCACTTGATCTTAGCCAAAAGCCCGAGAAGCGATTGGACTACAGCTTTTCTACTTATTTTTTCCTTGTGACCTGGGCCAAATTTTTTTAACCTCTGTAAGCCTTAGTTTCTTCATCTATAAAGCAGAGATAATACCGATCTTGGGAGGCAGCTATAAGAATTAAAGAAAAGATATGTTAAAAGTCTGGGTGTAATGTCAAGATCCTCTGTGAGAGCTGCCATTATGGAGTACAGTGCCTAATCTGGGTCCTCAAAAGTAGCAGCCAATATTAATTATTCATGTTTAATCTCTCCCAAGACTTGCTACTTGTCCCTTTTAAGACAGACCTACTATCCTCCTCTGTTACTTTTTAAGTTTCTCTTTGCAGCTCTGTGGTTCCACTTTTGATCCTTGCTGTCTCTCGAAAAATCTCAAGCTATGGTATAAGGCAGCTGTATTGGTAGCAGGCATACTACAAAGAATTTTCATATTTATCACATTTAAAGCGCAATTCACTAAAGACACTAAGGTTTCTCTTTTTTCAGGACTGAGTATGTTATGTAAAGGTGTGAAAGTGTATATATATATATATATATATATATATATATATATATACACACACACACACACACATATATACACACACACACATATATCCTACAGAAAGATACAGTATGCCTAAAGAATGTTTCTTACATTTAAATTTTAAATATATAAATTCTCCCTTAAAATTTTATTTATTTTATTAGTACATGTTTGTAGCACGCAATGATTACATTCATCATGGGGAGTTAGTACATGTACATGACACATCTTATTTCTTTTCTTTATCCCCTTCCTTTCTCCTCTCTAATCCCTCTCTCTGTCTCCTGGTCCCCTTCCCTTTTGCAAAAGTTCTATCTCCCTGTTTTCTATTTTAATTGATAAAAACAGATACTGTATTTTTAACATTCCAGTAAACACTGACACTGTCAATCTTACAAAGCTCCAAGCAAACACATTTTCAAGCTTTTGTCCGTTACCCAGAACTCTTCAGATTTAATTTCTTTTTCTATTAAGAATTCTCAAACAAACCAGCTCCTTGAGAGGCTGAAGCAGGAGGATCACAATTTTGAGGCCAGTCTGGGCAACTTTTGAGGCTCTTCTTAGAATAAAAACATAAAAAATTAGTTGGGCAAGGTGGCACATGTAATCCCAGCACTCTGCGAGACTTGAGGCAGGATGATAGAAACTTTGAGTCCAGCCTGGGCAACTTAGCCACTTATGGAGTTCCTGTTTCAAAAAATAAAAATAAAAAAGACTGGGGATGGAGCTCTGTATGAAAGCCCTGGAGTTAATCCCCAGTAACACAAAAAATCAATAGTAATATAAATATTAAAAATAAGGCAGAATAAAATTTAAAAGGGGGGCAATGATGCTCAGTGGTAGGAGTACCTTTGGGTTTGATCCCCAGTATCGCAAAAATAGAAACCATTCTGTTCACAAAAGTGACTAAAAGCAAAGAATGCACAAAACTAGAGTGAGGCAAAACTGTACTTTTTTTAAAAATCAACTTAAAAGTCTTACCAAATATGGGCTAGTAAGGCGGAAGGTAAACCTGTTTTCAGGAAGATTTCACGGACCTCCAATCCAGACACAAATCCATCCATATCTTTATCTGTTTTCAGGAAGATTTCATCATATTTAACTTTTTCGGCAAGGGATACAACCCACTAGAGAGTGTGGGAAGAAGGGAAAAACAGTGTTTCTGCAAAATGAAACAAACTTTGAAGTGTCACTCTTCCCACCCATGATGGTATCTATTACAAATTCTGAACAGGTCTACCCTAACTGTAACAGTGTATCACTTCCAAAATGTTGTGGTCCAAAGAAAGTAACAAAAACACAAGTCAGTTTGAACTAAATTTATAAATGCCCATTTTACTTTTTTTCTTTTAAGTAATGAGTAAATTGAAGCACAGTTAACTCTTGACCTATAAATTTCCATTCCCACAGGTAATCTGAAAGTAAACAAAATATTCAGATAATTTTCAATCTTCATTTTCTATAGTTGCATCTATTATTATTAACTGTAGCCACATTGGCCCATTTTCATATCATGTCATTATTGTGCTTTATTCAATTTGAGAAGAGGCAGATTAGAGAAAAAAAGCCATGGGCAAACCAGAATGGGATAATTTGATCCCAAAAAATCAAGAGTTAACTAGAGATTACACAAAAACAAGTATTAATTGCCAAGGCAAGCATGCTGTGTTAGCATGTAGCATCTTCCATCTCAACTTTAATTCCAAGTAAATCAAGGCAAAGCCAATGAAAGATCCATATGACCTAAATAAGGCAGTGATGGCGAACCTTTTAGAGCTTTCAATGATACAAACAGCTCGCTGCTGCACGCCTGCCACAGGTTCACCACCAATGCATAAGGCAATGCAGAATATATCCCCTCTGGGATATCATATTGCGTAGTTTTAACCAGACGGAACTCTATATCTGAATTTGATTGCTCCTTTCTGTTAAATGCCATGCACTTTGTTAAAAAAAAAATCTTTTAACACTGATAAATCTATACCTGTCTTAACGATGCTTTGGTAGGTAAAATGCCTACAGGTGGCAAGGAGTGGTAAAATTCCTTGGCTGATGCTGAAGAGGGGATCGACCGCATAGAGCCTGATATACTGACCGTTTTTCTTTTAGACGGTGGCACCAAAGCTGGAGGCAAGGACATTGGTACAGGTTCTTTCTCCAGCGCACAGTATACCAAAAACATGGCCTTCAAAATAGATGAACCAAGGTCATATATTATTAAAATCATTTAACAACATTCACCCATTAACTTGACTACTGTTCAATAACAAATCATCTTCAAGCTGTCTCAAATCCTTTTTAAGGAAATTATGCCAGGGTCAAGTGTGGTGGTGGTGTACACCTATAATCCCAGTACTCTGGGAGGCCGAGGTAGGAGAATCTGAGTCCAGTCAGGCAACTTAGTGACTTAGCAAATCTCTGTCTCAAAATAAAGTTGAAAAACAAAATAGCTCAATGTGAAGGCCCTGCGTTCAATCCTCAGCTAGAAGAGGGGAGGGGAGGGGAGAGGAACAAGAAAAAAGAAATTACTCTGAAAAAGTCAAAAAAAGGGAAGAAATAAAAGGAAAGAGGAAGAAAAATAAAGAAATGAAAGCTAAACAACTTTGGGGAAGATATCCTAAGGAGCAAAAACTTATGAGACAGACCCTTCAACTAGAGTTCGTGCAATGGCAAAGGCAAATGTCAATCTGGGGGAAAAATACTATCTGCAAAGAAAGAGGTAATCACTCTAACACGTAAAGTGTTTCTATAAATTAAGAGAAAATAAAACTAATTTCAACAGAAAAATGGACAGAGTATGAATATTTTACAGAAAGGTAAACACTACAAATGCCCCATCCTCTAAAATACAAAAATATGTTCATTTCACTTTTTTAAAAAAACAACAAAATCAAGCCACAATACCACTGTCCACCTAATTGGCAAAAATCCAAAGTTTAATAATGTACTTGTTAGCTCAACTGTGGTTGCCATACTTTGCTAGTGGGTAGTGAGGGAAAACAGAATATACCATCAAAAAAAAAACAACATGCCACTTTGGCATAAGTATCATTTTGAGCTGAGGGAATTAAGAAACAGATTTAAAAAAAAGCTCTCTGCCCTCCCACTCACTATATTCCCCTAAGAGCAAGACACAAATTTACCAACATGGTCCTCCATCTCTCTACAAGAAAGGTCAGAATTTATTCCTCAAAACAATTTTAGACTCTTATCAGCCTGAAGACAGCATATCAGAGGAATTGAAATAAACTATTAAATAGCATTTGTCTACCATTAGCTTCCCATATATGGTATTTGCCTTCCCATAACCTGCAACCCCGAGAGACTCAAGGTCCCTTTCCTTTGTCTTGCCATTTCTCTTACATGAAATGCTGCATGAAAAATTATCAACTGTAGCACTGTTTGCACTGGCACCCAGATGTTCACTGACAAATGACTGGTTTAAAAAAATGGTACGGGCTGGGGATTTAGCTCAGTGGTTCTGGCGCCTGCCCCAGAAGCACAAGGTTCCGAGTTCGATCCCTGGAACCATAAAATAAAATAAAATAGTAAAATGGCACATCTATAAAATGAAATACTAAGATGCACTAAAAGAGAAATCATGGGGTTATAATCTTAACTGTCATGGGGCCTCTGCAGGTATACAATTGTCAAAATTCATCAAATTATGCATTAAATTGAATGCAGTTCATTGTCTTCAATAAAGAAGTAGACCAAGAAAAAAATGAATCATGTAGCACTCTGTGAAAACAAATTCAAGATCCAAGATACACTGATAAACAAGAAAATACACACTGTTGAACAGTGTGTATAGTGTGTTATCTCTTGTGGTGGGAAAACTTATTCATGTATATTTACATTTGCAATAAGAAATTCTATGGAGGATAAACAAATTTAAAAAAAGGAGAGCAGGGGTAACTGGAGCAGTTGAGGGTAGGGATATAACTGAGACTTTTTTTCCCTCTGAATAACTTCTTTTATTGACACTGAACCAAAAGAATGTGTTACCTATTTTTAAATATTTTAATAAATACTCAAAGCACTTGCACAAAGGGGAACATCTGGACTATAGACTGTCCTGGGATGTAACCTCTCCATTTAAAAGACTCAAAGCACTTTCAAGACAAAGAAGATGAAAAGTTTCCATGGCTGGGGGGAAAAAGGGGAGAAGAAAAAGAACAAAGGAATTTTAAAAAAGAAAAAGTGGGCCGAGGATTTAGCTCAGTGGTTCTGCCGCCTGCCTTGCAAGCGCAAGGTCCCAAATTTGATCCCCGGTACCAAAAATAATAATAATAAAATAAAATTTAAAAATAAATAAAAAAGAAAAAGTTTCCATGACTATCTTTAAGCATATAAAATTATTCAAAGCAATTTGGAATCTCGAGAAAGATTCCAGCAGCAGCTAGGAGAAAGCTTGTGTATTTTTTCTTGCTACTCTTTCTTCTACTGAAAATCATAATGCTCCCAAAAGCAAATTTGCTTCTAAGTTAAATTTTGTGGTGCTTTCAAATCAGTATTTATTGAGTACCCAAGATAATATAGTAACTGTGATTCATGATTTCTATGATTATTAATATTTTACAAATGAAGAAACTGAGGCTCAGAGAAGATAAGTAACTTGTCTGGTATAATATTTAAAGAAGCCATGCAGTAGAGTTCAAGTCAAGATCTTCTGGCTACAATGCCAGATTTGATCAGATTTATCCAACCTTGATCAGCATTATTTACAACATGTAAATAATTTTACAATACTGTGCTTTCCTTTAGAACTAAAAAAGCTAAGCATAACCCACGGGTACTCATATTTCAGTGGGCATCAGAATCACCTAGACACTCTTGACAGCCCTACACTCAGAACTCTGGCTTCAGTCCCTAAGGCTGATTGATTCTTTTGAGACTGAGGGCAAGAACCCACATTTCTACTAAGTTCAGGCAATTCTGTTGCTGTATTGTAAGGACCAACTTTCACCATTTGACCCAAACCAAGAATTCTCTCCCCACATACCAGCCCACTCAAAAGAATTAAATGTCAGGTTTAGAAACACATAAAGTTTCTAGCTACAAACATTTTAAACTCCAGAAAGAAAAGAAACTGGCTAGCACATACTTTTAACCAAATAAGAACCTTCAATAAGTTTCAAACCAAATAAGAACCTTCAAACCAAATAAGTTTCTTCATTTGTAAATTAGTAATCACAACGTATGTAATACTGGGTTGGCACTTTGCTAAGAGAAGTAACTAGTATGCACATTAAAAGGTCAGCACCCCTCTTGCTCCAGATGGGAGTCATTTCCTGGAAAAGGAACAAAAATGCAATGTTGGACATCTGCTACCAATAGGCAACACATTTTTTTTGAAAGTTAAAAAGTTATTAATTTCATGTTGTCTTGAAAATAGTTTCCCTGACAAAACTGATGCCAGAACTTTTCATCAAGTAAAACAGAAGGAAGTAGAATACTTTTAGAACTTCTGGGTTGTGATTTTTTTCTTATTACACTGTACTTTATCCTAATCAAATTCTGACACAGGAGAAACACCTAAATCAAATGATGCCATACTTACCAAAAAGAAACCCAGTAACTACTTTTTAAACTGAAATGTACTAGCAGATGCATTTACCCAGGTGGAGAAAGACACTAAAAAGCGTTTAGCATACCTTTTGGATGATTTCAAAATAAAAGCATCAAAAATAAACCTAAACGTTACTCAAATATTGTAGGGAAAGGAGAAATTTTAGTTTTACTATTGCAGTCAATTACTAGAAGTTGCTCTCCTTTTCTGGTGTATTTTCATTCTCTAAGCTTTTTTTTTTGGTACTGGGGATCGAACTTGGGACCTTTCACTTTTGAGGCAGGTGGTGGAACTACTGAGCTAAATCCCTTGCCCCATTCTCTAAGCTTTTAAGCAGTATTGATCAAATTTTAGTGATCATCAGTATAACCTGGAGAGCTCTTAAAACACATTCCTGGGCCCTGCCCCAGTTTTTGACTGAGTAGGTCTAAAACAAGGTCTGGAGCAAGGCCTGGCGATTTGTGTTCCCATGTGGTTCTTAGAGCTGGGTGGAGCTGGGTGTGGTGCCACAGGCCTGTAATCCCAGCACTCTCTCTGGGAGGTAGAGGCAGCACAACTGTAAATTCAAGCCCAACCTGGGCAAGTTAGGGACTATAGGTACGTGGAAAATGTAAATGCCTAATACTGCAAATTCGAGCCCAGTTTGAGTAACTTAGTGCCTATTTGGAAAACACAAGAAGTGTCTAGTATTTTCATCCCAGATTGCTATTTAAAGGACTGGTTCTCAAAGCATGGTCTTCCATCAGCAGCATTAGTATCACTCGATAACTCTGTGGGGTCAGGGGGCACTGGGATCTTCATACTGCGCTACCTCCCCAGACCTGTATTTCCAATATCTTTATAATATAAGTGGATTATTCATCAATAAATAGAATACTGACAGGTTTTTTTTAAACCATACTCAAGGAGACAGATGTAATTTTTAAAATCCACTTTATTTCTGTGTGTGTACATACACATAACACTCTCAAATGTCAAATATTTTAAATTGTGGCCAGAACACCCATGCCATGACAAGGCCTGGCCTTTACAGATTCACTTAAAACAAACAACAAAACCCTCAAATTCATCCTAGATTTTAGATTTTTGATTAAACCACTAGGTTTCAGAAAATATGAAGAAGCACCTACATTTTCTTTTTGTTTTGTTTTGTTTTTGTTTGGTACTGGGAATCGAACTCAGGACACCTTGCGCTTGCCAGGCAGGCAGTGGCACCACTGAGCTAAATCCCCACCCCAAGAAGCACCTACATTTGAAAAGAAAGAAGGGCCATTCATTAAAGGTTCATATGGCAACAGAAGATATACAAGTTAGAATCTCTAATTCCAGTGATTCCAATTAAACCATAAAACAACCAAAAATGCCACTGATGATACCAAAAAAAAGGAAAAAAAAAACCTGGTGTTAACAATTTTAGCCAGATGTGGAGGTGCACACCTGTAATCCCAGTACTCTGAATACTGCTGAGGCAGGAGGATTGCTGTGAGTTTAAGGCTAGCCTGGGCTACACAGAGAGTTCAAAGCCACCTCAACTATATAGCGAAACCATGTCTCAAAGTCTAGAGCATAAAGATTCAGTTTCAACCAAGTTTTCATTCATTGGTGAAATAAGTTATTTCCAAAAACAAACAAACCTATATTCTTCATTTCTTTTTCCACTCATCTGATGGTTGTTGCTTTATTTTTTTTGTCCAAAGGAGGTGGTGTTGGACCAAGGTACAGAAGACAATGGTACACCAGAAATGACCAAAAGGATTGTCCTTATATATTCTTCATTTTTATATTGGGTCTTTGAGATAAACCAACAGTATCATTTAATCCAAGGGGAAATGGGTAGAATTTTAAAGGTAACTCTTGAACATAATGATTCTTATGTTCAAGCAAGGTTTGATTCATTAGTAAAGTAATATATTTTGGGATGGGAAAGTCCATTCAGTGATGGTGAGTGAACCTTTTAGAGCTTTAAGTGTAACAAATGGCCCGCCTCAGCATGTGTGCCATAGGTTTGCCACCAGTGATCTACACTATACTTCAACCAACCAAAACACACGCAGAGTATAAACTGCCATAGTCCAAAAGACTGATCATAATAATATTATTTTAACAATTCACTATTTAGAAAGATAATTTTTTTAAGTTAATGTCTTGGTATTTCACTATTACAAAAGTACTTTTAAAATTACTTCAATTTTCAAGGAACAGTTAAGGCCAACTTTTAAAATGCACTTTAAAAAATATTAATGCTTGTAAATAAGGACAAGTCACATGGCTTATAGTTTTAAATATACTAGCTATGTTGTAGTAATTGTAATTTAGGAAAATAGTACAAAGCTGGGTTCAAGATGCATCGATAGTCCCAGCTACTCAAGAGACTGAATCAGGAGCATGGCTGGAGCCCAGGAACACTAACCCTGGCTCCTGGGAAAGGGACCCGCCTCTGAAAACACAAGCTAAGCCTGGAGAGGTTGGCAGGCCCAGGAAGAAACAATGGAGCAGGTTGGCAGCAACAGCCCTATGAAAAGCCCATGGTTATTGTAGATTGCAAATACAGCATGGTTTTTTAACTCTGAAAGTGATCCCTTTCACACGGGAGGCTAGAGTTGGAGAAGAAATTCATTGCTGCACCCACCATAGTTAAGAGTGCTTAACACATTCACAATAGAGCCATAATTCATATGTCTTGCTGCCCTGCAGCTCTGAATCACTGGTGGTGGTACATGCACGACTGTAGGGAGGCATAAGAGTTATGCATGTACCACAGGTGGTTCAAGCCAGCAGAAACATGTTAATCAGGAGCCATTCTGGGAAACGTTTTTTTAAGGCTGAGCTACTCTGGGAATCAGAAACCACCAAACAATACTACAGAGTTTCTGAGATCATCCTACCACAGCGACTGGTTTGGAGATGGTCACAAGAGACAGTTGTGGAGAGGATGTGAGCTACACACAGACTCTGTGAGAAGTTTAAGCAGCAGCAAGCTAGGGCTGGGAAGGACATGTTGGTCCTGCCCTCTGGGGTGAGAGGCCAGGTCAGTCACATGGATTGAGGGGGGGGCATTGGGTTTGAAAGTGCTGGCACTAAGTCCACCAGATAGCTTGACTCCCCCTTGCCCTGCTGCACCAGCTCCGTGGTCTGCTTGCTTTCCCTATCTCCCAACATGATCAAGGATAAGCCTCAGTTTGGACTGTTGTAACAGCCCGGGGGTACATATATACACAGAGAGGCCTCTGGATCAAAAGTGGGTACCTCCTAGGGGCCGGGGATTTAGCTCAGTGGTTTCGCCGCCTGCTGTGCAAGCGCAAGGACCTGAGTTAGATCCCTGGTATCAAAAAAAACCACAAAAAACATTAAAAGTGGGTACCTCCCAAACCCAAGGCATTAAAGCTAGATGGAGAAAGCAGTGACTTGGGGCACACTGAGAGCGGACAGAATGAACATAGCCCCAAGGTAAACACACCATTACTGACCCACCCAGTAGGAAAGGGAAGGTAAACTCAGCATTCAGACAAAAAGTAAGTGTGGAAACAAAATAGAACTTAGGAGAGACTCACTATCCCTCCCCCATATCCGGGGGATTCCAACACTGACAGCTCTGGAAAGAAACTACTCATTCAAACATACAGAGGAAATTTTTTTACTCTTTTCTCTTTTCCTTTGTTGGTTTTTTGGGGGTTGTTTTTGTTGAGGTTTTTCTTTATTTTGCTCTTTGTTTTAATCTTTTTTTTTCTTATTTTTCTTCTTTGTACTTTTCTGTTACTTGAATCTATTAATTTTCTTTTATTCTTTAATCTTCATCTTTTGCTCCCCTCCTTCTCATCTACCTTATCTTTACTTTTCAAAGTTTACTTGATTTTTCCCTTCCCCACCTCCTCCATTTTTATTAGTACTACTATTAACCTTTCTTAAATTTTTAGATATTTAGTTGACTATGCTATTGAATTGTTTTCTATTGTTAATGGTGGTGCTGTATACCTGTTGAATTTACTGTATGTCAATATTTGGTTTGTCTTTTTGTCTATATTGCAGATCTCTTTTCTATTGTTAAGGGGGCCATGATAACTTTTATTGGTTCTTTTTTTTTTTTTTTGGTTCTTATGGTATATCAACATCCACCTTGTCTCTGATTTTATTACTCTTGCTGATTGCTTTGCTATTACCAGTGGTGACAGAGTTGTCGCTATTACAATAATTGCTTTTTACTACACTATATATGCCAATAACTGGTTTGTCTTTGTGTCATCAACATTACTGCAGTTTGTCTCTGGAGAACTAGGTGCTGAGCCAAATATTTTGCTCCTTCTTTCCCACACACTAACAGAGGTGGTAGGATCTTGGGACAGAGGAAAAATCCACACCCAGAAAACATGGCTTGCAACTGAAATGCAAGCGACTGAGCAAATCATGGGGCAAGGAGGCGCTCAGAGACCTGAAACTGAATTCAGACTGCAACATAAATGAGATTGTGAGGTCGCTTTGATTTTGTGTTCTTACAACTGTGTGCAGTTTCTTTCTTTTTTTACCCTCTCTTCCTTCTTTTCTTCTCTCTCTTGGATTCCTCCTTTCATCTGGCAAATGTAGAGGTGTCTGTTTATGTGCAAAAGGGAATAAGAACTAGTGCTTTAACTTAAATAGCATCTTTCATGGGAAAGTGGGAGTAACCCTCAACAAAACTGCACAGATGATCCAAACATAAGCTAACTACCATTATTAACTGGTTCTGACACCCTCATAGCTCTCCTAATCTCCCAACGATACTTCCCTCCCTACCTCTGCATTCCTTCTTCCTCTCCTACTAATATTCTGTCAAACCCCCTCAACACTAGCTCTTTACTCCAGCAATAAAAAAAACTCCAAAAGACTCAGATCTCCTGTCTGTTTCTCATCTATTGATTTTCTCTTCTCCCATTCACTTCTTACTGATTACCTTTCTTTTTCTCTTCCTTCCACTCTCCCTCCACATTTACTATTAGTAGCAGTATAGTACAGTCTTATGGGGCATTGATAAAAGAGTAAAATGATTAAAAATGTTTTAATGTATATGATTAATATATGATTAGACCTGTTGATGATGATGATATAACCAGTAAGGATTCTCTCCTTGCAACACAACAATCAGAGCAATCAAGTCTCTCCTTGCAACAAAGCAAAATGCAAAAAAGCCAAGATCACATCACTGGAAAGCTGACACAAACTAAAAAGATCTCCATACAAGCAAAAGGTCTACTCTTTTCGATGCTCAACCCTCAACATGAAAAAAAGAAAAGAAAAAGAAAAGAGAACTCCTGAATCAAAAGATAAGAGATTGGCAGACTTGATAAAAAAACAAAACCCAACAGTATCCTCTATATAGGAAACACATTTAATCCAAAAAGAAATTCACAGACTAAAATCAAAGGATAGAAAACAATATTCCATGAAGCAGAAGCCGGAAAGCATGCAGGAAGAGCTATCCTGTTTTCAGACAAAGTGGACTTCAAAACTGATCAAAAGAGGCAAAGAAGGTCACTACACATTGGTTAAGGGAACAATTCAACAGGAAGAGATAACAATTGTAAATATATATCCACCAAATACTGGCACACCCAATTTCATAAAATAGACACTACTGGACATAAAAAGATCAGATAAACATCAACACAATTATAGTGGGGAACCCTCAATACCCCACTATCACAAACAGATCAACTAGACAAAATATCAACACAGAATTATCAGCTGAACCACACCTCCAAAAAAAATGGACTTAATAGATACACAGAGTATTCCAGCAACAACAGAATACACATTCTTCTCAGTAGCACACAGCAGCACTCCAAAATAGACCATATACTAGTCCATAAAGCATGCTGAAATAGCCAGGTGTGGTGCCTCATGCCTGTAATCCCAATGCTTGGGAGGCTGAGGCAGGAGGACTCCTGTGAGTTTGAGGCTAGCCTGAACTAAATAGTAAGACTCTATCTCAAAAGAAAAAGAAAAAAAGCATGTTGAAATAAATACAAAAGAACTGAAATTATCCCATGTATATTATCAGCACACGGTATAATGGAACATAAAATCAATAGCAAAAAACCATAGAAATCATGCAAACAAATGAGGATTAAACAATATACTCTTGAATAATCAATGGGTCGCAAAAGAAATCAAGGAAGAAATTAGTTCTTAGAGTCAAATAACAATACCAGTACCACACGGTGGTACAATAGACACAATAAAAGCAGTCCCAAGAGGGAAGTTTATGGCTGTGAATACCCACATCAGAAAAACAGAGTGAGCTCAAATAAATACCATAATGATGCAACTAAAGTTCCTAGAAAAACAAGAACAATCCAAATCTAAAACTAGTACAAGGAAATTATAAAACGATCAGAGTAGAACAACGAAATAGAGACAAAAAAATTACAAAGAATCAATAAATCAAAGAGCTAATTCTCTGAAATAAACAAAATAGACAAACTCTCAGCCAAACTTAGCAAAAGCAAGAAAGAAAATAATCAAATCAATGGAATTAGAAATAAAAATGGTAAACTCTTGC
The DNA here is from genome assembly GCF_000247695.1 of Heterocephalus glaber. The sequence goes on along the minus strand of NW_004624859.1, from coordinate 1,654,814 downwards.
CAGAAAAAGTGGCACATGCCTGTAACCTCAGCTACTGAGAAGGCTGGGGCAGACAGATCACTAGCTGGATGCAAGTCTGGGCAACTTAGCCAAGACCATTTCAAAACAAAAAAAATTTTAAAGGGCTGGTAGATCAGTGGTAGAATACCCATGTGTTTGATCTGAACTACCACAAAAATGAAAATAAAAACAAAGACAATTCCTTAGCAAAATAAAGAGACTGAAAAGTCTGAACAAACTAATTTCCAAATAATAGAGCAAAAGGGGAAGAGGCATGTAAGGGAGAGTGATGGGGCATAGGTATAATCAAATATGTGCATGTAGGATAATGCCACAGTGAAACCCAATATTTTATAAAATTAATATGAACTAAAAAAATCAATTAAAAAAGCAAAAGGGGATTACAGATTTATCATGAATGAGTTCACAACAGAGTTTTACCTAACCTTTAAGGAAAACATGAATGTATTATTGCAATTTACTAAGATAACATGTCTTCAGATGGGTCTTTCAAACAATCAGGTACAAAGACAAAATTTGTCTGTCTTCATGAGATGAAACTAAAATGTTATTTGTCCTTCTTTTCAATGAAAAATATGTGAAACTGAAGGGTACATCCGAGGCAACATGATTTCACAGCAAAGGCAGGTACTGAGGTATCTCATCAAGTTGGGATACAAAAGACAATACCACTCACCATCTTTGCAGAACATTAACCAAAGCATATATTCCTACGTACCTTAAAGTCAAATGAAACAAGGATGAAAGCCAGGCATGGTGGTGCATGCCTGTAATCCCAGCACTCAGAAGGCTGAGGCAGGGGGACCGATGCCTATGGAACATAGTGAGTTTGAGCCCAGCCTGAACTACATAGTGAGGCCCTGTCTCACAAAAAACAAACAGAAAGAAACAAGGATGGCAAAACACACGCTTTCTGTTATGCATTTATTTTAAAATATTTGCTACCAACCTACAAATTCTACAAAAAAAAATGTTCATACCAACAAACTGATATATAGTTTTCCTCCAAAGATGAATTAAAAGGGAAAGTTTTCACATGATAAAACCACTAAGATGTTTCAGATTTTAAGAACATTAGGTTACTTACAACTGCAAACTCATCTCTGTCAAGCATTCCATCATGGTCAATATCACTCAACTCCCAAACCTTAAAAAAGAGAAGAATGATTAATGTTCTTTCATTTCATATATTACTTGGGGGCATGGAGAAAAAGTACACTGGTGAGATGTAAGAGTAAAAATAAGCAAGTATCTGGTCATTAAATGCCTTAAAAGGAATTTGAACTTTATCTTAATTCCAATGAGAAGCTACTAAAGGGTTAATTTTAAGTAATAAAATGACAAGATTATTTATAGTTTAGAAACATCACACCACAGTGTAGAGAAATAATTAGCAGGACACAATATTAGAAGATGCCATTTAAATTAGTATTTATTGAGCACCTAATCTATATTACATTGATCCAGTAGTAGTAGTATTAGTACTAATGGTAATGTAGTTATCATTATCATCATCACCATAGCAACTAGCATCCAAATAGCATGTAATAAGCACTGCATTAAGTACATTATACACAATACCACATTCAATTCTTACAATGTTATAAACTGGAAATTGTGCCTGTTTTAAAGCATAGGAAAACTGAGATATAGTTTTCTAATAATATCCCCCAAGTCATAAAACTAAGAAGTAGTTAGGATTTAACTATATATTCTGATTAAGTAAGAAATTAAAGGGCTGGTGGTCTAAAGAGAATAGATAAGGTCTGAAATAGGAAGAGAGAGTAGCGAGGAACCACTTTGGGAACAGCACAAGAGTGGCAGACAGAAGGGAGATGACCAGCTGAAGTTAGTAACCATGAATGACCCCATTTTTACTAGGTGTTCTCAATGGTCTATATGCAATCAATGAAAAACCACATAATTAAATTAATGCAGATTTGGATTTTCAGGGGCTAGAGTGTGGCTCACCCTAGGGTGTGGCTAGGGTAGGGTAGGGTAGGGTTTGGCTAGGGTAGAGCTGTATCGTCTCATGGACAAACCCCTGGGTTCAATACCCAGCATCATCACCGAAAAAAGGGGGGGAAAGGCTGAAAAGGATTTTTAGTAAGTAAAAAATTTCTTGGTGAAATTAAAGAACAAAAATCTTACAAGGAGGTATAAAAAAAATCTAAAAAGACAGGAAATTCAAGTTAGAGAGTAGAATTTATGACTTTATCAGGCAAAAGAGATGGAAGAACAATGTGGCAAGGGGAGCTATGGATGAAGATAAAGAAATATGAACCAACAAATCCCAAGTTGGAGGAGGACAAAAGTAATTTCAATAGATAGGGAAAGTGTTGGGGATGTGGCTGAGTAATACAGTGCTTGCCTAGCATATACAAGGCTCTGGGTTCAATTCCCAGAACTGCCCCCTCTCCCAAAAAAGACAGGGAGAATAGAGTTTTAATTTTACAAGATGAAAAGTTATGTAGAGAGGTAGTAATGGCTGTATAACAACGTGAATGTAATTAACACAAGTAAATAGTACATTTTTTAAAAAGAGAGAGTAAATGAGTCTGAGATTTAAAGATCTCGGTGAAGCTAAAGAATTAAATACTTTCAGGCATCTATGAAAAAGACTCAGAAAGACAGGAAGTTCAGCTTAGCAGAATTTATAATTTCAGAGATGAAATTATTCCTTACAACAGAACCCTGTGATGCATGGAGTAAAGTGGTAGACATAAAATACTGACAGTCTCTAAAAATTACCAAGCAACTGAGAAGTCAGAGTGTATGGCACACAGACATAAGGACTTACTTAGGGGCTCACATATATAACTTACTTCAGCCACTCCTGTACAGGGGATAACCAAAAACAGAAATAACCTGGGAGTAACTTTATATATTAAGAACATAGTAAATTATGTAATAACAATTTTAAAACAAGATTTGTATATTTTTCAATGAGCTATAAGTGCCCCTGGTAGATACAAAACTAAAATACATAAAAATTAAATTAAAAACTAAATATCTTACTCTTCCAAGAATTTCCACAGGTAACTTAGAGTTGAGCAACACTGGTTTCACTTGATCACCAGACAAAAATCCATTCACTGGGCTTAAGCTATCAAATATTGCATCATATTTGGCCTTATCTTCAGACTACAATATAAAAAAATTTAAATGACAATTTTAATCATGGCAAAACAAATTTAACTCCAGTTTAAAAGACAAATCCTCAAAGAATAGACAACATGCAAACTAACTTTCAAAAAACATTTTATTTTAATCAAAATAAGAATAAATAATAATTTTGAAGTGACTACTCATGAGTCCAGTGTCCCTGATGTAAATTGCGATATATTTCCGAAGTAGAAGGAGAAGATATATATGTCAGTAGGAAGCAAAGAAGGGTAAGAAATTAATAGTCACAAAAGTTTCCTTACTTTTACAGCCCATGGCAGGTCAGCTGCAGAAGTTCCACTGGTTAGCAAAGGACTACTGGTATCATGCTAAAAAGTAAATAGTACATAAATTGTTGACATCCTCACACCAATAAGCAATAAAGACAAAATGGTCTCTGGATTTAAATGTATTCATACAAAGTACAGGACCTCAGTGTCCTCACAACATGGTTTTACAACAAACTAGACCTTCATCTATTTTTCTGCTGAAACAAAAACAATTTCATATAGCCACATAAATCACTGTAGAGCACTAACTAAAATATGTAAGTATGGGGCCGGGGATTTAGCTCAGTGGCTCCGCCACCTGCCGCTCAAGCACAAGGACCAGAGTTCCATCCCTGGTACCAAAAAAAAACAACAACAACGAACAACAAAGAGGGCCGAGGATTTAGCTCAGTGGTTCCGCAGCCTGCCTCGCAAGGGGAAAGACCCAAGTTCGATCCCTGGTACCAAAACAAAACAAAATAAAATAAAATATGTAAGTATGACAGAAGAATTCTTACTACAATTGAGATTGAGGCTATCTGAAAGTTAACAAAAATACTGATTGATTGGGGTTTTTTCCTTTTGCTTGTCTGTTTGTTTGTTTTGAGACAAGGCCTCACTACACAGGCCAGGTTGGCCTTGAACTTGCTATGTAGCCCAGGCTGGCCTTGAACCTAGGATCTTCTTGCCTCAGCCTTCTGAGTACTCGGATTATGAGTATGCACCACCACATCCAGTGTAACAAAAACATTTATTAGAGTCCTATTAACTGACGATTTTTTTCCCAATGTTATTTAAGAAAAGCAGACTGGGAAAACAATCCAAATTACAAGTTACAAGTATGCCTATTAACAATATGCCTAAGTTATTACATTTATCTGACTAAATACACAAATGAATATATTTGAAAAATCTTTTAATAATATAGCTAGAAAACAAATCCCTTTATTAGCCCTCTAATACGAAGCCTAAACACAGAATTGCAGATATTTCTGAAATTTAAATTTTTTTCCCAGTATTGAGGACTGAATCTAGGGCCTCATACACATTAGCTAAGAACTCTATCACCAAGCTACATCCCCAGTCCTTTTCATTTACTGACAGAGTTTCATAAAGTTGTCCAGGACGGCCTTGAATTTGTGATGCCCCTGCCTCCACCTAAGTAGCTAAAATTATAGGCATATGCCACTGTGCCAAACTTATGTTAAATTCTTAATAGTTCTAAAATAGTAAGTTTAAAAACAAACACAAGGCACTTGACTTCAGAAGCTGGCCCTGGGAGGTCCTGCAAGGAGAGATGCAGGCAAGGATCTATCAAACCTGGTGAACAACCATGGAAGACTACACCAAAATAGAGAAAATTGGAGAAGGTACTTATGGAGTTGTATATAAGGGTAGACACAAAACTACAGGTCAAGTGGTAGCCATGAAGAAAATCAGACTAGAAAGTGAAGAGGAAGGGGTTCCTAGTACTGCAATTTGGGAAATTTCTCTATTAAAAGAACTTCATCATCCAAATATAGTCAGTCTTCAAGATGTGCTTATGCAGGATTCCAGATTATATCTCATTTTCAAATTCCTTTCCATGGATCTCAAGAAATACTTGGATTCTATCCCTGCTGGGCAGTTCATGGATTCATCACTTGTTAAGAGTTATCTGTACCAGATCCTTCAGGGTATATTGTCTTTTGTCACTCAAGAAGAGTTCTTCACAGAGACTTAAAACCTCAAAATCTGTTGATGACAAAGGAACAATTAAACTGGCTGACTTTGGCCTTGCTAGAGCTTTTGGGATACCTATTAGAGTATATACACATGAAGTAGTAACACTCTGGTATAGATCTCCAGAGGTGTTGCTGGGGTCAGCTCATTACTATACTCCAGTTGACATTTGGAGTATAGGCACCATTTTTGCAGAATTGGCAACTAAGAAACCACTTTTCCATGGGGATTCAGAAATTGATCAACTCTTCAGGATTTTCAGAAAATGTTAGTCTATGATCCTGCTAAACGAATTTCTGGCAAAATGGCACTGAATCATCCATATTTTGATGATCTGGACAATCAGGTTAAGAAGATGTAGCTTTCTGACAAAAAGTTTGCATACATTATAATCCAGGATGAATAGTTGTATTTTTACTGTTGATTCTATTTTTGTCTTCTATATTTTTCTTCTTTGTTGTAAAACTGAAACTGTACTTCACTTTTTCAAGAATATAACTTAAAAATGTAAATATTGTTCCATATAAATTTATAATTCTGTATATGTGTGTAGATCTCACTGTGACAATTATTTGTCACTATAATAAAACTATAAATCTAATATTGGTGTCAGACACTGGGGAAATTTTGAGCTAGTTTAGATCATCTCAGTCTTTACAGCAGTTATATTTTCCTATAGTTGGAAGTACTGAAATTTAGGTAAGTGTGCTAAGTTCAAGTTTTGTAATACTTTGAAGTATTTTTATGCTCTGAATGTTTACATTTTCTGGTCTGTTTCTTGCCATGTGGTAACTATACAGCCTGCTTAAAGATGAACATTTTTTAACTGGTATTTCTATTTGTGACCTAAATGCTTAAGCATTCAGGATGAGAGTGCTATACAGATCTGAGAAATAATGCTAAATTTATAGGGGTTTTCAGTAACTTATAAAACTAACATTAGTGCATGCCAAAGTTTGCTAAGTTTTACAGTCTAAGATCAAGGGCTGTCCACAGTGGGGAAGAAGAGTTTTGAAAATTTATGAACCCTCCTATTTTTAGGTACATTATGAAAGCTATTTGTCTAAGTGAATTCTTATGCTTTGGCCAGAAGTAACAGCTATGCAGGAGATGCTTATCTTGGCTTTCAGGTCTGACTTTACTTACAAATTCTGACATGCGGTTTATTAGCAACCTTCTACAAAAGTTCTAATACACAAATATTTAGCTAAAATCACTAGCTCTGAGAATTGCTTTATTGTAATTCTTACCTATGAGCACCCTAGTTTAAATTTTTGCTATAGCCAACAGAATTGTGTATAAAAATAGTTTTATTAGTTTTAGGATGTAGCTATTGTTTTACTGGCCTAATTTTTTATTTTTTTTCCTTGTTACCTATGGCTTGAATCTGCATTCCTATGTTATTGGTTCTTACACCTGTTAGTTTGAATCTGCAGTAAGTGATCTATCTTATCCTTGTCTTAAAATTTTTGCACTTGTAGTTGAAAGGGTGAGTCCCTTTCTTTGGTGATGGAACAGTTGGCAGTTGGTTACCTTGTTCTAGGAATTAGTAGGGTAAGTCAACTCGATGTAGAAGAATGCAGAGCCTACAGATGGAAACCATTTAGGGTCATATTAGGGAGAGTTGTTAAGATTCCATGGTAGGAATTTGGGAAATGAAAATGTCCCACAAAAGATTTCATTTGGTGCAGTAGCATGCATATCTACACGCTTGTGTTTCTTTATGTAGGAAGTGAGACATTGAACTAGAGCTTTTTCAAACTGCAACTCTTCAGTGGTTCAGAATCTACGTTAACCATTAACCTATCTTAAACAGCATTAACCACTAGAGTAGAATACATCAGTGTGTCTTATATATACTCTTGTTTCAGTAACAAAAATATGAGATAAACAAATGTTTGGGGCCTTAAAATATGGTAGAGGGAACTTCACTCAGTGGAGTCTACTTGTCTAAAACATCAGTAAGGCATCCATTTAGAACTATTTTGGTAGGCCAAGGCAAAGAGACAGATGGTAGAACACTAACATTGCTATAATGTTTCACCTACTTTTGATCTTGCTCCAAATATTTATGTAGTTCTGTAAAATATGTCAATTTCAATGACTTGGTATAAAGTTACTGAATCAGGTACTTACCTCATGCATATTTTTGTGTTGTGGGGGCTCTGATTAATTTTAAAATGACTAGGCCATTGATTTTTAAAAGTGTAGTGTGCCAGAAACACCTGAGAGCTACCTCTGGCACTACCCTAAACAATTCTGATTTGGAAATTGGGTAGTGCATCCCAGGAATATTTTTATTTTATTTATTTATTTATTTTCCAGTACCGAGGATCAAACTCAGGGCCTTGCACTTGTGAGGCAGGCAGGGAACCACTGAGCTAAATCCCCAGCCCCCAGCAATATTTTTTTAAAAGCTTCCCAATTGATCATAATGAAGCTTGTTATCAGTTGATGGTGAATTTGATGACTTTGGACATGTATCTAATTTGTCTTAAAACTCCATAGCATAATGCAATATTTTAATTCTATTTCAGTCTATTCTTCAGAGGGAGGAGGAGTGGGCTATGTATTATATATAGTCATCAGTGTGAGACCTTTATGTTCTTTTTTTTTTTTCTTGGTACTGGGGATCGAACTCGGATCCTTCTGCTTGCAAGGCAGGCGCCAGAACCACTGAGCTAAATCCCCGGCCCCAAGACCTTTATGCTCTTGAGCACAGCACTATACTGAAAATCTTAAATGTTAACCATCCTTTTTTGAGTTTTTTCTTTTTTAAAATTTAAATACATTAGTAAAGATGTAGAGCAGTTAGTACAAAATATATAATAAAATATTCCTATGTATATAAGCATTACATATAAAAAGTTCTAAAATAATCATTTTAGAAGAGTTAATAAAATAATAAAAATTCTCCTGGCGACTTAGATTAAAAGCTAAAATAAATTTTAATTAGTTAAATATTTTAAAGTGCTTGAAGAGACTTGGAAGCTATTGGATGGAGCAAGCTTTGTAGTTCTTTAGCAAGATATAGTTCATAATAGGCCCATTTCAAATTATGTTTAAATAGTAGCTATATTCAAACTGGAATCAGTGAGCTTTCATAGAACATAGAATTCTTTTGTGAACAGATTAATAAAAATGCCTGCCTCAATGTTGAGCAAGCTCTCCAAGGTACAATTCAGTTTTCAGTTCATCTGGTTTTCTTATCCACTTAGGTAGTATTCCCATGTATTTGGGAACTCTCCACTACTGCATGTGATCCTGAGGGGTCCTTAGTTCTGGGTCTCTGCTTGTTCAGTCCAGTGTACAGTAACCCAGCAGTAAGATCTGATCCAAAGGGTAGGCAAATGAATTCACAAGACCAATGAGGGCCCTGCCGACATTAAGCTGGGATGATGACAGCTTGAGCAACATCTCCACTCGAGCCAACCGAGATGAGATTTCTGGGGCATGATGTCCCTGGGGTCCTGGCTCCTGTACGACTGCTTTTAAAATTTGTGAGCCACCTGACATCTCCTTTGGCGCATGAGTTGTGTGTGTGTGTGTGATTTTCTTTTTTAAATCCCCCTTTAACCTAGTTTAAGTTGGGTTTCTGTCATTTAAACCTCAGAGTCCCAATTAATATAGCTGTTAAGAACCAGGACAATGATTAGATAATTTTTTTAAACCCCTCAATTTTACTTAAAAATCATTCATAATGTATATTAATTTCCTCCTTTAAAATCTATTTAAAATTGCCTGTAGTAATTGTTTTTACTGCAGCTTCTAATATTAGTGTGTATAATGATACTAATATAAATGTATTATGTGTCTATTGACTTTTCAAAGGACTTAAACTTTGAAGGAATGTTTATACTGTTTTTGGTACCTAATTTTTACCAGTCAGGAATAGAAATCTGTAATACATTTTTCTATAGGTAGTTATTCTTTCCCTTGAGAAATGATTTCAAACCATGCTATACTTTTCTGTTAAGGAAATAATGCAGTAACAAAAGCAGAATGTACTTGGAGAATTTATTTGCTAATGATTATTAGTACTTATTTATATGTGAAAAGAGCTTTATAGTAATTAAATAGCATACGCTATATCAATAGAAGTTTCCTATGCTATAAAAATGCTGTGAACTATAAAATCACAAGAATGATTATATCTTAATGCATTCTTTACAAGAGGAAAGATAAATTTCCTAACTGAACATAGCCACTTGTCTTAATGGTTCAGGTGTCATGACAAATGTTTTTATGTGCAAGAAAATATAAATGTGTTCATGAAATGTGTTCCCTGATTCCAGGATCCAAAAGGGAAGCAGAGCATTTGCTTCATCTTTAAAGCTTGCTAGAATCTGAGCAGTTTTAGAAATACTTTTTGGCTTCTGATTTAAAATACTCCTCATGCACAAGCACTAATGGAAGTAGCTCAGAACATAAAAAAGATCAGTTTTCCAGATGAACCCAAAATGCTACATTTTTGACTAGTCAACATCAATTTGAAGCCCCATGAACTGGATGACAAATGCAGTCTTTAGGTCTTAATCTCCCATACTAACTGGGTCATACTAATATGGATTAAAATGCCTCATGTCTCCAAATTTTGGTATTCTCCATGTAATCCACATGCATTTGACAATAAATCATTCCTAGTTAGTGAAATGATAAAACAAACAAACAAACACAAAGGATTGGGGGTGTGGCCCAATGGTACAGCACTTGCCTGGCATGTGCAAGGCCCTTGGTTTGATCATCAGCACAATATATAAACAAACAAAAAAAGAGCCACTGAATTTCTGAGAAAAAGAGTGGGGAAGGGTAGACAAGCCCTATCACATACAAACATTTACCAAATAATAATTAAAACAATGTAGAACCACTACATGAATACATAGATCAATGATTAAGAACAGAAAAATTCAGAAAGATATCAAAATATGTATGAGAAACAACCCAAAAATAGGCACAAGCTATCATTAAACATTCACATAAAAGGCAATATAAATGGATCATAAGTATAAGAAAAGCTATTCAACATCACTCCATAAAATCAAAAGAACAAATCATAATTACATACCAGCTGTCACCACATTGACAAGGATCTAAAAGTCTGACATCAGAATACTACCAAAGTGAGAAGAAACAGGCATTTCAACTCATTGTTGGCAGAAATGTGAACCAGTAACCACCAGGGAAGGCAAGTTGACAATATACATGTGAATTACAAGGGCAAAAACTTTTGAAACAGCTACTCCATTTCTGGGTATTTATACATATAAATATATTCCTATAAATGCAAAATGACATATGTATGGCTATTATTCATTAGAGTATTTTTTAATAAAAAATTAGAAGCAATCAAAGGTTATCAATAGAAAGTTAAATTACGATAAATATAAACAAAGAAACACTAGGCAATCATTAAAAAACAAGAGGAAGGTTTTATGACATATTAAAGATCTCTAAACCATACTACTTTTTTTGAGACAGTCTCACTATAGAGTTTGGGCAGGCCTTGAACTCACTATGGAGCCTAGCCTGACCTTAAATTCATGGCAATCCTCCTGCCTCAGCCTCTCAAGTGCTGGAATTACAGGAGTGCACCACCATGCCTAGCTTACTACATTATTTGTTTTGTTTTGGGGTTTTTTGTTGTTGTTGTTGTTAATTCTTTTATTGGTACATTTTAGGTATACAACACAATTACATTTCTCATTGGGAATTGTACTTTTACATAATGCATCTTGGTTCTTATTTTTTCCCCATTCCTAGCCCTCCCTTCACCCCCTCCACCCTTACTACATTATTTTTAAATGGTATGAAATCTGTGCACAGTGTGCTACAATTAACAGAAAATGAGGAAAACGCTTACATTTCTTCATATAAACAAATAATAACTCTGAAAGATATACAAGAAGCTAATGACAGTATTAGACAAAAAGAAAACCATGCAGCTGAGTCATAGAGGTTAAAGGGAGAAATTTTTTTAAACATTAATTTTAATTTCAAATAATGTGGTATCATTTTTTAAAAATTAAATACAATTTACATCCAAAAGCATTTCTTACAAATCTTGGTGGAGGAACGGCCAGGTTCAAGCTATTCAGTGAAACCTCCAGTCCATTCTGGGCACAAGCCACAAGACGCAAAGCAACAAAGAATTCCTGAGAAAGAAATGTATGAATGTAAAAGCATTCTCTACCTCCCTACTTTGCTACCACACACTTATAACTAAAAATATAAAAATAATTCAGAATTACTTTAGTTTTTATGTAACAACAAATATAAGAGCACATTTGCTTCAAAAACACTTGTTTTAAAATTCAGTACAAGCACAGAAACAGACATATGAATCAATGGAACAGGACAGAGGATACAGATATATTCAGTGATCTGATCTTGGACAAAGGGGCCAAAACATATGCTAGAGAAAAGACAGCCTCTTTAAAAAATGGTGTTGGGAAAACTGGCTATACACACGCAGAAGATTTGAAACTAGACCTATATCTCTTAGCATGAACTAAACTAAAATCAAAATGGATCAAAGACCTGAATATTAAAACAGAAACAATTTGTTGAACAATAAAATAGGTAAAACTCTCGAAGTCAAAATCATAGGCAAGGACTTTTTTTTTTGGTACTGGGGATCAAACTCAGGACCTTGTGCCTGCAAGGCAGGCAGTGGAACCACTGAGCTAAATCCCCAGCCCAGCAAGGACTTTTTTTAAACAGAACTCTAATTCTACAAGAAATAACACTAAGAATCAACAAATGAAGGGCCGGGGATTTAGCTCAGAGGTGCTGAGCCTGCCTTGCAAGCACAAGGTCCTGAGTTCAATCCCTGGTACCGGGGTGCGGGGGGGGGGGTCAACAAGTGGGATCTTA